>CM053581.1:374551509-374699989 GCA_028627135.1 Pseudochirops cupreus
AAAGCCATAGCCAGTGTCCTCATCAAGTCACTCTCTGCCTGTAGAACAGTCCCAGAACCCCTGAAAACATCAGCAAGGCCCTCTTCCAGGATTTCTGTAAACATGCAATGGGAAAATCCTCCTTCAGGGCTTCTGAACCAACAGCCAGGTTCCAGAACCTCTACAACAGCAGCACTGTCCTTCACCAGCAGGTGAATCTGTCAAAGCAACATCAAAACAGACAGAAAAAATACTGGCATCACAGCCATGCCTCTTCAGTTCTTGGCAGCTACGGGTGGCAGTTCTCAAAAGTCTTGGGCAGTTCCAATGGGCTCTTAGCAGTCTTTCTCTCAGCAACTCAGGCTCCACGATACTGGATACTGCTCTCCAAAAGTCCTTCTGGCCTTCTCTAGGCTTGGGCCTCTCTCCTAATTCATAGCTCCTCCCAGTTCAGCCCTCTCTCTTCACATCAACAAGTCCATCCTACAAGTGAGATTCACAAGCTCTGGGTTTTAACACTCAACCCCAAAACCAAGCCAATACAGGGGCATCTCCAAATTCTATTACCATTACAACCTGCTGTATAGGTCTTGAGTTCTGCCTTAGTTAATTTTAGCTCCTCCCATCAGTTTGTGGTCCAGATAAAGAAAGTCCCTCTATCAGAGATTCACCCAAGCCTGGTATCAATAAGGGACCTCTCCCCCACAAATTTCCCACCACATCTGGGACTATTTAGGAATCCCCCTCCTATATCTGGCATCTCTTCTCAGCCAAAACCATTCTTAGGATATGTAATCTTGCCACCTGAACCCCAACTTTGTGTGTATTTACTTCTCAACCTGACCCTCATCTCTGTTGAGTTTCTTGCTATGTGTACAATCTTCTATGTGTTTATAGTGCCATGGTGTCTATATGCTTTGTTGGTTTGCTTGTCTTGTTCCAAAATAATAAAGTTCAAGATTGTATCATTTCCTTGAATTCCAGTTTTCTAGAAATTCTCAATCCAGGCATTTGTTTTAACCTGAGCCTTGAGAGGTCAAATAAAGCAGTCTCTGTTTACAGTTGTTCTGGAGTTAGATTCACAATCATTTTTGATACTGGTTGGTGTCTTCTTTGATTTACTCCTCTCTCTAGCATATGAAATGAGGCCTGGCTTTGCTCCTTGTTTTGATTTTAAGTGGAGGCAGTCAGCCCTGATCTGTCTTGCCCTGGGTTCCCTGGATTTGTGCTGACTTCTGCCTCTCAGGGTTAGGCCCCTTGAATCTTGCAGATTCAGAGTGCTGGATCTTCAAGGTCCTCTCCAGTAGTTTCAGGACAGTGTCATAGACCTCAGAACCTTTTAGCCTGGGCTATCCTGATCTGAGAGCTGAGGTACCATGGTGATAGGCATCATAGTGGTAAGCACCCTGGTGGTTACTGCCTGCTGCTCATGGGAGAGCTCTGTCCTTGTTGCCTCTGGACACAGAACCTTGCAGACCAAAGTGTCTTATGTTTACTCTTGCTTGGTTCAATTCCCTTTATTATTATCCGTAGGTTTCTAGGTAACTTTTTGTGAGATTTGGGAGTATAAGATGCCACTTGTTATAACATCTCGATGGATTTCTTGGTTATTTATTATTGGTCTAGCGCAGGGGTGGGGATCCTGTGACCTCAAGGCCACATGTGGCCCTACAGGTCCTCAAGTTTGGTTCTTTGACTGAATTCCAAATTCACAGAACAAATTCCCTTAATGAAAATGTAAAACTTGGACTCAGTCAAAAGGCTGCACCCAAGGACCTAAAAGGCCACAAGTTCCCCATCGCTGGTCTAGGGAGAACTTCAGGGTTTTGCTGGAGTAAGTATGTGGAGATGGGTGACCTGCCTCCCATTCAGGCAGCCAATTTGGGAAGAAGTCTCCCTCCTCCTGGCATCGAAGAAGGTGGTGAAAGCAGAGAAATGGAATCAACACCAGTGGTTTAGAATTGAAGGTTTGATTCTGCTCCTCTTGTCTTCCCCCCTTGCCCTTGCCCAGACCCTTCTTTTTAAATTTTTTCCCCCTGCTTTGCAATATCCCCATTCTGGACCCACCTTCGGAAGCTGGTACCCTCTCTGCTATCATCCTTCCTCCTAACAACACCTCTATTTTCCTCTCGAGTTTAATGTATTTCTCCCCAAACTCTGTGTGTGTGTGTGTGTGTGTGTGTGTGTGTGTGTGTGTGTGTCTGCCTGTCTGTCTGTGTCTGTCTCCTTTCTCCCTCCGATGTCTGGCCCAGAAAAGAGTTGGATTTTTGATGTCTGTTCCTTCCATTCCTCCTCTATTCTTCTAGCTCACCCTAATTATGAGAAATAGTAAGCCCCACATCCTTTTCCTTCTTTCTATACTGCTGTTTTCCTTTTACTTGCTTTTTATTTTCTCTCTGAAAACCATTAGAACCAAACCAATCTATGCCATCCCCTCCCTGGGACCTCTGTTTTATTTGACTTACTTAGTGTCCTTTGAAAACATTAAAGTTCTAAAGAACTACTAATTTTTTTCCCTTCCAAATATTAGACTGCCAACATTTCATTATTGTAGAGCCTCTTCCAATTATTCAAATAAATTTACCCTTTTTAGTTTTTTTTGGACCCTTGTGTTTGCATTTCTACTGGACTCTGGTCTTTTCATCAGGAAAGCCTTCTGTTCTATCAGAGATCCATCTAACCCCCCCTTCCTCCATCCTGTGCCTAAGATAATACTCAGCTTGGCAGGTCAGGTTATTCTTAGTTGTAAGCCTATATGGTTGTTTTCCCTTTGGAATATTATTTTCCAAGAAACACTCATATTTGTAGCAGAAGTAGGAAGGTTTGGTGTGATCCTGACTCTGGCTTCTTGGTACTTAAACATTTTCTTTCTGGCTACTTGCAGTGTTTTGTCTTTGATGTGGGAGCTAGGGATTTTGGTTATGAAAATTCTAGGACTTTTCCTTTTGGGGTTTCTTTCAGGAGATAATTGGTGGATTCTTTTACTTTCATTTTGTCCTTTGATTCCAACAGACCTTGCCAATTTTAATTTGAATTCTTGTTAGATTGTAAGCCTGGGTGACAAGTCTTATTGAATAAGAGATAAAGTCAGAAGAGAGGAGGCTTTGAGAGGAAAGAAAATGAATTTTTTTGGGGGGACAGATTTTGTTCGAAATATTTATGGGCATGCAGTTCAAGATGTCCAAAAAAGCTGTTGATGATGCAAGACTGGCTGTTCCCCTCCAACCCCCTTTCTTATAAAAAGAAGTTTCCTTGGATAGGGGAAGAGGATAAGCAGTATTTTGGGAAATAACAGATATAAAACCAGTAAAACAAAACTATGAAAATTTAGTTTCCTATGTAAAAACATTTTTTCTTAAAAAAAATTATGATTTCTTGAAACAGAGAATCCAGGTTTGTTTTTTTTTAATCTTGGTTTTCAGGGGGCCCAGTGATTCTTAAATTGTCTTTCCCTGATCTGTTTTCAAGGTCAGTTGTTTTTATAGTAGATAACTTAAATTTTCTTCTTTTTTTCCTGTCTTTTGATTTTGTCCCATGATGACTTGTCTGAAGTGAAATAAGTTAAAAAGAAACACTCTAAACATCATAGTCTTAAGTAACACTTCCTTCTGTTCCTTAGGGCAACACAATTTTGATGTCTGTTGTCTCTCAAGAAAACCTTATCAGTGCCTTTTGTTTGGATATCATCTGAATTTCTTGATATCTTCTCTCTTCCCCCCCCCTCCCAACAATGAGCAAAAAAAGAGGTAACAAAAATAGTTCCTTAAAATGAATCAACAGTGTATAAAGTGTTCCAAGCTCCATCCTTTCACACCAATGCAAAGAAGAAAAAGGAGCATATTCTCATATCTCTTTTTGGGGGCCAAACTTGGTTACCATAACTTAATAGCTTTCAGTTCCAATTGTTGCATTTCCCACTTATATATACTTATATATATATATATGTGTATATATATATATGTACATATACATATATATAGTTATAATATACTTATATTGTTTTATATATATATATATAGTTATAATATACTATATAACATATATATGTATATACATCTATATCCAGAGAAAATTTTCATGGTTCTGTTTGCTTCATTTCATATCTGTTCATATACTTTCATTTCAGTAAACATTTATTAAGAGCCTTCTATGTGCCTGGCACTGTGCTAAGTGCTGGAGATGCAAAAAAGCAGTCCCTTCCCTCCAGGAGCTTACCATCCAATGGGGGAGGCAACATGTAAACAGTGAAACAAAGCAAGTTGTATTCAACATAAATAGGAAATAATTGAAAGAGGGAAAAGCACTGAAATTAAAAGGGCTTGGGAAGTCTCCGTGGAGAAAGTGAGATTTTAGCTAGGACTTAAAGGAAGCCTGAGGGTAGAGGAGGGAGATCATTCCGGGCACGGAGGACAGCCAGGGAAAACATCTAGAGCTGAGAGATGAAGTGTGTGTAACTCTTTCCATGTCTCTCTGAATTCTGTTCGTTGCTTCTTACAGCACAGCAACGTTCCATAACAGTCACACCCTACAGTTTCTTTGTCTATTTCCTAATCACTGGGGATCTGCTTGCTTTTCGATTCTTGGTTACAAAAAGTGTTGTTAGAAATATTTAGGAGTGTGTTTGTGTCTACACACACACAATTAAATATAAACCATATACACACATACACGTATGTATATATAACATACATGTATATATAACATATATGCATACATATCTAAACACAAATAAAATTTTCCTGGTTCTGTTTGCTTCATTTCATATCCATTCATATAATTTCAATTCAGTAAACATTACACACACACACACACACACACACACACACACACACACACACACACACACACGACTTTTCTTTTTATCGTTAGTCTCTTTGAGATACAGGCCACACAGGGGGCTCTCTGGGACAAAGTCATGGACGTTCTGGTCACATACGTAGCATAATTCCAAATTGTTTTTCAGAACAGTTGTACCAATCCACGGCTCAACCAACAGCATGTTAGTTTGCCTGGGTTTACAAAACTCCTCTGGTGTTGCCTCTGGTATTTTCTCATCTGTGCCAAATTGTTTTATATGAAGTGAAACTTCAGTTGTTTGATTTGCATTTCTCTTATTAGTGATTTGGGGCAATTTTTTCTCCTGTTAGGATTTGGATACTTGACCGAGGAAGATGGCACATGTCTCTATTTATTGCATCAGGTCACTCAACACCATGTGAACAAGGAATCACCAACCACCTCTACTCTATAATTCTTCCTTTCACTCTAATAGGATTATCTCTCATCTTATAGTTCCTGTGGCTCTGATATTATTCTTTGAAGGACAAGTCACCCCAACTCCATAAAGACACAGCCTTGGTTTTACCAATGTCCCACCAATTGACTCTATTTGCTTTATCCTGTAAGTTCACTTCCAGATAAGTTCTTGCTTACCTTACTTTGTCTTATCCTTTCTCTTCCCTTTTCCCTTCTCAGTTGGGGAGTTAGTATGGTGTGGTAGAAAGAATAGTGAGCGAGACTATTGGTTCAAATTCTATCCCAGCCACTTGCTTCCTGAGTGACTTCCACGATACAAAGCTCAGACTCTGGAGTCAAAAGATGCGGGTTCACATTCCACCTCTCACACTCTATGCATGATAATGGGAAAATGACTTAAGCTCATTAGACTCTCATTTCCCCATCTACAATATGATGGAGTTGAGCAGGATGGTATCTGAGGTAACTTTTAGCTCTGGGTCTATGATCTTAACCCAGTTGTCTAAGTTTCCTCAGGAGGTGGGCTGGGTGGCTTCAAATGTCCTTTCCATCTCTAAATCTTTGATCTATGATTCTTTCTCATAAGGTACTTATTCCTTGATCCTGTTCCTTCTCCTTCAGCCTTCTGTCATAAAAACCAGAGGTAGAACCTGGTCTTATAGATTGTTCTTCAAAATTTCCAGATTTCTAGGTTCAAAATTTCCAGATTCAATCTTTGGTTTTCTTCACTAATTCAAATGTCAACTAAGTCACCTATACACTTTTTTTTTTTTTTTTGCTTTTTGGAAAGGGTAAGGCAGGGCAATTGGGGTTAAGTGACTTGCTCAAGGTCACATGGCTAGTTTTGTGTTAAGTGTATGAGGCTGGATTTGAACTCAGATCCTCCTGAGTCCAGGGCCAGTGCTCTATTCACTGGGCCACCTAGTTGCCCCTATACACTTCTTTTCTATTCAGCTCAAATCATAGGACTATAGATTGCAAACAAAAAGGGACAGTAAAGGTCATCTAGGCCGAGCCCCTCATTTTATAGATGAAAAAACTGAGTACAAGACAGGGTCAATGGTTTGTGCAGGTTTACACAGGTAGGAAGTAGCTCAGTCAGAATTTGAATCCAGCTCCTGTGGATACAAAGCCATTTCTTTTTACACTGTACCACACTTTTTCCTACAGCCTTTGTCTTTGGAAACTGGAAGCACCATTTATTTGTTCACTCAAAAGTCATTAGGGCTCGTTGTATACCTAAAATTCACCTTGCTTTTTTTTTATTCCAATCTGTGTTTCATATACAGTTTATTGACTAGATAATGTTCATTCATCATCCTTTTTTTAAGTCTTTCTTTTCTCTTGGAAGTTCCTGAAATGTTCCTGCAAAATTTGGAAACTTCATTTCAGTTCTTTTCCAATTTAGATTTTTGAAATATTAAAAGAAAAAACAAAGAAAAAGTTGCAGTTGTATTATTTCCAGTTTAAGTCCATCAGGTGAAGCTGTGTTTACTCTTCAATTATACAAATGAATAATCTAATCAGTTCTGATTTCAGTTCACCCCAACTGTAAGGAGGAAGATGGAGTCCATGTGATGCCCTGGTTCCTGTGATCTAGACAGAGCCAGGTGCTGAAATCTCCATTTTACACAAAGACATTGTCGTCTGGAAGTGGTCAGTGATGTGCTCAAAATCACAGAAAGGCAAAGTCATGACTAGAACCTGGGTGTCTCTTGTGTTTAGAATTCTTTTCACATCTGCTGAAAAAATAACACTTCATATATTTAAGTAGATGAGGGACCAATGACTTAGTGGATAGAGAGCCTTCCTTGAAGTCTGGAAAACTGGGATTCAGGTTCTCCTGTCTCTAACATTGCTTGTGTGTGACCAGAGGTAAAGTGTTTAACCTCTCAATGCCTCAGGCAACTTTCTAAGATAATAAGTTAGAGCTAAATTGCAGTTCTTGCATCAGTGGAGGAAGTTTTCACACCAAACATAAATCTGCGCCTTTGAGTATATAGATTTTTTTCCCCTTCTTCTGATAATGAACATTATCCTAATTCTCTCTTGTAAAGATAAGGGAACACTGGAGTTATCCATGGCTTTCCTTTAACTCCTTTCCTAAATGGAACAATAAGCTGGTTCTATTTGATGTTAGAGAATATGTCATACGTGTAATTTGATTCAGAGCTGGATTTTCTACTTTCCTTTTTATTTAGGACATCAAATATTTTCAGCTCACAGTATGGTGGTGTCTGAGGAAACTTCCAATTACTATAATTATTGGATCCAGAGTATAATAAATTGTTTGCCCTTCATTCATACAAAAGGATAATCCAATGAGTCATGATTTCAATTCACCTGTCCTTAGGTGGATAGAGGCTATGCTACATTAGTCTCTTTAAAAAAACAACCAAAAAAACCAAGAACTGTTCTCTGACTCTGTCCCCTGAATATACTGACTTAATTATTCCATAATTACTCATTAAAAAATCCTGAACAATAGTTTGTTTTTTATTTAGAGGAAAGAATTAATTATTAATTTTCATTTGGGTGTCATTATAAATGTCTTCCAATATTTCATTGTTTTGTGGAGATGGTTGTATCTTGTGGAAGGGTGTGTGCCTGTAGACCATGAACTCTGGCAGAGCCTACCAAGCTAAAAGGGCTTTAAAGCCCCAGTAGTGTCTGTCCTACAAGGACTACTTTATAAATTCAAAGAAACTCATGAACAGTGGGTTGACCACCAGGTGACTTTATGGTCATAGTATGCTCATTGAAAGGGCAATGATATTAGTCTTTGAGTATCTGAAGAGCTGTTACATAGAAAAGGGCCAAAAAAAGAGTAATAGATATAACTTGCAAAGAAGCAAATATGATATAACCAAAAAAACCAAACCCCAGAATCCCCCCTTTTTCATAATTAGAGATATCCCAGAGTAGAAGGGGCTGCCTCAGGCCGTGGTAAGTTCCTTCTTGCTGGAAGCTTTCAGGTAGATCAATCAATCACCCATGACCTCTTGCAGAGATATTTTAGAGGGGATTCATGTTGAAGTATGGGTTGGGTTAGATGGCTTCTTGAGGTCCCTTCTGGCTCTGAGATTCTACTCAGATGGAGATGACGGTGTAGATGGGTGAAACATCATCATGGGTGAAATTACAAAGAAGTGTAAGTGATTTTAAAACAACTTCATTCATAGCAGTTAGTAATAATGATGTTGATATTAAGATAGAGATAGGTGTGGAATACATACAAGAGTTAACCAGACCCCTTGAGCAAGTTGCTTCATTTCCTCAATGTTCTCTTCTGTAATATGATTGGAAGGTGGATTAATTGGACTCTTCCAGGCATGATGCTATGTTCTACAACAGTGGTGTCAAACTCAACTAGAAAATGGGCCACTAATCCATAAATAAGGGTTCCTATAGGCCGTATTTTGACCTAGCTTTAAAATGTAGTATTATCTATGTTTTATTCTTATTTTTTATTAATTTTGTTAAATATTTCCCAATTACATTTTAATTTGGTTTGAGGAGTGTTGAGGGCATCATATTGTGAGCTGTGTGTTTGACCCCTCTAATCTATGATCCTAAAGTAAGGGATTATCCCTGCCTACCTGATTCAGCTTTTCTGTTTTATCATAGTCTACTTGCCTCTAACCAGTTACAATGGGGATAAGGAGAGTTTATAGACTGATGATACACAGAGTCCTATTATATTTGGAAGAACAACTTAGGCAGTCAGTGGGGCCATCACTGTGCATTTAGGATACCACACTTTATTACTAATTTCTTGGTCTTTTTTTTTTTTTTTGGAGGGGGAAGGCAGGGCAATTGGGGTTAAGTGACTTGCCCCTAAGGTCACACAGCTAGTAAGTGTTAAGTGTCTGAGGCCAGATTTGAACCCAGGTCCTCCTGACTCCAGGGCCAGTGCTCTCTTCACTGCACCACTTAGCTGCCCCTTTATTACTTATTTCTATGACTTTCATTTCTATTCTATTTCTTCTACCTCAGGTATGATCACACCCTTTCGTCTTACTCTGACTTGGTCAACTTTTAAGATTTTGAACGTTGAGATTCCCACTCTGACTTCAAACTTTTTTTTTAACATCTCCTATATCCTCTTTCCTTATGAACCTGTTTTTTTTTTATATCTTTATACCAATCTCTCCCTGTTATCCCATTGTACCATTCCTGTTTTGGTTTTATTTCCCATCATTCATAGCTTTGACTTTTAGAGCAATCTTGTCAACAATACTTGATACTGTTCTCCATTCTTTAATCTTTGACTTCTAGACTTTTCTATGTTCCTATTCTGCTAATAGGATCACAACATGATGCCCTCAACACTCCTTGAATCAAATTAAAATGTAATTGGGAAATACTCAACAAAATTAATAAAAAAAACTTGGATAACCACCTCTATTGTTCACCTTCCCTCTCCCTACCTACCCTTTACTTCTGAGCAGTGAGATATAGCTAGAGAAGCAGTTCTCAACCTGTGGGTCACGACCCCTTTGGGGGTCAAATGGGGTCGCCTAAGGCCATCAGAAAATACATATTTCTGATGGTCTTAGGAACTGAGACACTGCTCCTACTGCTCCTCTGTCGGTCTCCAGGCAGGTCCACCCACATGCAAATATATCCACATACGAGCATTAAAAGGTTGCAGCATTAGGAAGGTTGAGAACCACTGAGCTAGAGGAAGCCATCAAATACTGCTGAGTCCACACAAATTTATAAAAGTCATGGTCAGTAGAGGAGTCTAGGAAAGAGCCTATCACTACTATGAGAAAAACAGTTCACATCCAGTAGAAAGGATGAAGGCTTCATCTGCATGTATGAGACACATCATGTGACCATGAGTTGATGCTAAAATTCTGATTCCCACATTTTTATTACCTACTTCCTTCTTTAAATATATATATTTTTTCTGAGATATCTTTCACTAAGATTAAACATAAAGGGACTATCAAGTAACCTTGAGAAATACACAGACTAGAAGTTGACAAATAAATAAGAATACAACCACCCAACACTAGGATTGAATTGTTGTCTCTGGTTGAATTGCCATGCCATCCCAAACACATTGGTGTTGACAACTGAATGCTGGAGTAGACAGAGTAGGCTTAGGAGTCAAGATCTGGGTTCAAAGCCTGCCTCTGACATATATATGGGCTGTGTGACCCTGAGCAAGGTACTTAACATCTTAGTGCCCCCAAAGCCATTCTCTGAAAATCTAGGGCCAAGTATTCATCTGCATGTCAGTGAAATGATTCCCCTGGTTAAAACAAAACAAAACTCAAAACAAAATATTATTTTTTTGCATTTTTTTCTTTGGAATCCTTTGTTAGAAGTAGGAAGAGCTTTCCTAGACGCAATGTTAGAACCTAAATTAGGCTTATCACTTTGTCATGAGTTTTTGAGGTTAGGAAAAAACAAGTCAATCTTTAGTGAATTAAAAATATAGTCAATGCCTTCTTTGGATTACATGCCAATTTATTCAAAATGAAACTGATGTGATCAGCTAGAAATCATTGTATGTTAAATAATCTTGGGGGGGAGAATAAAAGAAAACTTCATGATGGGATCAGTCTTATGGTAAGGAGGATGCTTATGTACAAAAGATTATCCAGGTCTCACTAATTCAAACCTCCACTTTACCACCCTTCCTTTAGTAAAAATTATGGCAGAATTGAGATGTGAATTTTTGGACAGAATTTCCATACTGGGAGGTCCCCATACAGATGTAATCAGTTTGACAGATCCCTGAATTTGTGTTGGAAGTGACCTCAGGGAACATTTAATCAATCAAGAAAAATTTATTAAGTATTTACTATATGCCTGGTACTGACCCACATCTAATCTGCCCCTTTGCCCCACCCACTGGAACCCCTACTATACCGTCATGACAACTGGCAATTTAGCCTCTGCTAGAAGACCTCTAAGCAAGGGGAACCCACCAACCCCTGAAGCAGTCCATTATACTTTTGGACCGTTGTAATTGCTAGGAAGTTTTCTCTGACATTGACCTAAATTTATCTCTTTGCAAATTCTACCTTTTGAGGATGAAATTGGTAGGTTGCTGAGGACTTTTCTTTCATAAAGCTTAGGGAACAGTGTATAATTGATACCCAGCATTTTTTTAAAGCTTATGTTTTCAACACAACAAAGAGCTCCAGGAGAAAAACAACAAAAGATGCCACAGCAAGAATCATACTAAATTGGAACCAGACAATAGCAGACAGAACTATCTTTTTTATTATAAAGATACACTATGAGGAACAAATCTGAATGTGTACTGAAGCCTATAATGGTCCATGCCGAAATGTACAGTATCATACATAAAAGTGCATTGTCACGACAGATTAACAGAACATCGCTTCTTCCAGAACTGTAAAATCACCCTTTCTTTTCATCTCAAAGGATGGAAGGAATGTAATGGAAATGGGCAGCACAAGAGCACAGGGGAACACAATGGCCATTCCGCCATCTTGGAGCCAACATTGAAGGAACCCAATGGGAATGATGAAGTGGTGTAAGGGAGGGTCAGGAAGAAGGCAAGACAATACTACCATACACAGGAACACAAGGAGTGAAGCAGCAGGTGGGAGGAAGGGGAAGGATGGGCAATGGGGCAAGTAGAAAAGAAATGAGGGACAGTGGGAGGTTGGGGGAGGGGGCAGATGGGAATGCAACAGTACAGAGCAAGGCCAAAGCTCCTCTAAAAAATTTAAAGGCACTTTCACATGTACATACTACAGATGTACACTGACACAATTAGGTAGGTAACAGTCACAAACAGGGAGCCACCAGGACTGCCATTGATCAGACTGATAGTGAAGGACAATACTGATTTAATTAGGTGTGCAAGAGTTACCTTTACTTAAGTACATCTGTAGTCGTCTCAAGTCTCTCCTGTTACATATCCACGAACTCTACTTTAAGTAGCTATAATAACCATCAAACTACACATTGAACTTGTGTGAATGCTCTAAAGGGGTTGGGGCATCCACAAAACGCATGGTTCCTAATGTTTTCTTTTACTAGACAGTTTCTAAGATAAGCATTACGGAAATGCAGTACAATTATTTAGACATACAAAATCCCCTATGTAATTTAAAGATACAGAATCCATCTCAATTATACCATATAGGTTATTTTTTTTCTTTTTCAAGAACGAATATTAGGCTAGAACTGCGTGTAAATGAAAGCTTAAGTTCCAGTTTGTTCCATTGATCTTTGCTAAAGTTGTGACTATTATGAAAATAATTCTTGGTCCTGGACAGGAAGTCCAATGGCACCCAGGCACTGGGATTGACCTCAGCATCCTGCTGGAGGTCAGGGTTATCAGCTCCAGGGTGCAGGATTAAAACAAGCTGAATAGACTGTGGCCCTGCTTACAGAGTGGTAGCCTTCCCCTCACCACTGCCTGATGCCCCAGTCCTAAAGCAGACCCTTATATGCGTTCCTTTCAAGACCACTCTTGCTAAATGAGATCAAGGACAAAGGATACCACCACAAGACTAAATACCATCCCACATCTGAAGGCTTGTTCCTATACCCACTGCACAGACTCTTGGTCACATCTTGGTGACAATACTCAGGGATTTTGGAGTCCCCATTGACCAGTAAATGCTTATTCAAGTAGTAAAGCCCACAGAGGGTAGGCCGTTCACAAAACCTGAAGAGACACATTTTTATGATCTCCCATTCTAAGGAAACTCTTAAGTGTGAGACTCAATTCTCCCTTTCCCCAATTAACTCGGGCACAGAAAAATTCCACTGAGACACTACTATTAGGTATGTACCTCTAAGCTGAAACCACTTTTATTTGCAGAGATGCAATTCAGTTGAGATGGTTCCCAGCCAGAGTCTATGGGGCAGTGGAACTTTTTATATAGGACAATATAGTTACGTGTGAGAACTTATTATAAATTATCCTACAGATGAGGCAGGAGACATGGAAAATACTTTTCTAAAAAAGTCATAACATCTTATTAAAATGTGCAAAACTTTTATTCATTGGAGTTTACATGTCGCCTTCCTCTTCCCCTAATGTTCAATCTAACAAAGGGCTTCTAGCCACGTTACAATAGTCTGTGGAATACTTAAAAAAAAAAAGGTATACAATGTACCTTTCTCCCTACTACCTACAGTCTTTTCCACTTGCTTCCTCTATTTTGTCACAAAAAAAGTGAGCCCGGTGGAGTAACTAATGTCAAGGAATTCTATGGAAGTAGAAACTTCAATTCTGTGAATTTTAAGTGAGCAATCTTACATGACTAAAACAATCATTGATTCCAGCAAATAAAATGGTTTGCCCTCCCCCCACTCCCCAATGATACTATTACTAAGGTTTATAAACTTGAAACTGGAAATGATCCTAGCATTCTCAATGACAAAATTCTCTTGTCTTCCTTTGGGTTGCAAAGTTTAAGGGCCTAGTGGAATTATTCTTCGGTTGAAGTTTTCAGTGACCTGATTGCATGACTTCAGACCCTACAAAGAAACTCTCACCCACAGCTCCCTGGGTCCTTGCATAATCACCAAACTTAGGATGTCCTTGTCCCATGTCAAATGAGCATTAAAGGCGAGTCTGTTTTGGCCACTTTATATAGTAGCCACTTGATTTCATATCTGGAATTGGAAGATTCTTGAGTAAGGTTCCTTTCAGTGTTTCTCCTTCCTTGTGCTAGTATGATAGCAATGTCTTTGGGAAGACAGCAAGAGGCTGGGGAAGAGTGAGGCGAGCAGATATAAGGAGGAACAGTGAGGGAAAGATCAGAAGATATTCTGCCTAAGAAACCACTGGTTTCTGAGACCCTGAGAAAGCCCTTGGTAGTGAGCTCTTGGCTGTCCTTGTCAGCAGCCCCAGTAGTCTCACTTTGTGGGAGGAAATAGAATTCTTTTTAAATCAAAAAGGCAAATACTATGCAAGGTAGAACCTTGGGTGGATTACTGGGGAGCAGTTTAAGGAAATAATAGGGCCCATAAAGCTAAAGATGGGGAGCGAGATTATGTAATTTACAAAAACAAAAATAGAGGAGGAAAAAGAACAATTCTGCTTTGTAGATATCCTTTGTCAATATTTCCTTGTCTTATGGCATCAAGGGAGAAGATTTTCAATCATCTTTCCCTTGTTCCTAAAACATTTAAGTTATTAATTTTACCAAAGTACCTCCCATCTTGACTCTCATGATGAACTAGTAACAGGAAATGGGAACTCAGAGTTAAGGAGACTGGAAACCAAATTTATTGTATTATGGGAAGCTGTATTCTAGAATCACAGGCATAGGTCCAGAACTGGACGGTATTTTAGACATCTTCCACTCAAATATCTTTAAATAGGTCAAATGCTATTCACTACTGTCAGACTGGGTGACATCTCTGAGTATCTAAAATCTCTGATTAGGCTCCCTTAACATTTGTGGAGGAATGAGGGAGATAATATGGAGGGTCATAATCTCTTTGAACATCAGTTGAATCATCTGTAAAATGACCTATAAAATGATTGATCTGTAAAATGACTGGACCATTATCACCACGTCATTAGGGCTTCATATCTATACCTGGAAAAAATGCTAGGAGGAAAAAAAAATCCATCACAAATTCAATTTGTGAGAAGGTGGTACAGGCTACAGCCTGTAACTAGGTGTGGGTCTTGTAATTTAATCTCATCCATTTAATCTCTGTGGCAGAATAATTAGTCTGACAAATCAAAGGAGAGAGATCAATGCAATCAATCCTGATTTTAGTAAAGGCTCCAAGTCTTTCTTGAACGATGAGAGGTGAAAAAGTACACCCTTTATTTTAGAAGCAAAAGGTGAGTAGGCACGCAACTAGTTGGATGGTTTAAAGAAACATTTATTAAGCACCTACTGTTTACAGAACCCTGTGCTAGGCACTAAAAGTATTTGGAATATGATCCTTCTCTTCATGGAGCTAGGCTAGTAAAATCTAATGATAATAATTCCAGAGCAAGTATTAATGGATTGGTATTAATCTAGGGAGAGAAAGGTGAACCTATGGAGATTGCTTCTGGGCCTTTCACTTATTGAATTTTAAAAATATATATTTTTTATCAGTCACTCATAATGGCACAAAGAACTTAAAACTGTTGAGTTAACTGAGTTAATAAGATTGCTGATGACACTGAATTGGGGGTGGAAGGATGGGAAGTGACTAGAATCACAGGAAGTCAAGTTCAAATGGATATTGAAGATCAACCCCCTTATTTTATAGATGAAGAGAGTAAAGTTAGTACCTTGAAAAAAATAAAAT
The DNA here is from genome assembly GCA_028627135.1 of Pseudochirops cupreus. Lineage (NCBI taxonomy): Eukaryota > Metazoa > Chordata > Mammalia > Diprotodontia > Pseudocheiridae > Pseudochirops > Pseudochirops cupreus. The sequence continues at coordinate 374,567,011 of CM053581.1, forward strand.
CCAGGGGCGGCTAGGTGGTGCAGTGAATAGAGCACCTGGAGTCGGAAGGACCTGAGTTCAAATCTGGCCTCAGACACTTAACACCTATTAGCCATGTGACCTTGGGCAAGTCACTTAACCCCAACTGCCCTGCCCTCCTCCCTCCAAAAAGCAAAAAATAAATAAAAAAAAAATAAAATCCAGATTCAAAGTGGCCTTTGTAAACTGAAGAAACAATTTGAGATGGGGGTGGGATAGAAAGGAAAGAACTGTCCTCTAAGGCCATTTCAGGGCAATAAATCTGGGAAAGGTTAAAAACAAAAACAAAAGACTATGCAAAGGTAAGAGAAAATATACCTGGTTATGTCTAAACAAGGAGGGAAAAAGATGTCGATGGTCCCAGTGGGGTAATAAAGTAATGCGTGAGGATGCACTGTTGTGAAAAAATAAGTTTGCACGTGGATGCAGAGACAGGGTCAAGAACTGGAAAGGGACCTTGGAAGAGGTCTGCAGTACACTCTTGAAATAGGCTAAGGATTATTCAAAACAGTTACATTTCTCGTGGTAATGAAAGTCACTGAAGGACCTTTAAAATTTGTGAAAGAGTTAAGGAGATTGTGTAGAGAGTTCCAATCTTTGCAAGCCTCAGTTTCCGCATCAGTAAAATCAGAATGGAACCCAGCTGAACACAAAGATAGAGCTTAGGCATGAGGCATTTTGGAAAGAACACTGGATTTGAAGTCAGAAGACCTGGGTTTGAATCTTTTTTTCCCCTTTCTGTTGCTTACTTTCTGTTATTTTCCTTCTGTTATCTTTGTGATGTTAGATAAGACACTAAATGTCTCTGAGTCTCAGTCTCTCCATTTGTGAAATGTGGGGGTTTGGACTTCATGGTTTTTAAGACCCCTTCCACCTCTATATCCCACAAGCCTTTGGGCAGAGCATCAAAGAACTGGATAATGATGACTCTTGCCTAAGAATGGGTCAGATCTTTACTTGAGCACTAAGGTCGGTTCCGGGATGTGGCAATGAATAAAGTGGACAAACTTGGAGAGAATTTAGAAAATTAGAAAAAAAAAAAGATTAAAGGTTAGGGCAGCTAGGTGGTGCAATGGATAGAGCAGCAGCATTGGAGTCAAGAGGGCTTGAGTTCAAATCCCATTTCAGATACTCACTAGATGTGTGACCGAGGGCAAGTCACTTAACTCCGATTGCCTCAAAAAAAAAGATTAAAAGTTTAGAAAATCAGATCTTTGGGGAAACTGTAAGGAAACTAGGATTTCTTAGCTGGAAGAAGAAAAGGCCAAAAAGGGATATAGGGTCCAAAGAGCTTGTTTTCCATTCTATTAAGGTCAGCACAAAGATTTGGATTATACATAAAGAAGAGTTTAATGACAATTACTTAGAAATAGATGAAAGAGAAAGGTGCCAGCAAGACTATCTGGAGGTCTTTAATAACAGGATTCTCTTTTATATAGGGCAGTCTTACCTGAGGAGAGGGGAATAAATTAAATGACCTTAGGCCTTAGGCTTCTATTCATATTTATGAGAGGATAAATTGATAACTTTAGAAACTAGCCTTCTTTCTCCTTCCCCTAGTTAAGCTCAAGTGTAGGTTTCCCAGAGATAATAAGTCTTAGGCTTATAGCATCCCAGATTGAGAGCTGGACAGGGCCTTGCAAATCATCTGCTCCAATTCTACTTTGTAGGTGAGGAAACTGAGGCCCAGGGCTATTGTGTCACTTGCCCAAGGTCACATAGGTAATAAGTAGCAGAGCTGTACTTCAGAACAGGCCCTCCAAAAGCTGATTTAATGCGATTTCCATTGCAACATGCTTCCCAGACTTTGGATAAGCCATTCTTAAGGGAGGGGGAAATAATTTAGCTACTAGTCCCAACCCAAGCCTGGGCTGATCCACGGGGACTACCTGTATCAGCGACAAGCTTGATTGTGTAGTGTATGTCTTCTGTGTTTGAGATCAGACATGATCACTGAATAACAGTCTCTTACCACTAGGATCATGAGATTTTAGCCATCATCCCAGGTGCAGGAGCCTAAAATCCCCATAAACTCTGGTACTTGATTTTCCATCGCCTTAGCTTGGGAAATCTCTTCTTAATGTCAGCTATGCTAAATCTGGGACAAACTGTACCATAGGGGAAGCTGTGCTCCAATCTCTTTTTTTACAAGTGGTGCAGCATTGAATTTTCAAGTACATCTAATGTGTTTCTATTGTCTCTAAAACATGTAGAAATGTCCAGCTTTTTTAAAAAGGAAAAAATGCGAAATACAAACGCCTGTGTTAATGTAGCAAGTCTCAGACATTACATTCAAAAAGACAGAAAAGCCAGTATCTCCAGTTATAAGCACAAAACTCATAAAAACAAGAAGCCTTGACTGTTTCCCCCCACAGATCCATTCCTTTTTTTCAAACACTTTTTTTTCTACCTTCTGGGTCTTCTGTCTTAATTTTTTTACATCGTGCACGATTTGTCTGTTGGACCCTGGGAAGGAGGTGTGGGTCCTATAGTTGGATTTGTTTTTGGAAGAACGATAGGTTTTGGCCTAAGAGCTGGGGGCTTCAGCTGCACTCCCATCCTGGGTGCCACCATGGGCTTGAAAGTACTCATTGTGTCACTGGAAGAGCTCGTGCTTCGTCGGATCTGAGGCTCGGTGCTCCTGAGCATCACATTATGGAGAGGGCTGAGGGATTCAGTGGACGAGGCAGGTGTGGGGGAGTTTTTCATTTGTTCCAAAGTATCCAGCACCACATCTGGGGCATGCTTTGCTGTACTCTGCCTTTCCAGCTCTCGGAGTTCGTTCAAAGCAGTGTTCATTGTCTCCTCGATATCCTGAAGCCAGTGAAAAAGAGAAGATGGGGCCCTTGAGAATGAATGGAGGAAGAACCCAATTTTCAAAACCCCAGGAGCTACTCCAGATGTCATTCATACAGTTATATACATTATAGTCACATGTAAATGTATTTCATTTTAAATCCCAAGCACAGCGCTTGGTGACAGGCTTTCCTTAACATATTACTTTAGATTAGTGGTTCTCAACCTTGCTAATGCTGTTCTTAATATAGTTCTTCTCATGTTGTGATGACCCCCAACCATAAAATTATTTTCATTGCTACTTCATAACTGTAATTTTGATACTGTTATGAATCTACCTGATATGCAGGATGTATTTTCATTGTTACAAATTGAACATAACCCACAGTTGAGAACCGCTGCTTTAGATGAACCCGTGGCTTTAGGAGAGGCAGCATGGCACAGTGGATCTCTGCCCTACTCTAGTCCTTGTGTAACCAGCACAGCAAGGTATTTAACCTCAAAGCTCTCCATGACTCTTGCTAAGCTGCAACAACGGAGGAATTTTCCACACCAGAAAGGAATTTTCCACACCAGAAACTCCTGATATTGATCAATAGCACCAGACGCCCCTCCCCCCCCCAAAAAGTAATTTTAGGTAATGAAAAAAGGTGAAGAATGACAACATTTTCATTAGTCTAGACAGAGTCCAGGAACATAACTTGACTAATATTCACAAAGCTAAAATCTGATGGCACATTGCCAATACACACACTGGAACTCTGACATCATTTGTCTAAAGTCAGCTTTCTGCAGGTCGAAGCCTTGCATGTTGACTATTTAATTTATGGTGAAGTCAGAGTATAAACACAGTGACCACATCTCTAGAAATAAAGTACTGTACTTGGGAACTGAGTACAGTTGAATAGAATTAAGACAGTGGCTAAATTGTGGTTACATTCAATACTTGTTCCACGTAGCCACTATTGCTTCTAGAAGAGGACCACCTTTTTTAAGGAGACTGAGTTGAACAGTTTTCAGGAAAACCCCCTGTATTTATTTTTGCATCTACATTCTAATGCTATGCCCACTAATCTTTGCTGCAAAGTAAGCGTAAATCTTGGTGTAAAGGGATTGCTCCGTGCAAGGAAGAGCTGGAAATCATTATATGCACCTCTGGATGGTGACATCACTTTCCAGATGATAGCTTCCATATGCTGTTCCTCTTTTCCTTGAAAGATGTAGATTTGTTATTTTTGTAAAATGCATCTGCTCAAGAGAAGATGCACAAAGGAAAATCTGAATCCCGACAAAAAAGGGTTACACAAAATTTACTACTTTCTCACTCACACCTCTTCATTCCCTTCCTCCTTGCAGCCTCAAATCATGTTTCTTGTGCTTATGAGAAACAGCAATTTCATGGGTTTTTCAAAAGTGCTAAATATCCAACTGTTATTGGTTTTAAGCTTAGGATATGCCTTGAAGGGCTCTGTAAATATATAATAAAGAACCAAAAGCTTTTTTGATTCTGCTTTCAAAAGGCTGGGCCACTTAAAATTAATTTAAACTTTTCAGTATTGCTCTGCAATTTAATTCACTTTCCAAGGTTCTCTGGGTCCAGCATAGAGACTAAAGCAACAACCATAAGAAAATAGCTTGGGAGTCAAGCGCATTGGTGCAAGATTCCTCGAGAGCTTTTTAAGATGGAAAATAATCTAACTTTATTGCTTCCCCATTTTTCAATTCCTTTCATTTCCCTTTCATGTCCTATCATTTCTCCTTACTCAGTTCTCATGTTTGTGATGAATGATGGATCCTTTGGATGGCTGTAATGATAAGCCCACAGACTATACTTAACATCACCCAGCTCATCTTTCTTTGGCCTGCTTACAAATATTTTTCCTAATGGTCTATGTCAGTAGTTCTTACCTGCAGGCAACAGACCCCCAGGGAATTACAGAGTTATTGCCCAGGCTTGGTGAAACCATCTGCCCACTGAACAGTGACACCTTGATCTGTCTTTATTTACTACTTTATCTTGATGTAATAAGAAATATGGAAAGCATATGTATGTATGTACATAAGTACTTTCATTTTATTTCTTTTTTTAAATAGTATTTGTTCCAATTACATGTAAAGGCAACTTTTAACATTCTTTTTTAAATAAAAATTTGAGTTCCAAATCTTCTCCTTTCCTCTTTTTCCTCCCCCCTCCCTAAGATTGTAAACAATTTGATATAGGTTATATATATGTACAATCATGCTAAACCTATTTCCATATTAGTCATGTTGTGGAAGAAGAAACAGTTTGTAGAAAAAAAAATTAGCAGGATTACTTTTCAAGCTATGTATGTGCCATTGTGATGAACAGTATTCAAATTTACTTAAAACTATTCCTAAATTGATGTAGTTTCTTATCATTATGTATTTTCTCAATCAATGGAGACTAATAATATAAATTGTCATATAGCAGAAAGCAATTTTTTTAAGTTAGAAAGGGGTATTCATGTTTACCTGTCTATGTTGTGGGGAATGGTCAAAAGCAAAAGATAAGAGAGGGCCAAAGATACTTATAGAGTGCTGAGTACAGCAAGGGAGAAAGTCTGGCATATTTGTTAATTAGGGTCGTGTTTATAATCGGTTGATTCTAGTTTTTTTTTAATTTAAAAAAAATATATTTTATTTCCCCCAATTACATTTTAGAACAATTTTTTAACCTTAAAAGGGATAATTTTTAGTTCCAAATTCTATCCCTCCCTCTCTGCCCTCCCCCATCCCTGACATGGTAAGCAATTGGATACAGGTTATAAACTGTTCTGCCCTTGTTACAGGCACTTGTTCCATAAGCAAGTGAAAATGTGTTTGAACTTCCCATTTTGTGCATTTTTATGACGTGCAGTCTAGGTTTTCCTCTTATCCTGTGCCACTTTTGGCTGTGTTTCCTCCTTGGACTGGGGAGAGAGGCTGTCAATCAAGGTAAGAAATAGCTGTTCTTCACACTAGAACCACAGTCCGGGATCCTACTTAATTATCCATTGTTTCCCTGGCTTTTCACTAGGACTTAGAGAAAATACATTGAATCCTCTTCTTTACATTCAGAGAAGCCTTAAAAAACAACTTTCTATGCCTATTAGTCTAATTCTACAAACAGAAAACAGAACAAATGTAAACCACCGTGCCCTACCTGAGCAATCGTCTCTGGGTCCAGGGGTTTGTGGTCATTGAAGCCTGTATACTGGCCTGATGACGTCGATCTCCGAATGGGAGGGCTATCAATCTTCTTTAGAGAATCATGCCTGCTAATATTGGTCAGGCTTCCATGGCCAGGCCTGCGTCTCCTCTCAGGGCTATCATTGTTGAGGCTGCGATTCTGCAACAGGGCTCGAGGGCTGCAGTGACTGGACAGGCTAGGGGACCCAAGGTCAACCGAGGAATTGGAAAGTGAATGTGGTGGGTGGATAGGGCAGTGGCCATCGCTGGTCCTGCCAGGACGCCTTGAAGGAAGGGGTGGTTCAGCCCTTTTTCTTTGTCTAAGAAAACAAATGGATAGAACGAAGGAAAGCTGAGCATGCCGGGCAACATGAGTTCCCAGACCTTCTGGTTCCTTGGTGTGGTACAGCAAAGGGAATGCTGGACACGGTCAAGGAGACTGGGGCTCTAGCTCTGCCCCCTTTCTAAATTATATGACTTTGGGCAAGTCACCCCCTCTGGGCCTCAGTTTCTTTACTTGAATAACAAGGATTATTAGATTACCCTAACGGTCCCTTCTGGCCCTAAAGCCTGCAATTCTGTGCCCTGCTGGCAGGTGCTAATAGAAGGGCTCGATGACCAGGCCAAGCTTACCTGGCTAAATATCCATCAGGATGTCGGTCAGTTGGGGAGTTCATGTCCTTGGATGAAGACTTATCTTCTGTAACTGGCCCACTGCTGGCTTCACTGTCTGCTTTTTGGCTCAGTGTATCAGAAAAGGTATCATCCCTGCAAACAAAAAAGGAAAATAGGAAGCTTGTTACCTTAAAGGTGTGATGAGGCCTTAGGATGAGAGGAAAGGGTCGAGGCTTTAATCTGTAACTGAATACTTTAAGTTTTTGGTCCATAGTGATGTAACTCATGCTAAATGCAATCTGTTTCTATATGTATGAATGAAAAAGCATTTCTCAAATGCTTCCTGTGTGCCAAGCATTGTGCTAAGCTCTGGGGATATAAATTGAAAACATAGTCTCTGCTCTCAAGGACTTTACATCCTAATCTGAGAGATAATACGTATAGAGGTTTCAGCTACCAGTTAGAATGAGGATCCATGGTCTCTAAGGTGCAGCAACAAAGCAGATGCATCTTCTTAAATGTCATTTCCACTGATAAAATCCTATGTTTCTTATATTGAACCCAGACAGTGGCAAGAACTTTTTTTATCTGGATCTTTAGTTAGTAGCTGTGGCTCCTGAGGAATCATGGGATTAAGTCCCTGCAGAAGCAGTCATGGGGTTTTAGCTTCACAGGGATGGCTTCCTAGGATTCTGGCTTCAGGGTTGGAAGCAGGACTGGTAGTCTGGGGAGTGTTACCATGCCTGGAACTCTTGGCCTCATCTGCCCATTGGTGGAAGTTGGTCAGGACTTTGTAGTGGTAGTAAGGAAGCCAGGCCCCTTCTCTATAGATAGTGACTTCTTCCTTGAATGATGGCTGGGCCAAAGCTCTGGGGTTGTTGAAGGGTGGGGTAGGGATAGAGGTCTGCTATTCCCAAAGTTCTTAGGGTTCTGGGTTAACTCCATTAGAGTCTGAGGGGAGCTGGGAGGGTTTCTAAGTTGTATCTTTGTCATCAGAGACATAGCATGGGCACTGGAATGAGTGTTGAAGTCAGGAGATACATGGGCTTCCATCTTGCCTCTGATGTTTATACTAGTTGTGTGACTATGGGTAAGTCACTTGAGTCCCAATTTCTTCATCTGTAAAACGGGGGGAAATGATACCTATATAGTATCTATCTTCTAGGGTTATTGGGAAGGTTAAATGAAATAATGTATATAGAGTAATCCTGAATGTTATTCATCAGCTCTATATACAGAGGTAACACATAAACAGAGGTGTTTACATGTCTTTTTTTTCCTATTAGAATGTGAGCTGCAAGGGGCGGCTAAGCAGTGCACTAAATATAGAGCACTGGCCCTGGAGTCGGGAGGACCTGAGTTCAAATCCAGCCTCAGACACTTAACTAGCTGTGTGACCTTAGGCAAGTCACTTAACCCCAATTGCCCGGCCTTCCCCCTCCAAAAAGCAAAAAAAAAAAAAAAGATTTGTAAGCTGCTTGAAGGCTTTTATATTGGATCCTTGTTGCTTGGCACACAGTAAGTGTTTAATTGTTGCTGACTTGATTTGACTAAATGTCAGATTTTTCCATTATTGGTGCACAGCAGGCACTTAACAAATGTGTGTTAACTGGTTATTAAAAAACAGACCTGTGAGTATTTTTAATACTATCGACCTTTCTCCCGTATCCCTCTGAGATGTGAGCCTTGAAGTAATACCTGGACACCAGGTAAGACTGGCTTCTTCTACTGAACTCTATGTCATAGCACCAACAGTTCTGCTTTTGGAATGATTGAGACCACCTCATCTCTTAAGAGATCCTTGGGAATATGAAACCTCTGAGAGAATAGATTCTCTCTTCAACAATTTCCCAATAATCCTCAATCTACTTCCAAACCTAACAGTCAAGACACAGAGAGGGATGAAGAAGGGGGCATGGGTCATAAGTGATTGTCAGGGAAGAAAAGAGGTTAGTCCTGATTTTGCCAACCCAGGCATAAGGGGAAGGAAGTGCCAATGAACTGTAAGCAGTCTCTCTGGAACTCTTTCATGAGCTCCTTGAGGGATCTCAAGTGGGTGGGTAGGTCTTGATTCTACTTTAAGAAGGAATATCCTGGTTCTCCTGAATATGTTCAGACATGGGTCCTTTAGGGGTTACTGGTCAAACTAGGCAATACTTACATATCCTGTACCACAATGTACTGATGAGGTACCAGGCCATCAATCCCATTGTGCCGTCCTTCCCACCAGTCTTCAGATGCTCGGTGATATAAAAGCAGTGAGGCTCCCTTCTTGAAGGACAGCTCTCGAGCAGACCTCCCAACATAGTCAAACTTGGCTATTGCTTCAATGGGTTCACATTCTGTAAGGAAGCCATGTTAAAAAAAGAAAAAAAGAGTAAGGGACCATGGGCTGAGGAAGCTATTGGAAAATTTCTGAAAGTATCTCCACATGTCCACATATTCCTTTAATTTTCTGCCCCTTAAATAAATGGAGCATTTTGGGTACCTTTTCAGTAATTTGGCTTTAGAATCCCAGGTTATCCAGAAGAAACATCTGGAATACAGTGTCGTCTTTATATGAACAAAGAGCTTATTGATCAGGAGTCAGGAAAAAGAAAATCTGCTAGCCTCGTTAGGATTTTTTTGGGTGTATAATGCAACCTTCTTGCTGAAAGCAAAACTTAAGGGCCTATCTCTGGACACTTAATAGCTATGTGACTCTGTGCAAAGCACTTAACCTTTCTCTGCTCCAGTTTACTCATATGTAGAATGAAGGGACTGGATTAGATGCTCTCAAAGGTCCATCCCCTCCAGCTCTAAATCTCTGATCTAAAAATATATATGAAGACACGTGCACGTGTGCATACACACACACAAACACATAGACACACATACACCCTACTGTTCTTCTGGCAAAGCGTTATGGCTGTGAATCATGGAATGCAATAATCTTTCATCCAATGACACTGGTCTACTGGCCATTCCCTGAATAATACACTCTATCTTTAAGCTTTGGGAATTCTCTTTGGCTGTTACCCATGCCTGGAATGTTCTCCCTCCTCAATTCATTCCAACTACTGAGTCCTCAGCTTCCTTCAAGTCTCAGCTAAAATCCTGCCATTAAACGACCCCTGCCCTTAAGGAGCTGATGTTTTATAAGGGGAGGTAATGCCAAGTGTACACAAAATGAATACCAAGCAATTTTGGTAGAGGCAGACACTCATGACTAAGGGGATCAGGAATGGTCTTGAATAGGAAGTGGTCCCTGACCTCTGTGGTACTGAGCTTTGAAGGGAGCTAGGTAGTCTAAGATGGGGAGGAAAGAGTAATATGCCTGCAAAGATAAGCTGGAACCAGATCATGAAGGGCTCTGTGTAACTGTCCAAGAGAAGATTATTTGATCCTAGAGGCAATAGGGAACCATGGGAGCAACCTGGTCACACCCCTGTTTTAAGAATATTACCGCAATATGTTTAGGGAGAATGACATGGAGAGGGGAAAATACTGAGGTGGGGGGACCAAGTAGGAGGCAATGATCCGGGCAAGAAGTGATGAGGACTTGAGCTATGGTGGATGTTGTGAGGGCAGAGAGAGAGGGACAGATTTGAGAGACGTGGAAATAACGAGACTTGACAACTGAACAGATATCTGGGGCTGCTGCTGTTTGTCCTTCCTTCTCAAAGAGGACCATGACATCAGGGAGGTGATGCCATGACTTGCAAGGGAACTGGATTTAAGCGAGGGATAGCTTTGCAAAGTCACCAGCTTCACTTTCTCCTCTGGAGCCATCTGGGTCTAGTGGCCAGATATGGATCAGGATGACTGGAGATGGCCCCCAGATCAGTGGGGTGATAAAGAGTTGAAGAGAAGGGAGTTGAAGACCATGTTAAGGTTGAGAACATAGATGACTAGATGGTGGTAGCCTTGACAGAAACAGGGAAGTTTGGAAGAGGGGTGGATCCGGTGTTAGAGGAGGGGAGGAAGAGGACAGATGAGCTGTTTTGGACATGTTAAGTTTGAGATGCCTACAAGACATCCAATAAGTAGCAGTCCATGAAGTGAAGCTCACCAGAGACTAACACAGGGGTGGGGAATCTGCTACCTTGAGGCCACATGTGGCCTTTTGACTGAATCCAAGTTTTACAGAACAAATCCTTTTATTAAGGTGATTTGTTCTGTGAAGTTTGGATTCAGTCAAAAGACCGCCCTTGAGGACCTAGAAGGCCACATGTAACCTTGAGGCAACAGGTTCCCTACCCATGGCTAGGGGTTGGATGTCATCTGCAAAGAGTCCACAGGAAGGCTAATCTTTGTGAGTTCAAATCTGATCTTAGACACTAGCTATGTGACCCTGGGCAAACCACTTAACCTGTGTGCCTCAGTTCTGCATTTGTATAATGAACTGAACAAGGAAATGCCAAACCACTCTAGTATCTTGGTCAAGAAAAACCCAAATGATGTCATGAAGAGTTGGATGTGACTGGAATCACACAAAACACATGTGTATTCCTTAGTCTTGGGGATTAGGGCTACTTCTGGAGAATTCTACATAAATTTGTAGCTCTTTGGTCAAAAAGAACTTTTCTTTATGGTTGGGTGCTGTTGTGATTGGTCTGGGTGTGTTTCTGTGGGTGGAGAGCTGAAGAGCTGCATCCTAATTTAATAGTTGGATTTAGTCACCCTTTTATTTTTTTTTCTTGCCACATTGATTCAATCTCTCCAGATCTTGACCCAGGACTTGGGACCAGCATCTCTCTGGCCTAAAACAAGTGAGAAAACTACAAAACTTTAATTGGCACTCTGTCAATGTCTGCAAATGAAATGAACATTATGTGTTAAGACAGAGCTTGGGAATAGGAAGAAATTAGAAATAAATGAGTTTGCTAACTGGTCATTTACCATCCAGAGAAGAAAACATGCCAATCAATAAAAAGATCACCAAGGTAGTAGAAAATACTGATTATTAACCAGAAATGCAATATTTCTTAAGTCACTGGGTATGCAGGCAAAGTAAGATTGAATCTAAGATTTTTCATTTCCGCCGTCTGCTTCTAAGGTTATAACGAAAGCATGATAAAACAATATTCTGAACTTTGCAGTGAGATATATCAAGGCTTTCACTGAAATGCAATAATATCCTTCGTGGCTGCTATAATATAAAACTGACAATGATGGAATAGTTATGATTGCATTGCAACGTGTTGATAATATTTATCACACAGAAAAATTACTACTCAAGAATACAAGATAGAAGCTCAAAATCTGTTAGATTACACATTAAGGTTAAAAAAAGCATCCACAGTATATGAAACTTGAAATCTATTCAGTTTCCTTACATACATTTATTGGTTAAAACTGATACTCTGACTTTAATAGCAAATGCAAAATCTGTTTTTTCCATCTCTATTAACATTAAAGCATGACTTTGTCAGTTTTGTCTCCCCAAACTAAGAGCCTTGATTTGAAATGTAAATTTTATGTTCATGCCGAACTCTGGCATTTTTGGGGGGGACTCTGATCCTTGATAATTGTGCCCAACAACCCCAAACCCCAAATTTCTAAAGGTAAAAAAGGCCAGGAAAAGTTCTTTGATTGTAAAACTCAGTTTCATACTTAGGTTCCTCCAATTTACAGTTTCTCTTGCTTCTGTAGAGGCAAACAAATATTTAGATAGGAATCCAATGGGGCAAAGAGGGTTGGGGGGTCTGGGATTAGTTTTTTTGCAGGGTTGTTTCTTAGCAGTGATCAAAGCCAAACTTGTTAAAACTGAGTGTAAGCTCACTTCCAAATCTGCTGGAAGAATACATTAGTATACACACCATAACTTAACCCATCTGTCTCAGATTTCCTGAGAAATGCTTTCGTGTTTTCCTTGGAAGCAGCTCTTGGCAATTAAAAAAAGCCAAAAACAAAAACAAAAACTTAGGTTATGACAATCTCTGAAGACACCGAATAATTCCAGAAGTCATTTTTAGGCTAAGAAGCTTAACTTAGGTTGATTATCTGTTGATAAATTCCAACCCATGTCTGAAGAAGTAATGGAATGATCTTGGGATGGCAGACATGCTAGAAAAAAATAGACTCATGCCTCATCTTAAGGTCTGTTTTAATTATAGCTACATATCTCAAATGTAGAAAGGAAAAAAAGGTCTCATTTCAGAGTCTATTAACTAAATGATATTTCATGTTCATGGCTTAGGGAAGAATGATTAGGGTTTTTATAATCCTTCACAGATCAAATAATTTTAAAAAGACAAACTAATTGAGTCTTTCAGTTTTAGAATACAATCTTTAGATCATGTGTCAAAAGTCTGGCAATTTCCAAAAAAACATAGGTACTTAGTCTACCTTCTTGACTTGCTAAGAAGAAATCCATATTAATTATCATTATATATTATGTATAGTATATTATATTAAAATTATATATTTTCAACATCACCACTATGAACTTCTTTATAAAACAAGTGTTAAAGATGGTCAGTGTTGTGTAGTAGATAGAACCTCGGAGCCCTAGATTCAGGTCTTGCCTCTGACTCATACTAGCTAGGTGACCTTGGACAAGTCACTTAACTTCTCAGAGTTCTACACAACTCTTTAAAACTTTTACTTTTATAGACAGTGCCTGGCATGTAGTAGACAAAGAGATGTTGTTTGTTTCTGAAGAAGACCAATGACATCACAGGTGATGTCTTGACTTGCTTGTGAGCTGGATTTAAGTGAGGAACAGTTGCACAAAGCCATCAGTCTCACTCTTCCTGAGTCACTGAAGTCCAGTGGCAAGACAAAAGTCAAGATAACTGGCTATAACCTGGGATGCAGTGGGTGACCTTGGTGTCTTTTGTGTCTTTCCAGGCTCTAAGCACTCCACAGTGCCTGCTTTAGCTGCCATGGCTGTTGGAACAAATTGTTCTCATCTACCCATTCTGTAGGGGAAATCCTCACATGTTTGGGCTAGTCATCCATCTATCTCAGCGGTTCTCAACCTGTGGTTTATGTTCAATTTAAACACATCCTGCATATCAGATATTTACATTACGATTCATAACAGTAGCAAAGTTACAGTTATGAAGTAGCAATGAAAATAATTTTATGGTGGGGGGTCACCACAACATGAGGAACTGTATTAAAGGGTCGCGGCATTAGGAAGGTTGAGAACCACTGATGTAACTCAATGACAGGCTTGAGGCCTCCTGGTTACCCTCAACCTGGTTTAGCCTGACAAACCACGATCTTCCCATGTGCATGCTACAACTTCTTGGAACCACAGGTGATAAGTGGACAAACGGTAAACACTTACTGATTCATCTCCATTGGCAGATGGAGTTTCCATACCAGAAATTCCCCTTGCAGATAAAATCTTAGAGTGGGACCAGAAAACCCCAACATCAAGAAAAAAGCAAGGGGGAGAAGGGAGGAATATCTTGTGTTTGATCATTGCTATGAAAATACAGTCCAAAGACAAAAGCTCAGGAAATGCTTGTTGAATTGTATAGGATAAACTGTAAGGCTGATAACAGATCAACCAAGGTCTAATTCTTATTTAAAAGTCTCAAAGCAGACCAGATTCAGGATATAGAATCCTGCCTTTGACAAACAATCTAAAAATTTTACAAGATAGTTATTTACTTTTTCCCCCTGTCTCTCTTATTTATAGTCAGTCCTCATTATTTGCTGATTAAATGTTTGGGAATTTACCTACTGGCTAAAATTTATTGGTAACCTAAAATCAATACTCATGGTCATTTGTAGACATGCATGGAATGAGGGAGAATCTGCGTCACCTGACACGCATGTTCCTGGGCTGAAGCTGATCCAGGGGACATTCTGCTTTATTGTATTATGTCTCCTCCTATAAACAAGTATTCTTTTTGTGGCTTATTTAGTACCAACTTTTTAAATTTTTATGCTTTTCGTTAAAGATTTCACTGTTTAATATGGCCCCTGAGCATAGTGCTGAGTTCTGTCTAGTGTTCTTAAGCACAAGAAGGCTATGATGTGCACTGCAGAGAAAATAGGTGTTTTAGACAAGCTTTGTTCAGTCACCAGTTATAGGGCTACTGGCCTACTTCAACGAGCTAAAGTAAATGCTTTGGCCAGAGGCTTATAGGGACCTAGCCCTGTATTTCCCCTAGGAGCAATTATTGCTAATTCAGTATTCACGGCAACTTTTATAAAACACAACTACTGCACGTGATGAGAATCAAAACTATACTTTTTATTTGCCGTTGACATGAGTGACTTTCTAACAACCTCACCCCTGTACCTGCCCATAGCCCCCAAAACTGCTTATAAAATCACAGTGATTATAATTCTTAATCTAAAGCAGGTCTTCTTAACCTCTGTGTGTGTGTGTATGAATGAGAGAGAGAGAGAGAGATGCCCCACTCCTCTTTGGCAGTATGGTGATCCCTACAGATCCCTTCTCAGAATAATGTTCTTAAATGCATAAAATAAAATACATACGATTACAAAGGAAAACCAATACAGTTATCAAAATATTTTTTAAAAAAGTTTATACACACCAGGTTAAGAACTCCTGACCTGAAGAACCAAAGAAAACAGCCAAATCTGCTTCGAGACTTTTAGACAAGTATGAGGACCATGGTTGATCTGAGAGCAGAATCCTATGATTTATTCTACTCAATCCAATAAACATTTCCTGAATTTTTCTACTCCTATTAGGTGTTGGGGCTTTTGTTGCTGGGTCATTTCAGTTGTGGGGTGCTCTCCTAGGGAACCAAATTTTTGGGTGCTAATAGCATAGTTTGGGGTGCACATTTTTCCTCTTGAGGCTGCATGCTGGCCCCTGGTTTAGTCCATCCCCCCAACTCCTCAGCAACAGTAAACAATAGTTAAAGCCTTCAGCCATACAGAAACTCTGCAGCACACCAAGGCAGGCTTCCTCTCCTTGGGTGCGTCACAGGGGGGTCTTACTCCCCCTCACTCTAGGCACAAAAATATCTATTTGTAGTTCTAACTACAAAATATACCTTTATGTCATTACATTATCACATGACATATTTTATCCTAATATGGTTTACAGTCATAAGCTCAGAGGTTGTATTAAGAGCTAAGACAATCCTCAGAGGGCATCCAGTTCAACTCAGCACCTAGCAAAGTATAATATTTTATAGATGAGTAAATTGAGTCCCATAGACATTCATTGATTTGTTCAAGGTCACATAAGAGGAACAAAGTAATAGAACTGGATTCTGAATTTAGGTCATGTAATTCTAGGCCACAGATTAATCTCTTCCTCCACGAAAACTTCAACAAGAGAGACTGGTCTGTTTATTTCATCCAAATATAGTTTATAAAAGAATAACTAGGTCATAAAAGAACATCCAGGTGAATTAGTAATAAATTGACTTTTCTGGCCAATTGGCTACTAGGTTTAAGAAATTCCTCCCTTTAGCCACCCTGTTTTCCTCTAAGAACCACCTAGTTTTCTTCAGATCAATGAATAAGCTATTTCCCCATATCTTTGATAAGATAGAGCAATCCCAAGCCACGACAATATTCACAGGAGGATGCTGGCTAATAGCTCTCTGGAGATGGCAGATGAGATTCTGTCGAATGACTGAATAAGAAAAGAGGGATAGTGGCCTCATCTTCCTCAATAGCCATTCCAAGAAGAAGAACAGTTAGCAAAGCTGACCATCTGTCTGGGTGCTGGTGTCATGTGCCATGTTTCCAATACCTGTCACTTTGTCCAGATGTCAAATACACCAAATTTTCCCTCTGAAGCTTCAATATCATTTGTGTTTTCACTACCTGATCTGTTAGCTGTTTCCCTGAGAGACTAATATAGAGAAAAACCAGTGATCTGGCTTTTGCCAACAAAAGCCACTCTTGTAAGTCATCACACTGTGGAGGATGGAAAATACAATGCTTAGGCCAGGAAAAGACACCTGCAATACTTCTGTTAATTTATTTAATTAGGCTTTGGCACAGCTTCATTGGGGCACACCTCTCTGTCTCTCTTTCCATCCAGTATAGTCAGAGTGCTCATTTAAAATGCAATGGCCTCTGCACGCCAGTTATCTTGTACATGACAAATAAAAACAACTGACAAATGGCCTACCGGGTCAGACAAGATATTTGCACTGACACCTAGCATTAACTTTGCTTTGATTCTACATTTTTCTGGGGAAAGTGAGAGAAAACCTTTGTGGAAGCCTCCTGTTCCAAAACAGACCATCCAGAGAAAGAAAAAAAAGCAACACAAGATAAAGGAAAGCGGGGGCGGCTAGGTGGTGCAGTGAATAGAGCACTGGCCCCGGAGTCAGGAGGACCTGAGTTCAAATCTGGCCTTAGATACTTAACACAAAAGCAAGCTGTGTGACCTTGGGCAAGTCACTTAACCCCAAATGCCCTACCTTCCCCCCTCCAAAAAGCAAAAAGAAAAAGAGAAAGAGAAAGGAACACAGATAAAGGGGCTGGTGGGATGTGTGGTTGAGGGGCTTGGAAAAAGGCAATGCTACTGAAAGGGAAACATTGTGTGTCATTTGCAATAACAACTTGCAAATTTAAGTTCTGAAAAACGTGAATCTGTTTAAACACACACACATGCATATACTGCCCCCCTACCCGCTCAGTATTTTAACATCATGGTGAGATGAACCATACCATCTTCACTGGTGTGGGGCTCTGTACCAGCATCCTGATCGACTTCTTCCAAAGTACCATGCTCACTGTATGGGCTGTCACTGTGGAGCAGAAATGGAAATCATTAGGAAGCGAAGGGGAGCAGATATATGAGGAATGAGCAAATGAGACTTTGAACCAAAGGGTCAATGCAAGGACAATCATAATTCCTAATGCCGGCACCAGTAGAGAGGGGAACTATGATGCATGTGACTCTCTGGTGAGGTGAAGAGAGATACCCACCATAGTATTATGTACCTTCTCAGAGTGGGGACAGGGAAGGGAGGGATAGAATTTGGAACTCAAAAATTTTTTTTTAAATGTCCAAAATTGTTTTAACAATTGTTAGAAACATTTAAATTGGGGGAAAATATATTTTAAAAAAGACAAGATGAAAACCCATGTAATAACTGTACTGTGAGGTATTTTATAATGAAGTTTAACTTAGAAAATAGCTGTTGAAAATTTACTGGATTACATCTAAAAAATACCAACAAATCCTGGTCAACAGGCTATGTGATAGACTGTGCAGGAGATCTCAGAGTTGTTCTACTTAATGGAATCAGGATTAGAAATACCACACGACAAGGAGGATACTAGCAAACTTTTATGTGGTTCTTTAAGGTCTGTAACACGCTTTACATATATTAGCTCATTTGAGTATTACAACCAGTGTGCTACCATCACCCTCGTTTTCCAGATAAGCAAATGGAAACAGAAAATAATGACAATGATAACAACCAGCATTTATACCCAGCCATGGTGCTATGTGTCTGTTCTAAATATGATCTCGTTGGTTCATTAAGACAGCCTGAGAGGTAGATTGTATTATGATTTCCATTTTACGGATAAGGAAACTGAGGCAAACAGGTTAAGTGACTTCCACTTGCCCAGGGTCACATGGCTAGTAAGTGTCTGAGGCTGGACTGAAACACAGGTCTTCCAGACTCCAGGCCTGGTGTGCTCTACTTCCTGAGCCACTAGCTGCTTGGGAATCCCAGATACACAAATGTTTTGCCATACATAGCGGAAGCAAATGGGAACATTTCAGTAAAACCACTTCTCTCAATGATTGGGGTTATTTCATGTCTATTAATTGGACCTACAGGACAGAGAATTGATCACGGCTGGATGTTAATGTGAAAGGCAGACAATATTCCAGAGACAGCTCTCACTCAGTCTTCCTTGGGTAGCGTTTATAGCCCTAGAACCTAACCATGGAAAAATCTCAGTACTGTTTCAGCTAGATAGAACATTGGTTCTAGAGTCAGAAACCCTGAATTCAGGTCTGACTTCATATACTTACTACCTATGTGACTCTGCAGCGTTGTTGAAAAGGTAAGATAACATCTGTAAAAAGTGCTTAGCACAAGGTCTGCCTTGTATTGGTGTTATAAAAATGCTTATTCCTTTCCTTTTACTTATTGCTACTATCAGTAAATAATCTGATTCATAATCCTTACTATTATTGAAAATGATTTGTTTACTGATATTACTTACTGAGATTTGTAATCATGGGTATTTTGATGATGCTACTCATTGATACCATTGAAAATGTTAATTGTTAACATATTACTAATATCACTTATTTTTCCATTGTTTACATCTAACTTAGAAGGAGGTGAAAGACAATCTCTACCGAATCAAAATAAGAACCTCTGTATCCTGCGGCAGGAATAAAATTAAGTTACAAGGACAAGCTTTAGCCCAACGCCTGGCTCAGTACTAGTGCTAAGACATGATCCTATTTATTCCTGGTAAAGGGGTGAGGAACAGTAAATTGTTCAGGGCAAGGGGTCTAGATGGGTTACAGGGATAGGGAACCTGTGGCTTCAAGGCCACATGTGGCCCTCTAGGCCTTCAAGTGTGGTCCTTTGACTGAATCTGAACTTCACAGAACAAATCCCCTTAATAAAATATTTGTTCTATAAAACTTGGACTCAGTCAAAAGGCCATGAACAAGGGCCTAGAAAGCCACATGTGGCCTTGAGGCTGCCAGTTTCCCACCCCGGGATGGTTTTCTCGTTTCTCACAAGTAGAACTGTCACAATAGGGTGGGCGTATGTTCTGAACACTAGACATATATCAAATAAAAGTACAAAAATATCGCAAATCAAATATAAAGGATTTGGGGGTTATTCTGGAAACTGACACTATTTTGCCCTTCAGGAGTTTGGACAATTAGGAACTGACTATTTTTCTGATGATCAGAACACTTTCTTTGCCAAGGGTCCAGTTTTTGCAAGGCTGTTGCATGGAAGAGGGATCAGACTTTTTCTCTCTGGCTCCACAGGACAGAACTAGGAATGGTACATGCTCCAAAGTTCAGCTTGGATGTCAGGAAAGAGCTCCTTAATAAGGAGAGCTCCCCTAGAGTGGAATCAGCTATCTCAGGAACTGGTGAGTTTCCTCCTCATGGGGTCTTGGAGAAGTTGCTTAGGTACAGGTTGGACTAGAGAGCTACTGGAGTCCCACCCAACTTTAAAATTCTGTGATTCTTTCATAGCTGAATTTTACTGTATTTGTAGAATATGTCCTATCTTAAAATCATAGGTCAAGCTCCTACTTACCAGAGCTGTAAAACTTGTAAGGCTTATTTATATAAGTTCTTTATTTTCAAAAGCTCTAAGTGCTTTATACAGGTGATTTTGGGTAGAATCATATCTCCTTGCTAAAGGATAAGAAAAGAGAAGAATGATGGGCTTCGGCTAGGTGGTGCAGTGAATAGAGCGCCGGCCCTAGAGTCAGGAAGATTTGAGTTCAAATATGACCTCAGACACTTAACACAAAAACTAGCTGTGACCTTGGGCAAGTCACTTAACCCCAAGTGCCCTTCAAAAAAAAAAAGAGAAGAATGATGACTGTGTCAGTGACTTGAGAGGAACCAGATATACCTGAGTAAAATTTCCAGCCATTTTCACTTGACATAGTACACCAATATAAAACAGTCCAAATACGAATGAACAAAAAACTACCCCTCCCCAAATCTGACTATAAGAAAAAAATGTTTTTTAAGATCTAGATGAGGTGATAAACCCCTAGTTCAGACTTGAGTTTCCCTGGCAACAAGCCAGTTTCTAAAAATCACTTCAGTGCTACTAAAGTTTACCTGTTTCCTAAATTTCACGGAGTTATATTCTTTTGAGGCAGCTGGGTGATAGTGAATATAATGTTAGGAAGATGAGTTCAAACCCAGCCTCTAACACCTAGAAGCTGTGTAACCCTGGGCAAGTGAATCAACTTCTGTTTGCCTCAGTTTCTTCATCTGTAAAACAGGGAATAATAATGGCACCTACCTCCCAGAGTGGTTGTGAGGACAAAATGAGAAAATATTTGTAGCATGTTTTGCAAATTATATAGTGTTATATAAATGACAGTTATTATCACTGCTATTATTTTGAGAAGTGTACGAATTTCATGGTTCAAGGCCCTTGCCTTAAATCCCTCTTGCTTACCAGTAGTCACCTCCAGCCATGCACTTCTCATATACTGGGCCATCTAGTTCTTTAGCATCTGGGAAAATAGTCTCATGGTGGATGATGATGGTTTTGATGACTTCATTCACATGAGCCTGGCAAGACACCTGGTCCTGTATTTCTGGAACAGGCATTAGTGTTGGCCCAAAACAAATGGCCAAGTTATAAGGGTCCATCATGTTCTCATCGCTGTATTGTGAGAGGCTAGGGAAGGAAACACGAGCAACTGTAAACAGATTTTTTTTAAAATAGAAAAATTCAATGATGTTTAAAAATACCCAAGTTCTGAGAATTAAGGCATAAACCCTTTGATGATTAATTATGAATTATGGCCCTCTATCCTATCCTACAGTAGTTGAACTGAAAACAAAGATAGCTCTAACTTGTATTGAGTAGCAGCTGAAAGAGAATTATATATTCAGCTTGCTTTATTAAGTAGCATTCTTGGAAGGCAGGGAAGAGAATTTATTATAGTTCTCAGTACAATTGGGAGCTAGGATAAAATGAACAGAGTTCCATCTGTAAGAGACAAAGTAAACAATCAGCGATTAAATGTCAAGCAGATACATCTGGGAGGAACAGAAAAGAAACCCTACAAGGCTGCTGTGTTTAAATCTCTAAAATCCCTCCTCCCTCCCCATTTTTTTTTCCAGATTTATCTCTTACTAGAAAGTCTTAAGAATCACTAGTGGGAAAGCCAGTTTCTTTCCTTGCTACTCGAGAGGGAGCAAATGAACAACTCTTGGAATTTAAAATCAATGTAAGAGATTTCAAAGCTTGGTCTCCAAAGCTAAGCAATAGTCCCTCACCCTCCATCCTATCACACACATCAAAGGAACACAAATATTCTCTTCCACCTCTGCAGCATTTTTTAGGAAAAATTAAATCCCATTCTCCCATCTCATCCATGGACTGTGAGTTGCATGTTTTGGGGAAATCCCTAGTTAACTTGTTTTAATTACAGAGTTCAGTCACATGAATATTCACGATTGTGTTACGACAGTATCTCCTCCAGGTTATTTCCTCCAAACTGCACTCAAACTGGTAGAGAGGGCGGCGGGTACCTTGTACTCAAGAATAATTCTTTGGGGTCCCACTTTTAACATTTTAGCTCATAAGGCCCCCACCAATATGCTTTCTATGAACAATCAGGCAATAGATACAATTAGCTCTTAATAAAGCCATTAACTAAAATGGCACAATGTAATGGCAGCTACAAATCAGGGACGTACTCTCCCACAAATAGAGTATGCATGGGAAGAGAAGGCTTAAACTCAAGAGTACACGTGTGGGATTCATTTATAGCAAAGGTATCTTGCAACTACTGGAGATACCAACTTGGAAATCCTTCTTAGGTTCCTCTCACAACTCCCCTTATCAATATACAATATCTGTGCTAAGAAAGTTGTTAATTTGGGTTTCCAAGGTCTATTCCTCTCCATGAACAGCTTTCTTTTCTGCTCCATGAGCATCCTCAAAGATGCTGCCTCCCGCAAGTGAGTGCTTCTCTGGAGCCAAATCTATTTAGACTGTGTGTGTTTCTGCTCCCTCAACTGTAACTTGAGGTCTTCCAAACCAATGAACGCTTCTCCAGCTGTTGAATGAGGTGTTAAGCCTCTGGGCAAACTGCTGCTAGACACCATGACTAATGAGATGGGGAGGAGAGAGAAATGCCTTCTTCCTCCCCTTTAGGGTTCTCCTCTATAAAGAGCCTGGACCCGCTTGAACTTCCCTAGATTAAAAGGACCCTGGATTGTGTCTAATTTGTTTGCTCAGCCAATGGGTTTCCCTTTAATCCACTCAAGGGACCTGTTTATATGTCATAAAGTGACCAGTAGGTGTTAATACCTTATTAACACATTAACTTCTCATTACCATCAACCAAGGAGGGAGGAGGAAGGAATCCTCTCTTATACTATTACGCAGGCGATGATTATAATTGAGCTTATAAATATTATAAGATGCCTGCTGTTATCTTCCCTCTTTCTTCATTCAAATTGGGCAGGAAGATATATTAGGAAAACCATTTCATCTGAACTTTTAAGTTCTCTTCAGACTAGACAGATGAAAGCACAGTGCCTGGCACAAAATAGATTCTTCAAAAATGCTTGTTGGGGCGGCTAGGTGGCACAGTGAATACAGCACTGGCCCTAGAGTCAGGAGGACCTGAGTTCAAATCTGGCCTCAGACACTTAACACTTACTAGCTGTGTGACCTTGGGCAAGTCACTTAACCCCAAATGCCCTGCCTTCCCCCTTCCAAAAAGCAAAAAGAAAAAGAAAAATGCTTATTGAATTGAACTGTACTGAATGAAAAGATGACAAACTGAAGGGGGAGGGTGGAAGAACCACACACTATTGAAATAAGGTTGTGTCAGTCAAAAATGACTCACCATAATGAATACTATTATATGCTTTTTGTGAAATTAGTCTAGTCGATGTTATCTATCCTTCATTCTCCAAAAGGACCAATGATGTTGAAAGGGTGATGTCTTGAAAAGGAGTCTAGTTAATTAGAAGGGGTAAGAAAGCATGAACCCTAAGTTTACAGTCTTTAACAAGTCTATCATATAGCACTGGAAAGTCATGTTACTCAAACCGGGCCAGATCTTTTCTCCCATTATCACCTATATGTTAGAAATGTCCTTTTCCCCATTTCTGTCTGTCGAAATCCTTTAAAACACATCTCCAATACTGCCTCTCTGAAGCCTTCCCTGAACCCTTTAGTTGAGAATGACTTTTTCTTTCATGGGAATCTCATCACACTTAATATGCTTACAGCGTTCTCAGTTGTTCATCTTCTGATATATTTACCAAGTTCTATATTGTATTACAGTAAATTGTGTACATATCCTAGCTTCTCCACTAGACTGTAAGCCCCCTGAAGGCAGATGCCATATCTTAATTATCTATCTCTCTTTCCCAGTGCCCAGTACAATGTTTTGCACAAAGAAGATACTTAATGCTGAAATTGAATTGAAGATAAGAGAATCATCAGATTTTTTTTTTGGAGCTAGAAGAAAGTCTGGGGGTTTGTTAATCTAAGTCTTTCATTTTGAAACTGACGTAAGAGAGAAGAAAGAATTGGAGTAAAACATAGAGGTATCTATCCATCATTCTTATTTCCTTATCAGAAAACACTTGAATCAAGGAGGTATTCAATTAATCTTTCCAAATTTTCAAATTAAAGTCTGTTTGAAAAGTAAGCTTTTGAAAATTAAAAAAAAATTATTACTAACATATGCACAACAAGAAACATTCCACAACATATAAAGACTGAAAAGGAGAATCGTATATGGAACTGAGATTCTGTGATGCACAACTTTGTTTTTAAAAATTATAACACAATACTTTTACTTTTACAGCACAATAAGCTTTAATGTTGTTTTCCTATCATTCTTTAACAAATTAAGCAAATAATTAGCAACCACTTCTTTTTGGGTTCTTTCCCAAAGCCCCACACCCAAACATCACACAACAAAGCCAGTCTCTTCAGAGGGCTGAGGCGGGATGGCAGGGTGCCTTGGTGTTCAGGCTCATTTCCTTCCAATCTCTGCCTTTTCATTAGGAGATTTGAGAAGGATAGCATCTGATTCTAAATCTTCTTTTGTGACAGGCAAATTAGCAAATAAACAAATAAGTTCACTTCCAGTAACAGAAAGCAAGCACTCTGAGAGCAGGGATGGTTTCCTTCTTAGTACTTCCATCTTCTGTAGGCAGCATTAGAACCTGGCACTTAGTAGGCTCTTAAAAAAACGCTTGAGGAGGTAGCTAGTTGTTGCAATGGATAGAGTGCTGGGCCTGAAGTTAGGAAGAATTGAGTTCAAATCTGTCTGTAGATACTTACTAGCTGTGAGACTCTGAGTAAGTAACTTAACCCTGGTTGTCTCAGCTCCTCATCTGTAAAATGAGCTGGAGAAGGATACTCTAGTATCTTTGCCAGCAAAACCTCGAAATGGGGTTATGCAGAGTCGGCCAACAGTCACTTGATAACTGACTTGCTGATGTAGGAGTGGGGTTTAAAGCACTTCTAATAACTTTACTGGGTCAGAACATCTTTATCAGTCAACGAATATCAAGCAATATTATTTTAAGGACAACTTTGAGTGACTAAGTCATTTTAACCATTATAAATGTCCAAATTAACTATACAGAACATATGAAGGAAGATACTATTTGCATCCAGATAAGGAACTGATAAATGGAAGTATGTGTAGAATAGTTATATATATTATATATAGTTTTAAAATTTATATTTTTGTCTAATGATAGCCACCTCTAAGGTGGGGTGGTGGGAGGGGAAAAAAGGAGGAAAAAAAAAAGAAATTTACATGATAAGTTTACATATTTATATAATTTAAAAGGATATATTTAAAAGGAATAGCAAGTTGTACATGATATATTTGCAGTTTCAAATTTAAAAAAAATTAAAATTGTTTTTACTATGTTATGGAAATACTTGTTTTATTCCGTAAATTTAAAAAAAGATGAATAAAAAATTTAAAAAAATCAATGGATTATAGGCTGTGTGAAAAGTCTTGAAAGCCATTTGATGAACTAAAATTCCACCAGAAAAGAGGTCTGTTTCAACTGGCTCCGAGATTTTGTTGCATCCTCTGAGATAAAATCAGTGAGTTAGCTGGTGGGTTGTGGAATTCTAGTTGAAAAACTTGAAAAGGAATTGCCAGGGAGAGGGTGAAGGGGCACACAAACTAGGTGTCCTTCCCCTTTCCATCTCCCACTGAGTGGAAGAGGACCCACAAGCTTTGAAGGTCCTTAAGGATATGGCAGATGTTGGACCTCTCATCTTTCCACTGGTGACCTAGCATCATGCCCCCACTATACCAGAGGCTCCCAGCTTGTCACTAGTATCTTAGAAGTGTCCCAGATCAGCTGGTAGCAATGTCTGTGTTAGGAGTCAAAGAGAAACAGATGAAAATTAACTTCGTGGCTCAGTGGACAGATTACTGAGCCTGAAGTCAGGAAGATCTGAGTTCAAATTCATCTTCAGGCATTTACCAGCTGTGTGACACTGTAGAAATCATTTAACTTCTGTTTGTCTTAGTTTCCTCATCTATAAAATTGGGATAATAATAGTACTCACCTCCTAGGGTAGTGAGATATTTATAAACTGTGTATTAGCGCTGGGGCTGGCACAGAGGAACAAGTATATGTTAGCTTTTATTATTGAGTGCCCCATGGAAGGGAGAAAAGGACTTCCAGTAATTAAGAGCTGTAAGATAGCTACTGGGGGCGCAGAGCCAAGATGGTGGAGTAAAAGCAGGAATTTGCTTCGGCTCCCGCTCCAACCACCTCCAACACCTGTGAAAAATGACTCTGAACAAATTTTAGAGCTACAGAACCCACTAAGTGACAGAGAGAAACAAATCTCCAACAGGAAGGGTCTATCATACAGGGCTGGGAGCCAAGCACAGTCCTGCGTGAGCCATGTGGGCCTAGAGTCACAGCCCAGACTGGCCAGAGTAGACTTCAGGAGAGTGAATCACCAGCACCTGCGGCAGTTTCTAGACTTCTCAACCCATAAAGGCCAAAGAGAAAGTAAAAGGTTGGTGGGGAGCCCTGCTGATCCAGGGTGAGAGTAGAATGCAGTCCAGCCCCTGTCCCCAGGGCGAGAGGTCCATGGCAGCATGGCAGTTGCAGCTTCTGCCACGTGGCACGGCTGCCTCTTGAGCTCCTGGCCTACAGATCATAGTGGGGAACAAGCCACCATTCACAGGGTAATTGCTCTTGCTTTGACCTGCTTGGATCTGGGTCACAGTCTTGGGTGGGGGTCCTGGGGTGAGGAATGCCAGTGTGCCAGAACTTGTGGTGGCTGTAGAGAGGGCACTCTCCTCATAAGCTCTGACAACAGCTCTGGCAGCAGCTGCACAAACCCCAGCAATTTGAGACACAGCTCTCTCCACTTTGGAAGCAGAGTTCTACCATAGCAAAGGGCTCATAAGTCAAATAACTGGCTGGCAAGATGAACAAATGAAGTGCAATCAGATGATAGAATCCTTTTTTGGGGACAAAGAGGATCAAAACATGGAACCAGAAGAAGACAACAAAGTCAAAAATTCTGCATCAAAAGCTTCCAAGAAAAATATGAACTGGTCATAGGCCATGGAGGAGCTCCTGAAGGATTTTGAAAATCAAGTAAGAGAAGTAGAGGAAAAATTGGGAAGAGAGATGAGAATGATGCAAGAAAATCATGAAAAGAGAATCAACAACCTGACTGAAGAAAATAACACCTTAAAAAATAGATTAACTCAAATGGCAAAAGAGGCCCAAAAAGCCAATGAGGAGAAAAATGCCTTAAAAAATCGAATTGACCAGATGGAAAAGGAATTTCAAAAACTCACTGAAGAGAATAATTCCTTCAAAATTAGAGTAGAGCAAATGGAAGCTAATGACTTTATGAGACATCAAGATACTATAAAACAGATCCAATGAAAAAATACAAGGCAATGTGAAATCTCATTGGAGATACCTATTTGGCATATGGGCTTGTACCTGAAGGAGGAAGTGTCAAACTTTGGTGGGGTAATGTTTTATGAGAACTTTTTATTGAATCGCCTTAGCAAACACCCCTTCCTAAAAGTTACTCTCTAAAAGTCAGCTGGCTGACTAAATAGATTCTTAACTGATAATACTGACTGGGGTTGTGGGGTGGGGATAATAGCATGAGACAAAATCATCAGAGAATCATCCCTGACTCCTCAAGGGTTATCTCTAGAATCCTGGAGGGAAACAACCAGCTCAGCAGGGACCCAACTCATTTGTAATAGTCAGTACTGAGAGAAGGATCTTCAGAGCTAACATGGAATATGCTTGATTAGAGAGATACTGGGCTTCACCAGTGCTCAAGGCCTAGACAAGGGGCTATCAAGAAAACAGATGTGTAGTGTAAAGTCAGGGAGCAAACATTTGACATTTATATTGTGCCTTACTATTCGCAAAGTGCTCTGTATCCATTAGCATGGTGGTTTGGGCAGGTTTTAATGGCGAGAGAAAAGGCTAGTAGGGATGTAAGCTATTTTCCTGAATGAAGGGCAAATGCAGTAAGAATCTAACAGAGTAAATTGAAAAATTTTGACTAATTTCTCTACCCATAGTCTTCTGTTATGTTGTTAATGTCTTTGTACCAATGTGATATATTTAATATACTTAAAAAGATGAGACTACAATTGTGCCTAAAAATAACTGTGACCTGAACAGACCATAGAAGACATTTCTGTCTGAAGCTTTGGGAAAGAAGTGGGTACTGAAGTTTTAGCCACATGGTTCTGTCTTTATTCAAATTCAATTGAATTAATTTATTATGTATATATACATATATATATATAATATAAAATATAAAAACATAACATAAATACATAAATATTTGAACAAATATTTATTGAATGCCAGCATCCATCCGTCTGTCCGTCTGTCCATCCATCCATCCATCTATCTATCTATCTATCTGCAAGCCTTGACTCTAACACTCTGGACAGTTCCGAAGGTTTAACATGAGGCTGGTAAATTTTCAGAAGGGGCGATGTCCACAACTGCCCTGGCATTTTTTCAAGAGCTCAAGGCAATCTGCAAATTTTCCCTCCCTCTCCAGGGAAGTGGAGAAAAGAGAACACCCTAATTTTAGAAATGGACAATCTAACTGAACAGAGGAAAAGGCATTTCCTCAAATTGACTCGGTAAATCACTGGTGAACTCTTTCCCCCCGACATCCATTGTATTTCTCTAGCTCCAACTGCTTACTTGAAATGCTGACAGGAGGACATGGGGTGGGAGTAAGGCAGGGGGAAAGAGCTTATCTAGGAGCTGGCCAGGATGCTTTTAAAGTGCTGGATATGCACCAGGAAATAAGAAAACTAGCCTTTTTGTCTTTTTTAAAACTGAAAGATAAATGGACTAAATAGAAAAAAAAAGTTCTTTTGAAAATCAAAACTAAGTTTTTATATTTTTACTGCATTATTAATGGAAAACTGTTTTAGAAATGCATTCAAATCTTTACAGTATCTCATTCTTCTGAACTTATAGAATATCTCATTTAATTTGGCACATAACACTCATCTCTCTTTTATTTCTCCTTCCCACCCCCCAACAACATTAAGATTATAGTAACTTTCCACAGTGGACAAGTACCTAGCTTATTCTGACTTAAAAAAACAATCCATATAAAATAATTAATGTTAGCTTAGTTTGGTGGTTTGTTCCTTTTAAGAAGATGAGGTTATTTGGGGATTAATGGCCATAGTTTCTGCATTTGGGGTTGTTCATTCATTCAATTGTCTGACTCTTTGTGATCCCATGGACCAACAGCACACTAAGCCCTTCTATTATGCACTGTCTCCCAAAGCCTGTTCCTAAAGCATCTGGCATAGCACTTTCAAACTAATGGCGACCTTGATTTGCTAGGAAGAAACACTTTCATTCTACACTCAATCGTTTTTTCCAGTCTTCAGCTGTGCCAATCAAAATACACTTACTTATGATGAAGAGAACCAAAGAGTCAGTATCATAGAGAACCTGAGAACCAAGACAGAATTCAGAAGCAGCATGTAAATGGTTAAATACCAGTATTTCCACCACAGCCTTAAAGATACTTACTGGTTGAGGAAAGCAAAAAGGTACCTCATCACAATAAGGACCGACCTGGGCAAGGTAAGGAGGAGTTTACGGATGTGAAGAGCCCTCTCATAGAGATTATCTATTCCTACAAAGAGAAGACAGCAAACATTGTTAACATCTTTCCACTTAAATAAGCAAATTAGAATGATGCCTGTACATTCTGATACGTTCTATGATAGGGACACTTGTTTATGTTGACTCTCAGGCCAGGTCCTCAAACTTTCTCCATGAGCATGAAGCTGATATTTAAATGAAACAGCATGAGGGGTGTTACCATTTATAAGGACATCCCTTCTACCCTACCACAAACAAGATTCTTCTCATTTATTTAGTGGAGAAATTGTTTTAAACTTGCTGACATTTCTAAATTCCTCTGGATGGTTTCCCCCTCCTTTTTTGGGGGGCGGAGGGAGGAAAGGATCTCTCCTTTGCTATGTTTAACTAGTTCCCTGGACTTCCCGGTGCTTGGCATTTACAAGTATTGTTTTCTTCTCTATTGAAGCAGACTTTTCTGAAGCTTCTCAGCATGGCGGTGTTCCTGAATAATATTACTCTTAGGGATATATAGTTAGTTATATATTATATGTATGTAATATATATAATATATATTATATATATTAAATATATTATATTATAGTTATAGATATAGTTTTATATATATATAGTTATATAATATTACTCTTAGGGATATATAGTTAGTTATGTATTATATATATTAAATATATTATATTATAGTTATATATAGTTATATATATAATATATTATAGTTATATATATAGTTAGTTATATAATATTACTCTTAGGGATAATATAGTTAACAATGATATTAATGCCACTTTCCCTCACTAAAGTTCTACTCTGATGCCTTTTTTTGCTTTGAAGGTAACACGGGGTTCTCTGGGCTTCAGCAAAAAGAGTGCAGGCTTTCTGGTAGATCCTACCAAGCTTAAAATATCTCAGCGTCTGAGAACCAATCTGAGTTTGACAAGGTTGGTCACTGGAACATTGGATCACCAGGTGACAAGGTGGTTTTTCTTTTTCTGTGTTTTCTGTTTGTTTTGGTAATCCATAAATACTCTGTTAAGACATGGAGAATGTCAGCAGCAAGAATGCCCACAAATAAAAAATATGGTACTAGTGAAACAAGAAGTAATAATCCCACTTTATATTTTTTTGGGGGAGAGCACACAGCTTTTTGCATCCTAGCTCAGGAGTTATGGGACCCCTCATCTGTGGGAACTCACTTCACCTAAGTTTTCCTTTCTATAAAAGGAAAAGGTTGGCCTAGATGTCCTCAAAGGTCACTTTCTGTTCTAGATCTAAAATCCTCTGTTATTTTTTTAAAAAGTGTTTTAAAATCAATTTGTTTTTTAGAGTCTTATAACCACTGTGTGGCACAGATGTGCCAGGGGTTCAAAGCTATATTTTAGAGAGAAGGAAATGGAAGCTCTGAGATATTAACCCAATCTTAACAGATTGAGTAAGTGGTGGATCTCAGAGCTGGAATGTAGGTCTTCTGACTCCCAGCCCAGGATTCTTTCTGCTCCATCACTTTGTTTCTCTGCTTTTTGAGAGAACTGACAAGTATGCAAATGAGAGCCTCATTCTGGGAAACATATGAAAATACTGGCATGATTTCCCCCCTAAGGAGTTTCAATAGTCTTTAATCATCATATTTAATAATAGGAAGAGGAAATAATTGACAAAAGTAGCCGAATAGATGAGAAAGCCTTCCAGCTTCATCCTCCTAGCAGCACCAATTCAATTAAAAGCTAATTCAGCCCAGACAGGCAGGTGATAATCTACACATTAAAAATAAAATGCATGAACAACTACATTTAATCAACTAATTTTTTCCCAGCTCCTTCATTGTGTTCCAAGAGTAGGAATAACAGTTTACATTGAGAAGGGGGAAAAAGGTATCTAGGGCTGCTGTCCACTTATTAAAAAATCACTGGTGTGATCAGACAGTTGTTTCTCTGCACAGCTGGGGAGGATTTTAATTGGTGATGGAAAAGGAGGGGAAATACCTGGATATATAATTCCCAGATGTCCTTTACCAGGATGCAAATGAGTTCAGAACAATACAAGCAATTTATCCATCACATAGTCAGGACTTGAAGAAAAAATTCCCACTCCCACCAGTGACTGGTTATATATAGTTTAAATAGTTTATATATATATATATGCATATATATAGTTTAAAGTTATATATCTATATATAGTTTAGATTGGAACTGTCACATCTTAAGACTATGAATTCTAAAAAGTCCAACTAAAATGTAGCTAAAGAACTGACAGCTTTTCATCTTTCCAGAGCATTTCTCCATTCAGAAAGGTACCCTCTACATCAACCTGGAAAATACTGATAATACTATCTTTTGAGCACTGTGGAAACGGTATTTATGATTTGTAAAGTGCTTCAGCATGAATCAACCCCTCATGGAGGTTATAGGGGAGATGGTTAGAACTGTATTTATTGAATGCAGTGCCTTGTTTCAATATACTTTTCAAAAACTGGCCTTGTTGGAGATAAATCACTCTCCTTTTGGAGGTGGGTGAACTCTTTTAGGTCCCTAACTCCCAAATGACAGGTGGCCATTCCAGTTGAACTAAAGTACACTCTTAATGATCTGGAAAAATTAACCCATGCTCCCAATATAAGAAGTTTATTTTCTAGTCACCCTGAGAACTAACTCCTTTCTATCAATGACTTCCATGTGCCATAGTTAAGGTGGGAGGGCAGATATTTTCAGCCTTCTTTAGCAGAGGAGAAGCTGAGGTGTATGTGTGTGTGTGTGCGTGCATGCATGTATGTATGTATGTATGTGCATATTATCAGATTTAGAGCTTGAAGGAACTTCAGAGGTGATCCAATTCAACTCCATTCATTTTTAGAGGGGGTCTACAGAGATGCCCAAAGATCAGAGAGGTGGGAAAGGGCAGAGACCTTCTGACTTCAAATCCATTTCATCTTCCACTCTAACATATGGATGGAGTGACTTGTCTACAGAGAACCACTGAGAATTTAACCAGAATGACAAATGTTACATGCTCAAGTTATAGTAGATTAGGTATTAAATGATATGAAATAATTTATACAATTTCACTTTCTAATTTCCCCTATCAAGTCACCAATGATCTCTTAATCGCCATTTGTAATGGTCTTTTCTTGATCTCTTTGCAGCATCTGACATTGTTAACCACCTTCTTTTCTTGGATACTGCATTCTCTCTGGGTTTTTGTGGCTCTGTTCTCTTTCTCTCTTTCTTTCTTTCCCTCTCTCCCCTCCTCCATCTTTCCTTCTCTTCTTCTCCTCCTGTCTGTCTGACCACTCCTCACTTTTTTTTTTGGTTGGATCTTCATCTATGTCATGCCCACCAACAAAGGATCCCCCTCAAGGCTCTGTTCTGGACACTTTTTTCTTTTCATTCTCTATAATCTCTCATTTGGTGACTGCATCAGTTCCCATGAGGCAAGCAGGATTAAGTGACTTGGCCAGGGTCACACAACTAGTATCTGAGGCCAGATTTGAACTAAGGAAGATGTCTTCCTGACCCAAGGCCCAGGACTATATGCACTATAGTGCCACATAGTTGTAACAGACTTAATTAGACTCCTTGTCTCAATGGCCCCATTCCAATCCATTCTCCCCATTGCTACCCAAGTACAGGTCTGACCTCATCACCTCCCTAGTTGATAAACTCCCTATTGCCTCCATGATAAAATACCATCTCCTCTGTCTGGCATTTAAAGTTCTTCACAACTGGCTTCACTCTATCTTTCCAGTCTTTTCCAGACATATTGATCCACATGTTGGCCCTTTGATGGGATTCCTCATCTCTCATTTCTGTGTCTTAGTCCTAGATCTTCTCTGTTGTCTCCCTTCTCACCACTTTATCCTTTAAAACTCAGCTTAAATACAAGCTTTTTTAAGAGGTCTCTCCTGGTCTTTCTAGCCACTAATTTCTCCTTTTCTAAGACCATTTTCCATCTTCTCTGTATTTATCTTGTATATACTGATTCATATATTTTGTGTCTCAAATTAGAACATAAGTTCCCTGAGAGCAAGGACTAATTTTTTCCTTTATATCTCTAGCAAAAATTTCATAAATGCCTGTTGAATATGCTTATGTTTAGCATTTTATGATAAATGCTATCTTTGAATATTTACTTACATTAAATAAAACTGTAACAGTACTTTTATATCATCTCTAATGAGCGTGGTTGTCACACTGTGAAATAATTACATATTTTGAAGTTTAATGGTAAACGTGAGTCATGTCATACATGTTATAACTCATTCTTAAAAGTAAAAATTGGTATTTATCCACATTTGTTCTCTCGTTAGCAAAGCAAACATATGTTGTCCTTAGCATTTTTGTTTCCAACTGATTCATGCCAAGGAAGACTTTGAAATAAATTACCTGAAGATGGCCACTGATAGCAGTCTGCTTAGAGACCGCATCTATCTGTTATTAATAGCACAGTGACAGCCACATAAACTAGAATGAATACATTATTTTAAAAAATGCCACTGCTACCACTTGGGATGTGAGAAATGTGGTAAGAGTTAAGAATACTATTTTCTAAGCTACCAACCTAACTTTGGACTGGGGGATGATGGGTAATTGTGTTGGTCAGAAAGAGAGTTGGCAGTCAACAGTCTATCTTAGGTTCCCTGGTTTTAAAAAGAATTCTCATTATCATCATTGATCATCAACCCGTTTCATCCTTGTGAAATCATAGCTTGGAAGTTCAAGTGATACAACGGATAGAGCACCTGACGTGGAGTCAGGAAGACCAAAGTCTGAATCTGGCTTCAGACACTAGCTGTGTGATCCTGAATTCACTTAACCCCTGTTTGCCTCAGTTTCTTTACCTGTCAAATGGGGATAATAATAGCACCTACCTGTCAAGGCTGTTGTGGATCAACCGATATAATAAAATGTAAAGTACTTAGCAAAGTGCCTGGCACATAGTAAGCACATTATTATTATGTTCTATTAATAAGATTATATGACTATGTATTAACATTATATTAATTAGCTATTATTATTATTATTATTCTGTAGGATATAGAAAGCCATAGTTCCGTAGTTCCCGCTTCTAGGGAAATGTCATCGTACAATAAGATCCTCTGGGTAATTCTTGTCAACTCTAGAGACCATTGTTTCTGGAGTCTGAGGTCCAGGGTTCAAGTTCCCCCCTATGATATTTACTGCCACTGTGACTTTGGGTGAATCATTTCATGTCCCTGGGCTACGGTTTCCTCATCTGTAGAATAAGGGAATTGGATCAGATGGCCTCTAAATGGCCCCCTAGCACTAGGTCTATGATCACCAAGGAAGAACCTTTGGCTACTTCTTGTCAACTCTCTGGGCAATGTGGACACCTCTGCCCCTTGGGATCCCTTGTTTCCTTCAAAATTCAGCTCAGGTACCACCTTCTACGCCAATCAAGCAATTGACAAATAATTCCTGATTGACACAAGCTACAGTCCCTGCCTTCATGGAGCTTAAATTCTACTGGGAGGGAAACAACACATGTAAATACACACGTGAAATATTACAAGGTAATTTTTTTGGGGGGGGAAGGATCAGTAAGGACCCCATATATAAACTGGTGCTTCAGCTGGGTCTTAAAGGAAACCAGAGATTCTAAGAATCAGAGCTGAAGAGGAAACGAATTCCAAGCATAGGAGACAAGCCATGCACAAGACTCAGATATAGGAGACCCATGAAGATCTTCTTAATCTTCCCATCAACCATTATCCCTCCCTCTCCAAACTCCCTTGAAATCTTTGTGCAGATATTTTGTGTATATGTATGTGTGCATATACGTTTATAATGCTGTAGGTAATCTGTACATGTTATATAGATTTTGTACATTCCTGTAATGCTGTCTACTTACATATATGTACACCTATATGCTGCACATTCTATAGTCATACATATGTGCATGCATGCATTCTATCTGCATGCAAGTATATAGCCTATATATACTATATATTCCATATACACACATATATGAGCATATAGCCTATCCACATATATTCTATACATGTCCATACTCTGCACATATGTACATGATATTCTATGTAATACACGCACAACCATACACCCTATACATACATGTATGTTTCACTTTACATGTATGTTATATAGTCGATACATTTTGTATGTGTCGCATATACACAATTTGCACATGCATTATGTGTATATACATACACATACACACACATCTTCCCTATCAGGATGTGAGCTTCACGAGGCAGGGACTTTGTCTTTGTACTCCTAGAGTTTAATAGTGCTTGACCTGTAGAAGGCACACAATAATAACTAACAGCTAACATTTATAATATAATGCTTTAGGATGATTATCTCATTTAACCCTCATAACCATCCTGGGAGATGGTTGCTATTATTATTTCCATTTGACAGATGAGGAAACTGAGGCAGGTAAGTGGTGATGTGACTTGCCCAGGTTAATACAGCTGGGAAGTGTCTGAGGGCAGATTCGAATGCAGATCTCTCTAACTCCACATACTGTGTTCTAACCACTGTGGTGGTGGTTAGTTTTCAGTCATTTTCCCTCTTTATGACCCCATTTGGGGCTTTCTTGGCAAAGACACTAGAGTGGTTTGCCACTTTCTTCTCCATCTCATCTTACTGATGAAGACACTAAGGGTTAAGTGACTTGCCCAGGCTAGCTCGCCCACAGGTACTAAGTGTCTGAGGCTGGGTTTCAACTCTGGAAGGAGTCTTCCTGACCCCAGATCTGGTGCTCTGTGCACTTGGCTGCCCATCCATGTGGCTACCAGTTCTTTAATGAATGCTTGCTGATTTGTTGGTAAGAGGGTAACACTGCTGCCTCTGGAGTCCCAGCCTATGGGTCAAGCTTCCAGACTTAGCTCTGGCCCTTACAGATGATGTGACCTTGAGCCATTAGTTAATCTTCCCAAGCTTCCTTGGGTGTCAAATGAAGGAGTGGAATCAGATGGTCTCGAAGGACCCTTCCAGTGCAAAATCTACGATCCTGTCATCTTAAATACTCCAGTAAGTCCTTCCTCAGAGAAGATTTAAAATGCATTAAATTGCCTATGGTGAGTTACAGTTTCTTCTTGCTTGTGATAAAAGCCAAAGCATCTTAGGCTCAAGGAACAAAGATGAGGAAAAACAATGATAGCATTGCAGAAAAGCTGACAGAATAAATTCTGTGCATTATGCCAACATAAAGTAGGGTGCTACACAACTGACTGGCATTCCTGAAGTAGCAGTGTGGGTCTGGAGGCCATGGAAACCACCAGCTGGAGGTGCTGGAGAGGCCTGAGAATTTCCCCTGGCTGTCTCCTCTATGCATGGCTTGTGGTCTGGCTCTAGCATCTGGCACACTCTCCTGGGCTCAGGATTGGGGCCAATATGAATGGTTGTCATGGGTAACCTGGAAAATGTCCATGTCTATACCTGCTTGCGAATGAACGTGGAATATAACGCTTCCTTCGTTGGAAGACAAGACAGGAAATTATTGATGGAACTTACGTTCCTACTGTGTGCCACACAAATTTGCTCCTTTGGGGCATGTTTTTCCCCTGTGAGAAGCTGTGAGTAGAAGCTTTGTTTTATTTTCTCAAGCTATACCTTGTTTCCAAAATTTTATGAGCTCCTTTACTGGGGAAAAGGGGGAATTTTCAGCTAGACTTGGTGCTTCTAGCTAAAATTCTCCAAGTTGAATTAAAGTTCTTGTCTCCAAACTGGAGACTTTGCGTGTCATCTTTCTAATGCCCTGACTTTGAGACCTGACAGCTTCATGAAGATGTGTAAGAAAGGCTAACCACAAATCATATCTTTGAATTCTGAAAATGGCAAATATCAGATCTTTGGTGGCACCATTTCTACAGCAGAGAGCACATGCTAAATCACAGTATGCTATTTCCCTTGCTAACTTATCCTTAAGCATTAAGACATGGACGGAAATTCCATAGCTACATTTAGAAAAGGTATATAACAGCAGTTGCCTCAAACATTCCTGACATCCACTGCTAAATACTCAGCTTTCAAGATCAATTTACCAGTTAACATTATATATTTCTGTAAGCATTCACATTTTATTTTTGTCACATTGCATTTAGAGTCAATGACTAAAGCGTGCTTAAGTTATGTGTCTGTGTGAGCTTTATGGGGGGAAGAGGAGGGCTAGAAAGATGAAGAGAGAAGGAGAGAAAGAAGGGGAAAAGGGTAGCAGGAGAGGAAGGAAGATATGTACCTAGAGGGCTACCTTAGTGACAAATTGAATTCATTTGGTTTAATCTTTGCCTTGCTTTCAGGTTACGGTTACCAGAGTCAGCAGTGAGTGTGTGTGTGTGTGTGTGTGAGAGAGAGAGTACGTGCGTGCGTGCGTGCGTGCGTGTGTGTGTGTGTGTGTGTGTATGGATTTAGAATGGAGAAAGACCTTAGTTTAGGTCAGTGGTTCTCAACCTTCCTAATGCCGCAACCCTTTAATACTCGTATGTGGGTGTATCTGCATGTGGGCGGACCCACCTGGTGATGGATAGAGGAGTGATGTCTTGCTTCCTAAGACCATTGGAAATATGTGTTTTCTGGTCAGGCGACCCCTGTGAAAGGGTCGACCCACAGGTTGGGAACAGCTGGTTTAGGTGAACCTCATTTCATCATTTTAAAAACCGTCCTCTTTTGAGGATCACTTTTATTTCCCAATCTAGCCCTTGCCCCCAACCTTTTATTGTAATGGATCATTGTAGTAGCACTGAGTGGGCTCTTATGATGTGTCTGACGTTGTGCTCTGGCAACACAAAGGAAAAATCCCTGGCCTGAAGAAGCTTACATTCTAATGGGGGAGACCTTGTACATGAAAAGGTGTACACACACATACACATATACACTGTGTATGTGTGTGTGTGTGTGTGTGTGTGTGTAGGGGGAGAGAGGGAGAGACAGAAAGGGAGGGAGGAGGAGGAGAGAGAGAGAGACAGAGAAGGAGAGAGAGAAATGTAGGTGACTTCAGACTTGTGGGTGGTGGGGCAGACTAGGAAAGGCCTCTTGCAGAAAGTGAGATTTGAGCTGAGTCTCCAAGGTAGCCACGTTTCTAAGGCAGGTCAAACTCAGGTCTTTCTGACTCAAAGTCCAGCCCTCTGTCCACTACCCCTCAGCTACCAAATAGGACATTTCCCAAAACAACCAAAACACACCAGGAAGCTGTATAGGGCCTGACAAAGGGATATAAAGGGAAAAAAATTGCTGTTGAGATTAAATGTCACTTCAGATGGTTCTGTAATGGGAAGAGGGTGGGAAAACTGTGGATGCCATTACAGCAACATTATTGGAAGCTGACAAGGCCTAAATCTACTGATTAGGCCAGTGATCTCTCCTGCCCCTGACCTCCCATTGAATATTTTCCCGTGTGACATTTATTATACTTGTGTTGTGTTACTTTGCAATGTAACGTTATAAACACAAACACACACACACACACACACTTTTTTTTTTTAATTTGGAGTTGTGATATCACTGCATTAAGGATTTCTGGAATTCCTAGGGAGGCAACTTTCCCCCTCTCCCTCCCAAGGCAGATCCCACTAGCTCTGTAACTTAAGAGAGTCTCGGATGATCAGACCTGCCAGTAGGTATCAGAACTTAAACCCGAGTTTTTCAAGATTCCCAGGCTGGTCCTCCAAACCATCCTTCTGGTACACACTTGGCTGTGTATCTCACCTTTCCTGCTAGACTGTAGTTCTTTGAAGGTAGGGAATTTGAGTCTGTATCTCTTATGGCATCTAGGATATTGCAGATGATCAATAAATGGTCCTGGATATACATACACATACACACAAGTATTTGTGTGTATATATATGTATGTGTGTGTGTGTATATCTATAAATATACGTGTGTATCTATCTATCTATCTATCTATCTATCTATCTATCTATCTATCTATCTATCTATCTATGTATATATATCTGTGTTTAAAATTCCAGCTTGGCTTGTCCCTTCCTTTTCTGACCTTGAGCAGGAGAGTAGTTTTCTCTGGGCCTCAGAGTCTTTACCTATAAAAAAGAAGGGGCTGTATCCTAAATCTATGATCCTAGAATCAGTTGAACAATACTAGAAGATCATGGAGAGCAAAAATGCTCACCTGGAGATAAACCATAATAGTTAAGAAACCCATCCTGAGGTTTCTGGGTGACACCGGCTTCCTGGCTGTTCTAGGAACATGTAACTCCATCTGGGGCATTCTTTCTGGCCGTCCTCCATGCCTAGAAGGTCCTCCCTCTGTTTTGCCTTCTGACTTCCTTTAAGCCCCAACTAAAACCCACATTCTATAGGAAACCTTCCCAAACTTCTCTTAATTCCAGTGCCTTCTTCTGTAAATGACTTCCTATTTATCTTTTATATAGCTTGCTACACACACAAGCATTTGTTGTCTCTCCCATGAGATTGTAAGCTCCATGAGGGCAGGGATTATCTTTTGCCTGTTTTTTTATCCCCAGCACTTAGAGCAATGTCTGGCGCATTGTAGGAGCTTAATAAATGTGAACTGATTGACCAACTCTGGTAAGAAGCCCTTATGAGGTGACATAGAAGAAAAATGGAATAGAAGTTGCTGATGAGCTGACTAAGCTCCTAGCATGACATCACGATAGAGTGCTATCACATGGGATACCTAAAGAAAACAATGATCCATGCAAGGAGAAATCTGCTGAATGTTGCAGATGAAAATCCCCAGGGTGCTCCTTTTCCCATATTTAAGGCAATTTTCAGGATGTGAGGGAAGATTCTGGACATGGTAAAAGGGAATTCCAGGATCATGACATCTCTTTTTTTCTGTTAGTTCTTTCCAGTTGGGTCAAAAGTCTGCTGTGATGACTCAGGCAACATGTGTATGTGTGTGTGAGCATGCTGAAATGCTTCAGGCGGTGGCTGAGTTTGAAAAATACTACAAAAATGAGCACCCACCACTACCCCAGATATGGCAGTTCTACCAGCTCAAAACTCGCGTCTCTACCTTCCAGAACTGGCCTTTCATGGAAGACTGCGCCTGCACCCCGGAGTGGATGGCTGAAGCTGGGTTCATCCACTGCCCAAGTGAGAACAAGCCTGATTTAGCCCAGTGCTTTTTCTGTTTCAAGGAACTAGAGGGCTGGGAGCCAGATGATGATCCTATGTTGGACCATAAAAAGCACTCATCTAGTTGTGCCTTCATCAGCATTAAGGAGAAGACTGAAGATTTAACACTCACTGAGTTCCTGAAACTGGACAAAGAAAGAGCCAAGAACAAGACTGTAAAGGAAACTTCCCAGAAAAGAACTGAATTTGAAGAGCGTGCAAAGGAAGTACGGTGTGTCACTGAGCAACTGGCTGCACTAGAATGACTCCTCTCTCCTTGATCTCTTATTTCACAGCTTAATCATTATTTTGGAGGCGTGTTCTCCAAATATTCGTGTGGAACTGCCTAATGATGCCTTACAATGGAAGAGAACTTTGGAAATCTGAAGTTAGATTTCATCAGCTATTTTTTGCTTGGAGATGGTGCCATTTGCAATTTGATTCCATCTTGTCCAGCTAGTGTTTATGGCATTGGTGCCATCTATCTTTTTTTGAGCTATTTCTAAAATTTTTGTACTTTTACGTTGCTGCCCCCTGGCCTTGCCAGGTGCTAGATAAAGACCTGGGTGAGAAGCAGAAGGGACTAAGAGCACTGAATCCATTTTTACATTGATATTCATGACTGATAAACCTTCTCAAAGCTAGTACTCTTACAGTTACCATTTGTTGTCTGACTTTCTATCTCTGGATCCTGGGATTTGAGGGTGAAAATGCTCTGTTTATGAGTGAATTTTTAATCCCATGCTAAATATATAATTAGTTAATTAAGGATGCAGTATTTTTATACTTTGTATAATCATATTTTGGATTTATATTGCACCATTTTTACAGTGCACACAGAGCAATTTGAATATTTCTTCATTTATCACAATGACCTTTTGAAGGTACTGTTGCCTTTGTCTTATCCTATCAGGAATATGAATGCTTCCAACACAAGATCTGACTGAAATCACATCACTTAACAAAGCCTTTGAATGATGCCATGTATTTTATAAATTAGCAGTCTGGCTATTTGTAGCAATATCCATTTTTTGTATTAGTACTAGCAAATACATTTTATGATTCAACAATCTCAAATACAGAGAAATA
Source organism: Pseudochirops cupreus (assembly GCA_028627135.1). Taxonomy (NCBI): domain Eukaryota; kingdom Metazoa; phylum Chordata; class Mammalia; order Diprotodontia; family Pseudocheiridae; genus Pseudochirops; species Pseudochirops cupreus. The sequence continues at coordinate 374,608,576 of CM053581.1, forward strand.
ATGCCTTTGAAAAAAAGAAATGCTTCAGGGACGTTTTGAATAACCCACAAGGATTATATAAGCTAGAGGTGGCTTTCCTGGAATAGAGTTCTTAGAAAGTATATTGGTTGGTAGTCCTCTCTCCCTCTACAAAGTGCTTTGCATTCAATTGGTGTATATATTTGGAATTTTGTCGAACGTGTCTGTGTCATCTTACCTATCATGTGTCTCTGTTATACTCCCCCATCCCCTTCTTCATCTAGTAAAACACAAACATCATGAAATTGGGGACTGTTTCATTTTAGTCTTTCTATCTCCTGAACATAGTTGGCATTTAACTCACTGAACCAAGGAAGAACTGTGACCCTGAACTCTTATACTCTTGCTGTCATTTCTGGTGTGGCACTTATGTTCCAGCAGTCATTCACGCCTAAATACGAAGGTTGACCCTTGACATTTCCATTAATGATAATGCTTATAGTTTGCAAAGAATTCGGGGGAAGAGGTGTTTCTCTTAACCAAACATACAGGTCTGCCAGGGAGGGCATTGCCAGACCAGAAACTGTAGGCAGTTAGCTGATATGGTAGATAAAGCACTAGCCTGTGAGTTAGGAAGATCTGAGTTCAAAACCCACCTCAGACACCTGATAGTTGTGTGACCCTGGGCAAGTCACTTAACATTTCTATGCTAGTATCTTCATCTGTAAAAAGAAGGGGTTGGAGTTGACTCTGAGGTTCCATCTGTCTTTAAGGTTGTGATCTATTCTTTTTAAACACATGCTGTAGGACACAGTGCTAAAACACTCAATTCCTAGAATCCGTTTTCACTTTCCTCATTTCACTTTTAGAGAGCTTGGGACAAAAAAAAAAAATCAAACAAAACATTCTAGGGATACCAGCTTCTGAGTCTCCTGTGACATAATATTGCTTCATTGTCAAGTTGCTGTTTGCATAACATTTTACAAAACTGTACACACACTTGCAATCTCCTCTGGACCTCCCAACTGTCCTGAAGAAGCCAATGCACAAGCCTGACTGTCCCTCTCCCATGCTACCCTTCTTTCTCCATTCTGAATATAGCTTAGACTCCTCAGAGTACAGCATGATTGGCATCCTGGTCAGGCCTCAGAAAGGGTGTCACTCCCTGGTGACAATGATAGGAGCTAAAAGGAGTTCATCTCAATGGAGCAAGAATTCCTTGAAGCAGTTACCAAAACGCAGACATGTAACCAGATGTCTAAGTTGGGAGAGGGTGAACTGGGAGAACCACGAGCCCAAAGCAAACAAAACAAAACAGAAATGAATCAATGCATCTCATTTGCACAAATCTCACTTTTCCTCTGGCCCTTAACCTGCCTGAATCCATCCTTGCACTTGGAAGAAAATGAACAACCCTGGAAGCTTCAATATTCCATACTTGATTCAGAAATGCCCTCACAACTGCACTCCACTCCAGGAATGTGCCTGTGTTCAATCCTACTCCAAAAAGGGAGTGACCCTGGGTGCAGAGCAAGACTCACCCTAGAGACGAACTGTTCCAGAATGGAAACAGATTGTCTCCGAAATCCAAGGAGCTATCTCTTGCCCTTTCCAGGAAGTTGTTAATTGAAACACACAGTTCTACAGAAAGAAGGATTTTTTTTAAAAAAATGCAAAAAAGTCCACTTACTGACACAAGAAATAAGATCATTAAATCTTTCCTTAGGAAAGAGGGAGTTTTCCAGCCCACGGAAAAAGAGTTTCAGAACTCCTGCAACTGAGTTAATGTCATGGTTACTTTGGTCATCAGCCAAAGGATTTTCACCTAAAATAAATAAGTAAAAAACAAATTATTCATATACTTTTGTTCATTCTGATCAAAACCACAGACATTTCTTTACAACGTTGTTAATTATAATTATGATCTGTGAGGTTTTATATGGGACTAAAATTAAAATTACTGGTTTAGAAATCCCACCCTGTGATTACACTAAAAATAGTAGGCTAAAATAAAGCTGTTTTAAAATCTTGTTACCAAATAATACCTTACAATTTACCAAAATGTAAAGAAAAAAAAGTTGTGGCATTCATAATGCTACCCAAGTTTCTCTCCCCTTCCAAAGAGCAATCTAACATCAGCATTTGAATTTAATTCTCTTCCCAGACTCCCCATGCCACAGTGTAAAAATTCAATATGTGTGTGCCTGGGGAAGCTCCGTGTTTCCGAAGTAATGCAGGCTAATCTTGCCAAGTTCTGCAAGAATATGATTGTTCCCCTGCTCCCCCCACCCCCAGATAAATCTGCTCTAAATGGATGGAATCTTAAGTATCTGAAGATTTGGTAGCATTTTCAGGCTATTTAGAAGGGTTGATTAGAAAAATGTAGCCTTAATTTGTCAGAAATGGGGAAAAGTGGTCTTTTTCTGGGTGTGTGATGGTGTTTGACTTTTTGTTCCGTATCGCATCCTATATTTGTAAGTGTACAATGCACCCTATTTATGGTGTTACATTTTGGGAGCATTGGAGTAGACCAGTATACCCCTTAATCTCTATTACACACTCTTTTATAAGGTTACCCACTTTGTAAAGAGAGATACCAAATCAGTGTGGTTAAATACATTGAAAGAGCCAATATCGAGGCCAAGAAAATATCTCACTGGCTGACTCCTGGTTCCGTGTTTAAATCATGTTTGCCATAAAACTACTCTCCCAGAAAGGCACATATTATATATATTATGCAGAAACTTAGCTATTTCACAGAACACTCACCTTTCACTCTATGATTTGTTAACTTCAGCGAAGAATTCTTTGGTTCCTGAACAAACAACCTCTCATTTCCCTTTCTTATTACTAGGAACAGTGCAATAGGAAATCACTGATAAATACAACCATTTTGTACCTCTTTAACATGGAGAAACTGCATATCTGAAATGAAGTTCTGCTGCTTATAAAAGAATTATCTGGCTTTTTAGGACCTTTGGATTGAAGAGGGACTCTTTCATATAGAGATAGATTGTTCTCCTCTCACCCCAGAGGGTAGAAATTACCCAGAGTACCAATATCAAGCCTGTGAAGGTTTGCAAGACAGTGCCTTTAAAGTGTTATTAGGCTTTAATTTTTTTCTTAGGGGAGATGGGGAATGGCTGCTGCTGCTATTATAATAGGGGGCAGAGGAAGAGAGAGAGAGAGAGAGAGAGAGAGAGAGAGAGAGAGAGAGAGAGAGAGAGAGAGAGAGAGAGAGAGAGAATCTTTGTCTGAGTGAGAGAGAGAAACTTTGGTGGCATTACGAATACCACAACTTTTTTTTTCTTTACATGAGATCAGGAAGAATAAATCTCAGTGGCTGGGGGCTCAGGAGCTATATGAGAGAGAGAAAAAGTCTTACAGATTTTATAACTCCCTGAAAAACAGAGAAAGGTTCTGGTTGTGTGGCTTGAGATATTAATGAGCAGTTTTAAAAGGGGAAAATTCTCTTGGAGGTAGTAGACATAAGTTATTCCTTGTTTTTCTTCAAATATACTCAGAAGATCTTTCCCCTAGGGAGTAGAGGTGAAGGAGGTGTTTAGATGGTAAGTCACACCCAGGGTAAGGAAAGAGGGAGTGGCTTGAAAGGACTAGCAATGTCCACATTCCAAAGGTGGGAGGTAGCTAAGATGGAATAGTTCATTTTCTGTTAACCTAAACACCTCCAGCCCTGTTACTACTACATAATAATATTCCTATGTGACGTTTAAGATTTTTTCCATTTGAATGAGAACAACATACCCCCAAACCCCAACAATAACAAAAGAAAAAATTACTAAGAATTTCTGAGGTGAAACAATGGGGCCCGTGCAATGTTAGTGGCCCCCTGAAAAACTGCATCCTTTGGTAGAGTTGGGCTTATGACAACCACCAAATCACACAAAAGTTTTAGTGCATTCAGCTCAGTGCTAGGACTCATGGTACTGTGGTTTTTGGTAGTTGCTGATTTCCATCAAATATCATAAACTGGTATGTAAGAAGGAGAAAACAAAACAAGATGATTTTTTTTTAAACTAAAGTCTAGTTGTTTGAATGCAGGAACTCAGCATCATTTCAAAGATGGATGTGGATTGTCATTTATTTACTCACGAGCAGGGAGAAGTGGCACCTAACCCCTAGGTTGCTCTCTAACCCTTCTCCCCTTTCCCCCAGATTATTTATCCAAACCATAGATGAGGATGTCATAGGTGATGATCCTGAGCCTTAATTTGAAGAAAGGGAAGGAATGGATGATTGGAAGAAAGGATGATGGGGCTGACCATATTTACTTTTTTAGATGTAAATACATTTCTATGGAATGGGGATAAACTTTAAATCATTATGGACATTAATTAATAATTAATAACATTTTAGCAATGTTGAATTGATAGCTAAGTGAAATGAAATGAGGTTAAGTAGCAGGGAACTAAATATAGAGAGGACATCAGGAAATGGACAGAAAGAGGAAGCAGGAAGGCACTAGATGGGTCACAGTCTTATGGATAGCTTTCCCTGGTGATACTACTCAGAATCACTTCGCATAGTGCTTTTGTAGGCTGCCCATCTTGTCCTAAATCAGGATGCAATGTTTTAATGCTTCTTAGACTTTGGCTAATAAGTCACATCTTTACTAATTCCCCTGCACAGATTTTTGTACCATTTTTCTTATGTGAAATTACTCCTCTCTCTTCTTCCTACCCCCTCCACTCAAAGTTTTACGTAGAGAGTTGCACAGAGTGGTAATGTTCCTGTGACACTAAAGAAAATGATGCATTTTTAACAGCATTTAAAAAATTGTCTTTCCCTTGGTTCATATGGATAAAAATACAATTACCTCTCTCAAATGAATTTTTAATGTCATTGACTTCCACCTGGGAGCCAGACACTCTGAAAATTCCCTGATGCTGAAGACCTACAAAAGATAGAAAGGCATGGGAAAAAAGGTGAAAAATTGCAAAGGACTCCACAAATAAGAAGATAAGTTTACTTAAAATCCACAGGGTAGTTAATGTTTGCAGCTTACCATACAGATTGATAAACCTGATGCAGCTTTCCACAATGAGGGGGATGACTTGTCCCGAATCCTGCAGAAAGAAATGGAAATCAATCGACCTCAACTGAGAACACCTAATCACATGTAAAATTAATGTTTGGCGTTTTGTTCAACTTAATTAAAGTCAAAGAACCAAATCCTTAAAAATAAATTCTTTTTTCCCTTCTCCACCACAAGCTCTTTTATAAGGTGGAAAGAAAAGGAGAGGACATTATTTATATTCATATAAAGGTATATTTCAGTTCTGAAGCAAGCCAAATCAAACACAGTGGAAATAGTCCCAGTTCTGACCCAATTCCCTATGTCTGCATAGTAATCCAAATTTCCCTTACAGATCCAATTGACAGGGAACATTTTTCAAACTAAATTTTGTACCTGCTTGGGAAAGCTGATTGCTAAATGTTGACTGTCAGCATTTGCTCCTTGGAAATTGGAAATGCTACAAATGAGGGCTCGATTTATTGTTCTGTTGATTGCCCCTACTTAAAGTGACAATCCAGATTAAATTTAAAAGTATTATGCTTTTTTTGAAGAACCATTTGTTAAACATTTACCAGTATAGCCCCTGCCAATACCTCTCATAAAGATATTGGGAAAAAAAATCCCAGGAGCTAATAACTAGCGTTTATAAAGTACCTATTATGTGGTAGGCAATTTACAAATATTATTTCACTAGATTACAGAATCTGGATCGATTGGGATCTTAGAGTTCATCCAGTTCAACCTCATGGTTCAGAGAGAAATGTTCCACAAATATCTCTCTCCAGCTAAAGATTCCCCATTAGATGGTGTCTCTATTCTGAAGCTCAGTGAGAAGAGCTTGCAAATGTAGCTCCTAGTACTGAATTTGTTTAGTTCGCATCAGAACTTACTCAAAAATAATGAAGGTGTCTTTCCCTGCTCCCCCCCACCAAGCACTTTCTCCATGATTCAAAATTTTATTTATTTAAAAAAAAATCACACTTGGGTACATCAGATTTGTTTATACTGACATTTTGTCTGAAACTTCCATTTTCATATCTTGGGGCAGCTTAAGGTCTTTGAGTAAATGTGAATTATGGTAGCACTTTGAGTATTTATTGATATAGGAGATGGAGACTGTAGTCTCAATTAAACATGTACGAATGTCATGCACTGTCTGTAGTTTAAAAAAAGGTTACTGCCTACAAAATTAATTTTTCATGTACTTTTCAAAAACAGCTTTTTTATGAATTAGATCTTTTATGGAAACATTAGCTCAAACATGATGGCTTTACATCAGGCACTAATTCACAGGGAATTTTTAATATGAAGCACAACAAGAACATGGTTTTCTGGATGTCTTAAAACAATTCAAAATAGACCTTTCTGTTTAAGGAATGGATTAAGAATTGGGTATACCATGGCTCTGCCATTTAAACATTTTTCTCCCAGTAGAATATAAGCTCCATGAGTCCATGGGCTGTTTTGCTTCTTAATGTGTGTGTGTGTGTGTGTGTGTGTGTGTGTGTGTGTGTGTGTGTGTGATATACACACACATTTATATACACCCAACACCTATTATCGAATCTGATAGCTTTTCACAACTGCCTGTTGATTGATTGCTGATTCCAGGGATGGATAATATCCTTCCAAGGAAGATAGTGGTTGTAATGAAAAATGTGAGAAGTGGTTTTATTGTGCTATGTTTCACTTTTAATAGTTCAGGGTGGTTCTGTAAATATTATTCAGTTCAATTTCCTGAGTTAACTGTCATGAGTCTGCTTCAAGGGTATCAATTTCTCGCTTTTCTTTAGGGAGTGTTTTTGGCAATGAAAACAGGACTTTGCTCTGAATTGGACAATGAATGGTCGATTGGATAGCAATATGGTAATTAACACCAAGATTTATAGTTTTGATGAGCTGATTCATCTTTAAAAAATGGTACATTTGTATCATTTAAAGGGAGTAACCTTTTACAGAAACAAATAAAAGAATGCTGTAATCTATAATAGCATTGTGTTTAAATGTCAGCAAAAAAGGGCAGAATATTAGTTTACACATTTGATGTACTTAATGCTTTTAAAAAAAAAAGAAAAGAAAGAACACAGAGAACCAAAGGTGATCAAAAGGAAAATGTTTGCATTAAGAGAGCTCCAAAGAGAACATCATGTTTTCATAGTATTCTTAAAATATGTATGCATTCCCTCTCTATGTAGCCGGTTTATTGCTAGTCATGAATTTTGTGAATGCTAAGTATTTAAACTCAGGCTTTAACAGATAATATTTTATGAGCAGTAAGAATCTGGGGATGTTTTTCTATGGACCACCAAGCCAGTTTTGTGAATCTGAACAATTTATTTTGTACCTCATTTTCTCCAACTGTACAATGGGATAAATAATTTGACTCCAACTACTTCACAGATATGTTATGGGGGCGGGGGGAGAGAAATAAATGTAGATCTGCCATATCTAGTCTAGTAAAAAGAATACTTGAGCGTCAGGAGGTTTGAATCTCACCTCTGACAATGACAGGCTGAATGAATATAGACAAGTGACTTAACCTCTGTGTTCCAGTTTTTCCTTTGTAAAATGTGTGCACAAATACATGAAATGTCCATCTCACAGGGTTGCTAGGAGGATTAATTTCCATAACGTATATAAAACACTTTGCAGGCATTAATGTCCTATACAAATGCCAGTTACTGTTTATCTGGCATTACTGAGGAATGAACAGCTTCACTGACATAAATATTCTGGACAAGTGAAACATAACCTCTCCCATTGCCAAATATTTACTTAGGACAATGTTTTTGATGGAAATCTTCCTAAATTATATTAAAAGCTTCCCCATCTTTATAAACAGAGACGACTGAAGATAATTTAACCCTTTCTTGTTAACTTCTGATGACTCAGGGTCATTATAAAACATATATTGGTCTTAGGCCCTCTTTGTAGTTTTTTCCTTAACCTTTTGTCAGGATAACACCCTGGCCTAGAAATTCCTATCTTCCCTCTCACCTTCCCTCCTGTAGCTTCTAATCTGCTATAAGTGGAGAAATAAAATAACCAAATTTACTAATCATGTTAAGATTTAAAAAGTGAAAATTTGAAAGTCTAGTGCTACTACAGGAAATTTATGATATGTTTTTTGACATTGATGGGCCTTTTCCTTTAGAAGTTTAGGGATGAAGCTACTTCAAAAGTCCAGATAAATGGGATAATATAATTAAGCAGTAAATGGATCTTTTTTAAAAATAAAATTGCTGTGGGTTTAACAGGTAAGGATGTGACCCTACATGAAATACTCCCTTCCCTTTCTCTTTTATGAACAATCAATCAAGGCTCTAACAGAAAGTCCCCAGGTTCACCCAGAAACCTGGCACCAAGATCTTAGGATCATGGGATTGTTAAGTGGGAAGGAACCTTGGAGAATACCCCCTAATTTTACAGCTGAAGATATTGAGGTCCAGAGAAGAAAAGTGATGGATTAAATCAAGGTTCAGAGGGGTATAATAGAGCAAACTGCGGGTCAAACTTAAAATGGGCCCATTATCCAAAGACTAAAATCTATGAGCAGTTGACTCACCTTACCAAAAGTTCTGATTTCCAGTATGAGATATCTTCTAAATGGACATAACAGAGCAATGGAACTTTGGAAAGATGCCACATGTAATTAGATAACTCATTAGAGACATCAGGCAGTTCTATATGCCAGAGTTTTAAATTCCATGGGTCCAGTTTAAATGAAAATGTCTATTTGAATCAGCCAACTCTCTGAAAGCAAACATTTCTCTTTTAATGTGTGTTGAAGAGACCTGATTAAAGCCAAGCATGACTCCAACCTGAAAAGTGTGATGCAGAGAACAAGAGAGAGAGAGAGAGAGAGAGAGAGAGAGAGAGAGCGCCTACACTCTCCCCACTAGCACTATACCTGATGTCTTGTGTGCGAATTCCTCCGTCCTCGGCTAGAAGTATTATTAGAAATACAGGATGAAAAGGAGATAGAGAGTAAACACAGCAGAGATACAAGGTACAGACTATAAGGTCTCACAATTTCACCCAATATAATGAATTCCTCAAGTCATGGGAAATCCAAGCAATTTTGTTTTTTGGGCCCACTGCTGCCCTATCCCACCTTGCCATGAGGCTATCATTTTTTCTGTATAATTCATTTTGCAAACTGGAAAAACTGTTTAATCAAATTCTTGTAAAAGATAATATAGCCTCTCTTTACATAGGCTTTAAAAACAACAATAACAGCTCTCAACACCAGGTATACCTGGTGTAACAAACCAAACTAAGAGCAGGCAGGACCAACTCCCTCCTCCGAGGGAATTTGATTCAAATATCAAATTCTCTTCTTTCCCCTCTGACTTCAGGAAATATTATATTGCTCTTCTGGGTAAAGCAAAGAGCCCCAGGACAGACTTGTATATAATGATCTGCCTCCTTTTATAAGAGGCCTAGACCATTATAGTAATAAGTGTGGAGATTAGCCACCCAAATGGCTGGTGCCAGTACCTTGATGAATGTTTCCAAATCCCCATTAAACAACTTAGCATTATACTGTGATCGGGGTCTGGGCTTCCTGTGTTTCTGGGGCTTAGGGGGAACATTTGGAGGCCTAAGGGAAGGGAATATAATTACTGAGTAGAGAACAAATCAAACAATAAGTGAAACACTGAAAGGTCATGTCAAAATCACACATATAAGGAACCTCTGTTAAGTACTCATCACTGCCCACCCACATAAGAAGCACACCGTCTCGTCTCTGCCTTCCCTCTGTCCCTCTACCACTGACTTGATTTATTAATAAGACAATGAACCAAATCAGACTTTTGGTATTCCCTATGATTTATAGCTAGTATCATAGACCATCTGGATTGGTAGGGCAGAAGTCACACCCACTGGTCAACATAACACACGTGCTAAGAAATCATAGGCTTACCAAAATAAGAGACTTGGGTGGAATTTTCATGAATTTAAATGAAATGATTAATGGTTATATAATCGAATGTTCCATCAATGTTTAATAATAAAAATACCTCAGGAGAATTCTGGGATTTTTATCTTGGGTACTAGTGGCTATGGATAAATTATGAATGCAAAAAGCAGGGTTCAAAAAGCTCTCTTCCCTGGCTACCACCCCACAGTTGTATCCATATATTAGAATGTAAGTTCTCTCAAGGAAGGGATTTGTATCCTCAATGCTAATAGAGGGTCTGACTGATAGGAGGTACTTAAACCTTATTAAACTGAAGATCCATTCCAATATTTTCTAAGGCGGAACAAATTGTATCTACCAATATTATTACTTTAAAAGAAACCATCAAACTATCTAAATATGTGTTTTTCACATAACAATTATAATGTGCTCAATATAGAACTTTTCCATCTGATCAAATCTGTATCATTAATCATATATGCATCTATCTAAAATCATTGATTTAGAGGAAGAAAAGAACTTAGTCTAAATATCTAATTTCATAGATGAGTCAGCTAAGGTCCTATAAAGTGTTATCCATGGACAACCTGGGACCAAGTAGCAGAGACAGAATTAGAACCCAGACAAGTCTTTGGACTCCAAATTCAATTTTTTCCCCATATAGATATATATGTTTTACCCTACACACAATAAAAATTTGTTTCCTGCCTGAATTCTTTATTTGGATTATTTTATTGTGCAAAAGCTTAGACTGCAGAGCGGGAGCTTCCTAACCCATTTCCAATATATTTATTTTTGATATCACATTTATTTTCATAATGTATACCACTAAAGAGATCTCTTAAGCTTATCTTCCATAGCAGATCTCATAAGGAAGCTTAGAGACGATCTAGTCCAATTCCTTCAGTTTAGAGATGAGACAACCTGAGGACCAGAGAGCTAAGCAAAGTTGGGACTCACACAGAGGTTCTTATCTTCCAAAAGGGCAACTGGAAAGGGCAACCTGAATTCACTTCATATACGATTGTGCTAAACCGAAAGACATAGAGGAAGGGACCTACATTTGGCTGGCATTTGTCTCTAGTTACTATGGAGGTATAGGATTTTATGATATTTTTTAAAAAGGGGGAAAAAGTTCTTATAAGGTACAGCAGAAAATATGGCATCCCGGGAAATAGATCAGAGCTAAATCTTTTGGAAAATGTACTTATTTAGTTAATAATAGATATTACAAACTCATGAGCTTCCTACTTCCTGATTGAAAAGCTACTAATGAATTCATGTCTACTGAGAAAGTTGGTCACGTATGTAGAATAAAGCTGCAAAAATCAAGAATTAGCTCTGTCCCTCTGTCTTAAAAGTGAACAAATTTGGCCTCTAGGGGACCAAAAGATGAGAGTTTCATTGGCAATCTGCTTTTCAGCTTCCTAGCATATTTGAAGAATTCATCTGCAGCTATGCTCACCTGAGCAGTGGGGCAGAAGGCCTTGAACCCATGACTTGCAGGCAAATTTGTGCTTTTGTAATGGTCAAGAGAAAAAAATGAGAAGGACAATGAGGAGGACTATGACTGAATGTCAAGCTCTTCGCTAAGTAGGCTGGGATTTTCTGCTATCACTATAATTACTGGGTTAGCTTTTGCAATCTTAATTAGGAGGTGAGAAAAGGCATGTGGACTAATGAATAGAAAATTCCCCAGGAGGGAAGGAACAACTCAGTTGCTGCCCAGTGGGTCCTTTGAATAGCAAAGATGTGACAATGGGTGGCATCTAACTACTTCAGTCATTTTACACAGATCAAAAAGCTTCCTATTCATTAGAGTCTATGACAATGAAATGGCTTTTTAAAATTAGGGTTTTCTCCGCTGGGTCCATTGTTTTTGGAAGGTCACTGATTAAAGGGAAAAAGAAATCGGAAGACTTATATCAAGCTAGAATCTCATTTAAATATCTGTGGGCAATGTAGGTCTCAAAACACAGCTAATGCTTCAGCCTTATAATAGGTGAAACTATTAGAAACAGGTCAATGGCACCAGTGTCTTGAATGACTTCTAAATGTTATACTCAAAGGCTTGACAATTGCTCCATTAAAAGAGGCTGTTATCTGAAATAGGCTAGTGTTCTAATAGTGGCCTGATGAAGGAAATTTATTAAAATGGAGTGTCTAGCATTAGGTACAGAAAAGGAGGGGAAGAAAAGCCCAGGTCAAAGAAATCTCTCTGGGGTAGCAAAAAAGCAGGGACAAGAAGGCTGCCCATTGATTGTGGATTGGTAGAACAAATTGCGGTCTGTGGACATAACGGAACATTATTGTACCATAAGAAATGCTGACTATGAGCAACTCAGGGAAAACACTGGAAGATTTGACATTGAGCCAAGTAGGATGAACTGGGAGAACCACATACTCAAAGACTATAATAATGTAAATAAAAAAGGTAAAAAGTAGCTAAGCTCAGATTCCTGTCAATGATCAGTCTTGGTCCTAGAGGACACATAATGAAACATTTCCTTCACCTTGGGAGAAGGGTGGAAGGCCACGGGCATAGAATGGTATGTATTCTGTCAGGGACATTTGTTTTGTTGATTGGTTTTGCTTAATTGTGTTTCTTTGTCAATGGGAGATGATGTAATATTGGGAAATGATTGGTACAGAAAACAAAACTGCTGTTGCTAATTGGTTGCCAAAGAATTTAAAAAGCTTAGCAATGTTTTTTTTAAAACCTTGAAAAAACAATAGTAATAATTCTGTCTAGTCAGTTCACTAAAAAAAAAAAAGACAGGTTCACTTTCAAATAGGAACATTATTAAAGTTCTGAAAACCATCTGGTCAATTTGGGTGAAAGGCAAATAAAGCCTTTTCCTAAATATACCTCTCAGTCCAAAGAGAACTTGGCATCCCACTGTAAAATCTTTCTAATGTTGATTAGAATTGCTCCCAATGCTGCTATATCAGCCTTTAAAGAGAAAACCAAACCTTCCTGACTTTTCCCAATTTGAACTGGAGTCAGCTTAAACAATAATTTCCATCGGATCACCCAGAGTTGTGGCTCCGAAGTCTTTAGATAACAGAAAAACCACAACTATCTGAAAGGGTTAAAGTTGAAGAAGATGTTTTGTTTTGTTTGAAGGGATAGAGAGTTACCACATTTGGGTCATTCCACAAGGACAAGATGGGACAAAACCAAGCCTTGATGGCAGTTCACATAAAAAAGACTTGGGGGTTTTTAGTGGGCTTCAGGTTGGTGTAAGTCTACTGTGTAAAAGGCTAATCTCCCCCAAAAACAAACAAAAGCAAATGTTATTTTGGGTTGCTTGGTGTCTAAGACTAGGGATGGGAGTAGTGCTCCTGTATTGTGTCTTGACTCGATCCTCTCTCTATTTCTGGTGCCACATTTTAGAAGAAAGACTAATAAATTTAGCCAAGGTAGTAAAGAGTCTCAATACGATTTCACATGAGCATCAGTTGAAAAAACTGGAGATGTTTAGCCTGTAAAAGTCTTGGGGACTGTGGGGGTGGGGTGATGGAGGGGACAGGCTAGCTGTTTCCAAACATTCACACTAGGTAACAGGGAGTAGGTGTTTGTTATGCTTGACCCCTTGGGCCACAACCTGGAGGAATGGGTCAAACTTGAAAAAGAAGCCTCTATAGCTTAGATATCAGGAAAAAGCTTCCTAACAATTCAAGTGGAAAAGGGTGGTTCTTCCCTTCCCTAGATCTTTTCTCACAAGTGGCAGCAAGATCATTTACTTATCTTCAATGGTACAGAAGGAATTCTTATTCAGGTATGAGTTGGACTAGAAGGCCTCCATGATCTGTCTCGATTCTCTAATCTCTCTTCCCAACAAAGGAAGAGGGTGCGAGGAAGTAACTACATTTGCTTTTTTTCAGTGTGCTTCCGAGCAGAATAGATCTTCCCGTAAAAATGATTGTTAATTGAATGATCTAATCCTGTAATCCCCTTTTGTTGGGAATCTTTCTGGAGCCTCTAAGTGCTCTGATTCAGACAATCTAAGACCCATTCTCCTTGGGCTCCTGTTACCAAATCACCTCCCAAGAACACTTTACTGTCCCACTGGGAAGCCCTGAGAATTACATAAAAGCAAATCCAGTTTTACCAGAAACCTGAATCTACTACACTGATCAATGGGTTTCACATACACTGGTAAAATCTATCCATTTCTGATGATTAAAAATTTTCGTTGTCCCTTAACAAGAAGTAGGAATAACAAAGATAGGTTATGAGCAATACTCAAACATGTTCCTACCTTGTGGTCATATATTCAGCTCTGTGACCTAAGGGAACATGCACACAAAATATAGGTTAAGTTGATGGAAACAGATCATGAAGTCTATTTTCTATTTCTTTATCACTTACCATTACAATACTTTTTTTGTATACATCAAGTTTACAATTACACACTAAGTAAATATTAGTATCCTACTCAGAAACATGAGATTAACATAAACTGAGATCGACATTCCAAAGCAAGTATTTCCAATATCCCAGTTGTAATACAAAAAAAAAATCTGTAGGCCAATTTGAAATCGTGCATAATGTCTCTAAAAAGTCAGACCAGCTTATATTTTTACTGAATTACATCGGTCATAAATGGATACCTTCTCACAAGATTGACTTTCATTGATATATATCCCATACATCCCTCTGCTCAAACTCGCTGGGTGTTAAAGAAAAAATGCTCTGCTATGAGATTTGAAAGCCAACTCTGAGACAGTTTCCCTGTATCCCCAGCCTTTAGTATGTATATAGCAAAAAGACACACATACACACATACTACAGTTTATGAATTATAGTATATAGTAGTATATAGCAAATCCTTAATAAATACTGAATTGAACAGAAATGAATCTGAAGGTTCAAAACCAGAGAACAGGGTCTCTTGTGAACTCAATTCTGTATCTTCTTGCCTGGGACCAAAGAGAGGAAGAGAAACAAGCTACTATCTGGCATTCTTGGGGAATGGGGAGGGAGGTCTGATGTTCCTACTTCTATGCATTAAGCCCTACTTGATCCTAGATGTTAAGGCTAAGGATAACAGAATGATAAAATACTACCAAAATGCAATCAGGATCCAAGTGCCAATTATTTATTTTGAATGGTTTGTATTAGGGGAAGGGGGCAGAGCATATAGATTTATTTGGAAGTACTGACCTGCCTCTAGGTCAACTAGTTGGCTCAGTGGATAGGAACACTGAGCCTAGCGTCAGGAAGTCCTGAATTCAAATCTAACCTCAGACGCTTTGCTAGCTGTGTGACCCTAGGCAAGTTACTTAACTTGTTTGCCTTAATCCGCTGGAGAAAGAAATGGTAAACCAGTCCACTATCTTTGCCAAGAAAACCCCATGGACAGTGTGGTCCATGGGGTCACAAAGAGTTGGAGATGACTGAAAAACAACATTGACCAGATTTAAATAGGTATTTTTGTTGCAATGTGCAATTAGAGACCTGGGAGGTGATTAGATTTTCTAATCACATATGACATTTTGATCATTGACATTAAGGTTTGACAGCGTTCAGTTATGATGCTTCTCTTAACACATGAATGAGCTCAAAACCTTCCGTTTGGGTTCCCTGTCACTCAAAATGAGGGGCCCTTTTTATAGAATGTTGTCTCTTCAGTTTTGTTCTCATGCATGATTTGGTGTTTGCGTAGTGCTCCCACAATCTAAGCTAATTTTAAGTTTGCATGGGTTTAAGGTTGACACCTGCTCTGACATTTCAGGGTTGGCCAGGAGAGTACGAAGGGTGCATTTGGCACCCTAACATGCTCTAAGGCAACCCAACGTTCTCCAGTTTTGTTGTTGTTGAGTTGTTTCAGTCTTGTCTGTGCCACTTGGGGTTTTCTTGGCAAAGATACTGGACTGGTTTGCCATTTCCTCCTCCAGCTCATTTTACAGATGAGGAAACTGAGGCAAACAGGGTTAAGTCACTTGTCCAGGATCTTAGCTAGTAAGTGTCTGAAGCTGGATTTGAACTCAGAAATAAGAATCTTCCTGACTCCAGACCTGGAGTCTATCCACTGTGCCACGTAACTACCCTACATTATTCTATAATAGCTTGGAAATAGACCTGTCCCAAGAAGATTATTTTGAAGTACAACCCTTTGTATCACAGTTCCTGGAATGTTCTCCCTTCTTTACTTTATCTCTTAGCCTCTTGTAATCCCTAGCTCTATCCCACCACATGAGACCTTTCCTGATTCTCCCAAGTTGTCAGGGCTCTCTCCCCACTCCCAATATTCTGTATTTGTGTTGTATACATCTTGTATTTACCTATTTGTGTACATGTTCTATCCATTGTATACTGCCACCCACCCACCCACCCCAACCCCTACCTATTCCATGAAGTTCCTTGAGCAAATTAAATAGAGCAATCCAAGGATTCTAACTTGATGAAGTTTTTAACTGCCTTATTATAGGTGATGAATGAGCTCTACCAAGTCACTAGGGGACTTTCTAGCCAAGCATCCCCTCTTGTCTACTAATCTGCCATCAGGTATTTGGTAGCTCTCCATCTGATGAAGAATGTTAAGCCAGTTACCTCTTGGGGAAGGGCTGACTCACTGAAAGTCATACCTGGAACCACAGAGTTTTAAGTTGGGACTACTGAGGCCCAGAGAAGTTACTTGCCCAAGGACACAGATAAAAAATGACAAAATGGAGATTAAAGTCCAGGTCTTCTGTTCTCAAAGTTAATGATTTTTTACTCCAATAGTTGTTGCCTCTAATTACTATTAAAGAGAGAAGTCTTTATTATTAAAGACTTTATTATTAAGGGTTAAGAACCTGTAATGGGCAGCTAGGTGGCACTGGGGATAGAGTGCTGGGCCTGGAGTCAGGAAGACTCATGTTCCTGAGTTCAAACTAGCTGTGAGACTCTGGGCAAGTCACCTAACCCTTTTTGCCTCAGTTTCCTCATCTGTAAAATGAGTTGGAGAAGGAAATGGCCGTGAAGAGTCAGACGTGACTGGATCAGAACAACAAAAGAACTCTGTAATGGTTCTTCCCTTTCTTGTAGGGGTGGATGGGAATACTTACCATGAAGTTGGGGCTGCACTCTGACCCTTTGTCAAAGAGCATGCATGACCCAGAAATTTCTAATTGGTCCCCATGATCAATAGGATTATGGAGAAGATGAATAACAATGAAGCCAGGAAAGAGTAGGGCTTTATCATCTGTATAAAAATATGTAAGCCCCTGATTTATTTGGCTAAGTGGAGATATCTGTGAAAGCTCATTGGTGTGTTATCAGAACTGAGCCCCATTCTTAACTTATACAAATATATTTTGTCAATATACAATATCAGAAAAAGCATCCCCCCTCCAAAAAACAAAAGCAGTATGTCATAGTAAATATAGAGACAACCTTAGAGTCTGGAAACCCTGAGTTCAAGTCCTGCTTTTTATATGGTTGTACGACTCTGGACAGGTCACTTAGCCACTCTCTGAGACTGCACGTTGAAGACAAGATGTTGACCGTGGGATTTCCTCATTCCTATTTCATTGAAACTATAGGTCTAATTCCCATCTCCTATAGTACTAGCAGCATAAGTTCCCTTGAATACTGACTCAAATAATTAGTAGAGTCCTATGTAATTCCAAAGCTGAGAAAACTGACACCGATTAGATGTGTTAACAGTCAAAAAGCTAAAAGTGGATGGAGACACAGAGTGTAGTTGACAAACATATTCCTGAGACAAGGACTTTGTAGGTAATTTTCTAACCTTTCTCTTTTCCTTAAAATGAGAAGCATCTATGGAGGAACAGTCCTAGAGAAAGCAATTATTCATATTCAGGCTTTCTTTAGAAACTATACTTACTCAAATGCCAATAAAAGAGAGTAGCCAAATAACCTATTTAATTTTGTTCTCAGAAGCCTTAAGTCATGGACTAGAAACAGAGATGTGATATGAATTAAGCTTCCAGTGTCAGACTCTCTGAATTAAGCAAAAAAGAAAAAAAATCAATAATCAAAAATCAGAAAAAAAAAACCAAACCAAAAAACTCGTACTGATTAAAGTCAACCCCTTTAACTTCAAAAGTGCACGAAAAACACCCCCCCAAAGGAAACATAACAAAAAACAACCAAAATATGACACTGATTGGAAAAGCTCATTGTCCAGTTTTTTAAAAGTCCAAACCAATTCCTTTATACACCGGCTCTATTCAGTATACTCAATTTTGTTCAAAACAAAACAAAACAATACAAAGCACTGGGCCATTAAAATAATGTTATTGTATTGTGTTATTGAAAAATAAAGCTTTTTTTGGCTTCATCTATACCAACCTATTCTCTAGTTTCTTCCTAAATTTCAGTGAGCTTAAATGATTAACTTTTGATGATCATTTCAATGATGTCACCTCTGCTATGAGCGCAGCAAAGTAAGTTTCGTAAAAGTGTAAGTCAATCGGTAAGAATTTCTTACGCACTTACTCTGTACTGGACACAGTGCTAAGCATTGGGGATATAGTCCCTGTCCTGGAGTGGCTTACTTTCTAATGGAGAAGACAGCATATATAAATCAGAACATTCAGAAATACAGAGTTGATAGAAGGCAACCTCAGAGGATGGTGCTGGTAAGGCTAAGAAAAGTCTGCTGGCGGGGGTGGTAAGTTGTTGCTACTTTTCCTTCATTCTCAAAGAGGACCATGACATTGGGAAGGTGATGCCATGACTTGCAAGTGAATTGGATTTAAGTGAGGCAGGGCTGTGCAAAGTCATCAGCCTCACTCTCTCCTCTGGAATCATCTGGGTCCAGCGGCAAGATATAGATCAGGGTGACTGGAGATGGACCTGGGGAATGACTAGTACAAATGCAACAGACAGAGAAGATGGAGCGTTGGGTTGTGTATGAGGTTACAAGTAGGCCAGTAGGGGTAGAGTGCATGGAAATAGAATGTGAGAAGATTAGAAAGGCAACAAGGATCTAGGTTGTGACGAGCTTTAAATGTCAAATAAAGGACTTTATATTTGATCTTGGAGGCAGTAGGGAATTAGAGAGAGAATGTGACCATGGTCATACCTATGCTTTAGGAAAACCCCTTTGGCAACAGCATGGAAGATGTATTGGAGTACACTTGAGACAGGGAGACCATTTAGCAAGCTTTCACAGTAGTCCACAGAAGAGGTTGATAAGGACCTGAGGAGATGAATGAGGATGGTAGCTGTGTGGGTAGAGAGAAGGGGATATACAACAGATATGGAGAACAGAATGACAAGATTGGGCAACTGACTGGATATGTGAGGTAAGAGAAGAGTTGTGAATGACACTAGAGTTGCAGAACTGGATGACTGGAAGGAAGAGAATGTCCTTGAAAGTAATAGGGTCAAAAAGCAAATCATAAGATGGCTAACCCCATGTCTGCAACTGTAACTTTACCTGTATAAGATACACTGGGTAAATCTTTGAGTTAAGATCTATTTGTTTTACCACAAAGGTGACTTTTGTAGTAATATGTATAATATAATTTTAGTAATAGGTGTGATATTACTAATAATGTGTGTAATATAATTCACACATGCAATTTCTGTTGTGCCATCTCAGACCTTTATGGCCCCTTTCCTGGTGCCCTTACATCATCCAGGCTTACTTATGCCTTCCTTTAGGCTATATAAAGGCAGTGTTGTTGAGATGTTTCAGTCATATCTGATTCTCTGTGACCCCATTTGGGGTTTTCTTGGCAAAGACACTGGAGTGGTTTGCCATTTCCTTCTCTAACTCATTTTATAGATGAATGGAGGCAAATAGAGTCAAGTAACTTGCCCAGGGTCACAGAGCTAAAAAGATTTGAACTTACATCCTTCTGACTCCAGGCCTAGTACACTCCACTGTGCCACTTCGCTGTCCCTAAAGAGTATTTACTAATTATTAAGTGAGGAAGTACAATATATGAATTGCCTCCCAGGCAAGTGGTCTCACCAGAGCTCTCTTGGTCCCTACTAGCCATTACAGGGTATTCAGACTGCAGATGCCTAGACAGTCGCCTCCATTACTGAGCCTGCAGCTTCAAATGGTGGTGCTAGCTGCCAGAGAAGTTAATCTAAGAGATGAAATGGAATATTATTCAAAATAGCAAACTATGTAATGTACAGTCTATATGGGGTTCATGAGCACAAAACTTCATCTTGTCCATGGTCTCCATTCTCAGTCACAGTTCTCTCTGATACTCATAGATTCATAGGCTTAGCCTACTGGTATCATATAATTCATTCAAGATGGCAAAAATAAAAGAAACTAAACTCTCTATATAGAGTCATCTAGGTCCATCTGTCTTCTGAACCTCCTTCCATTTGCCGTACCAGATCTCTGGATGTGGCAGAGAGTCCCAAACTACCCTCACCTGAAACTCATGGAAAAGAACAAGGGAAAGATGTGTGTGTTTTAGGGTTATGGACTATAATATGAGAGAAAGCAGTATTCTCCCCTTCAGTTCCTTAGCCCGATGATAATCAGAACAGGTGGCAAGTCTGAGGACTCAGGATTCTCCTTCCTCATGCTGTTTTTCATCTCTGTTCAGTATAATTTCCCATCCCTCAAAATACCCCCGTTTCAAACTTCTGTATTTCTGTCATGGGCACCACCATCCTTCCAGTTACCTGAGCTCACAACTTGATGTCACCTTCAATTCCTTACTTTCTCTTCTAGCATTCATCTCTTTATCTCTACTCACACAACCACCACCCAGGTTCAGGTGCTTATCACCTCTCACTGGGTCTACATATCAACAGACTCCTAAAATAAAAAATCCTTATTCTTGTCTTGTAATTAACTTTTCCAACTTTATGAAATATTGCCCTCCTTGGTGTACTCACTCTATTTTCTAGTTGAACTGAACTCCTGTTCCCTGATCTCAACATACTATCTTCCACATCGAAGCACTCATACAAACTTTGTATCTAGTGCCTAGATCCCATTCCCTATCTTTGTCTTTGAGCATCCTTATCTAGTTTTGTTGTTTGTTCTTCATTCTGGAAAAGGGTCCTCTTTGATGGGGTCCAAGAGGGACCATGACATCAGGAAGATGACGTAGTGATGTGACGTAATGTAAATTGGATTTAAGTGAGGCAGGGTCATGCAAAGTCACCAGCCTCACTTTCTCCTCTGAAGTCACCTGGGTGCAGGGACAATTTATAGAACAGGACACTGGAGATGGCCCCCTATCTACTTTTAGGACTCAGCTTAAGTGCAACTTCTTCCTTGAAGCTTTCCCTGCTACTCCCAGCTGCTTTTCTCTTTCTCCTCAAAAATTCCCGAAGCATTTTTTCCGGGTCTATCTCCACTGCTCATCAGTTCCCTTTCCCTCTATTTAAATATAGCTTGTGTTATCCTTCTTGACAAGTTTCTTGAAGACCACTTCACTTCTGTCTTTGTATACTAAGTATGAAACTTAGGGCCTTGCACATAATAAGCAATTAATACAAAATTGTTTTTGAATTTAATTGCTCCACCCAGACAGGTTTCTTCCTCTTTGCCTTCAGACCACCCCTCGCTCTGCAGAGTTGAAGTTAAGCCTGCCCTTGTATCTTCTGTACCTAACAAAATCCCACCCATCCTTCAAATCTATTTAATTCTCATTGATCCCTCTCACCTCTGATCTTCCAGGGCACATATTCCTTTTACCAGTCATCCAATGTCTTGAATTGTTAGTTAAATGTTTCATACACACATAATTTGTGTCCCTAATTAGATCTTGAAGATGTGGGCCATGTGATATCTACATTATTTGTATTCTTCATGCTGTTAGTATAAAATTACTCAATAAAATACTTGCTAAATTAATGAATGAGTGAATGAATTGAAAAGCCTTGCCGTGGCCTCTGAAGACTCAGGGATAAACAAGATCTAAACCAAACAATCTGAAACACAAAGCACAAACAAACCAACCACATTTGCCATGGAGGGCATAGCGTCTTTCTCCCCCGCCAAGAAAAGGGAAAATGATATCAGGCTCCAACATTGACATAAAGAGTCAACTGTGTGTAACTGAAGTCACATTCAGGTTAGACCAGTTGGTTCTCTTTCCCCAGGCTGGAAGGTTGGCCTATATTTGGTGTCATACCAATATCTGAAACAAAGAACAGACCTCCTATTGTGTGGAGGGAATCCAGGTCCCTCAAGCAGAAGAGAAATGGTCCCATGAGGAGTCAGCACCCTTGGCCACAAGAGCTTTGGGTGAATTCCCTGATTCTAGATAAAGAAATGACAAGCTTGGACTTCACCACATACAATGTGTCTGCACGCTGTGGTGTAGTTTGGCTGCTGACGATGTGATCTGGGATACAGATTAACAACTGACCAGAATATAACAGTATTTAATAAAGGCATATTAAAATAATATTAAGAGTCTGGATTTTCTGTTGGGAATACGTAGACTCCGTTCTAGACAGTGAATCACTTCCATAAAAACTCTCTGAATGTGACCTCAAGTGTCTTAACTCATGCAGTCTCTGGTGCCAAGAATGAATTCACAGAGCTAACTCTCATAAGAGTACCATTTGCAAAGTGACATCACACCTTCCAGGTAGAATGCAGAAAATACCTCTAAGCCTTAATGTTCACTGAGGATAAATGCTGCCTTTGTACTCAGAAATGACTTTGGGGGTATGCTGCTCTATCAGACATTCAGGAAGAGATTTTTAAAAGAATGGGGGGCGGAGGGAGGGAGAAGAAGAGAGAGAGAGAGAGAATGAGAGAGAATGAGAATGAAAGAGAGAGAGGAGAGGGAGATGGAGAGAGAGAGAGAGAGAGAGAGAGAGAGGTAGGGAGGAGAGAGAGACAGACTGACTCTTGAAAAGCTAAGAAAACTGGGCAAAGACATGTACAGCCAAGTTTTCAAAAAACTTGCCATTTTGAGAGTTTTTCTTTCCCCTTACCTAAAAATTTTTACTTTATAGTTTGGAAGCAGAATTGGTCATTCAGCAAGCATTTATTAAGGGCCTACTCTGAGGCTACAAGGGCAGCTAGGTGGTGCTCTGGATAGAACGCCGGGTCTGGAGTCAGGAAGACTCATCTTCCTGAGATCACATCTGGCCTCAGACACTTACTAGTTATGTGACTCTGGGCAAGTTAGGTGACTTATTTGCCTCTGTTTCCTCATCTGTAGAATGGAGATGATAATAGCACCTATCTTCCAGGGTTTAGTGAAGATCAAATGAGATACTATTTGTAAAGTACTTTGCAAACCTTAAAGTGTTACATAAAGACTAACAATTATTATTACAGAAGCATATACAACATAAATATCAGGTAAATTTTTTTGCCAGGATAGCACTAGCACCTGGGAAGAGATGGGGATGGATAAAGAAAGTCTTAATGTACAACAGGGATTCTTAACTTTTTTCATACCATCGACTTCTCTGGTAGCCTAGAGACGACTATGAACTCTTCAGAATAGTTTTTAAAAATAACTGAAGGGAACGCTAAATTTCAGTTGGAGGTTAGAAATAGAAGAGGGCATTTGGGGCTGAATTCAGAAGGAAATAAAGAATTCTAAGAGGCAGAGGGGAGGGAGGAGTACACTCTAGACACGGGAGAAAACCAGTTCAAAGGCATGGAGATAAAAGATGGAGGAACAGCGAGAGAAAGTGTTGTAATGTAGAATTAGGTTGGAAAGGAATATGGAGGCCATGTTGTGAAGGGAAGTTTCTATTCTGTCCTAGAGGCAGTAGGGGTCTATTGGGGCTTACTGATTAGCAGAATGACACGGCATGAATTGCCCTTTAAAAATTCACTTTGGCACTTGAGTGTAGGACAATGGACTGATGAAGGGAGAGACCTGAGGCTAAGACATCATTTAGAAGACCACTGCAGTAGTCCACGTGAAAGGTGATGGCTGTGTGCTTAGAGAAAAGAGACCACTGGCTGATACTGAGAAGTTAGGTAGGAAATTTGTTTACTTCCTGGGAAAGGTGAAGACATGACTCAAACCCTTCCCTTCACTTTCAATTAAATCTAAGCAGGCCCTATACAACATGAATAAAAGAGAGCTAAGGCAAATGGGTATAGGGCAGCTAAAGTGGGGATTTGATCTTATATTTCTATTTTGATTTTAAATTTTACAAACAAACTCAGAAGCACTAACTGAATCATACAGAGCCCTCTTTTCCTTGGAATAATTTTATTCCTACTCAGGAGACAAACTACAACATAAAGAAAGTTCTTAAGAAAAGTCAACACAAACTGGATTCTAAGGTGGGAAATGAAACCCCAAATCCTCTAACTTATTAGAACATCAAATACACATTACTGGAAAGAGAAGTAGGGTAGGGGGCAGCAAGTGTGCAGAGATTATATATAGATGGGGAAGTTTGGTATGGTTTTTAGCACAAATCCCTTTGGGACCACGTTAACTCTATCGCCAAAGCCCCTCTATTAGATACCATCTATACAATCCTTCCCACCCCCTCTAATTCCTTTTCTATTATAATTAATGTAATTAATCTATTAATATAAGACCTTCATCTTCCCCTTTCTATGTTTAGATAATTTAGTTTTTATATATATGTGTATATATGTATATGTGTGTGTATACATATAGTTTAGTTATATATATAATTTAGTTAATTCAATTCAACATTTGTTAGATACTTATTATGTGCCAGGTACACATAGGAGTAGTGATACAGAGATGAAAAATGTTAGTCTTTGTCTTTGGAGAATTTATAGTCTAATAGACTCTCATACATATGCAAATGATACACTGTATATGCATAGGCATTTATGAATGCATATATGTGATCACTGTATAAATACATAAACACATGTACCTATGTATAGAGTGATTACTATCAACATTCACATTTACACAGCATTTGAAGGTTTACACTTGTCTCATAATAACCTTACAAAGCAGTTAGCGTTAGGAATCATTGTTTACATTTTACAGAGGAGGTTAATGTTCAGATGAATCTGGTGACTTGTCCCCTCACAAAGCTAATGGGTACTAAGGCTGATTCCAATTCCAGATCAATTTTTCATTTCTGATGAATCACTCCCTTCCTGATTATTTTCCATCGCTTACCTTCTCCCAATGTCCTTTGCAGCAAATCATGTTTGGCTTGAAGCTTTGTAATGAGATTACTGCCTTCCAGGTATTCTCTGAATTTCTGCACAAGGGAAGATTGATTTTCAAAAAAAAAATATAAAAAGTCAGCATTTTGAAATAAATGTCCCTGTGTTATCTCGAGTAGACATTATGGCTTGGGAAATGAATGATGTACCATGAAATAGAACTGCTCGGTTTCCTGCTGGTTGGCTCTCCTTTTAGCAATGCTGGGTTTACTCAAGTATGTTTCTGAGACAGTGGACTTTACAGACTCTGTGGACCGACTGTGCTGGAAGCATTCTGAGACATCATAATCCTCGATGGTAACCATGTCTTGTATTGTCTGTAAGGTGGCTTCGGTGGTTTTCTTGACCTGGGGACACAAATACATTTTCTTTATCTCACAGAAAGGAAAACACCCACCATGACAAAAGCGACCTCAGATACTATGTAATGGGGTGAAGAGATTACAAAATGACATGAAGAATTAAGAAAAAGAGAAGCAATTGGACTATACTTTATTTGAGACAGTCAAGAAATCAGTAGCTGAAGAGAAACCCAGTGGATTAAGAATTAGGAAACCAAGATACTAGTTCTGGTTGCACTACTAACTAGCCATGGGTTTGGGTGAAAATTTCTCATCTCTATATATTTAGGAAGGAAAAAGACTTCAACTATCAGATGTTGGTAACCCATTGCATTTGAGGCAGGGAGGTGGTGCAGTGGATAGAGAGCTGGACCTGGAATCACAAGGACCTGAGTTCTTTTTTTGTTTGTTTGTTTGCTTTTAAATTTTTAATTGTCTTTATTAATTTGTTTGTTTACTTTTAGTTTACAAAATTCAGTTCCACAATCCCTTGAGTTTCAAATTTTCTCCTCCTTTCTCTCCTCCCCCCATTGCCCATGGCAGCATGCAATCAAGTATAG
This sequence comes from Pseudochirops cupreus, assembly GCA_028627135.1. Taxonomy (NCBI): domain Eukaryota; kingdom Metazoa; phylum Chordata; class Mammalia; order Diprotodontia; family Pseudocheiridae; genus Pseudochirops; species Pseudochirops cupreus. Next base: position 374,634,486 of record CM053581.1, read on the forward strand.
GATCTGCAAATACTTTCACATTGGACATTAGTCAGGTTGTAAAGAAGGATTATAACTGATAGAGTGAACAATGGGAAAGAGGAAATAAAACCAAACAAGAAAAAGAAAAAGAGCAGGTAGTTTGCTTCAATCTGCATTCAAACTCTCTAGTTCTTTCTCTGAATGTAGACGTCTCTTTCCATCATGACTTTTGTAGTTGTCTTATAACCTTGCATCTCCAAGAAGAGCCCAGTCTATCAAAGGTGGTTGAAAGACCTGAGTTCTAATCCTGTTTCAACTACTAACAGGCTGTGTGACCTTGGGCAACTCTTTGTATTACTATACGAATGGAAGAAGGTCATGGGAACTTCAAGGCCATCTCCTTTAGTCATACGTGTATGTTAACAACAGCTTCTCACATTTGCATAGTTTTTAATGGTTTGAAAAGTGCTTTTCTCACACTAACTCTACGAGATATGACTATCTTGGTTTTACAGTTGAGAAAGCTGAGTCTCTGAATGGTTAAGTGACTTGTCCATGGTTATACAGCTAATGAGATGCAAGATTTGGAACCAAGTTCCCTGACCCCAAGGTGAGATCTCTATTCCTCAGACTAGTGTTTGGCCATCTTTTGCCTCAATTCTTACCAGTGGTGACAAACTTAAGTAGAAGAGTGGGCCACATATTGACTTAGATAAAATTATATTTTAAAACTATTTTTTTGTATTTTTATTAAATATTTCCCAGTTACATTTTAGTTTGGTCCAAACTTCACTGGAAAGTGTTGTAGGGTGATGCCTTTATATTAAACTACACTTCTTCTATAAGGGCCTTCTGTAAACAATAATAATTATATTAACCTGCATACAAGAAACACAGTCATTAAAATATATAAACCAGTAAAGATGAGTTTGATGTAAAATTTTCCTGACAGTAATTGCAACACATGTCTTCAACATGTATGTATGAATGCACACTTAATTATAATATCTAGATTCCTACTTTAATGCCCCATTTTACCATGGAGTTGACATCTTTTACTATTATTTTGAAAAGCTGTTCTGTGGAGTTCTTGAATGCTATGCTATCAGAATATAAACTGTCAAGTCCTACTAAACTGGAAAGATGTCAAGGATGGGCCCAGGAATGGACACATTTGTTTTCTTCTGTCTTCCTCTTTCTTTCTTCTTTCCAGCCTTTCTTCCTTCCCAGATACATACACACATATACTTATATATTTCAAATATTTACAGTAATATATAACATATTTATAATATATAATATTTAAACATAATAAAATAATTATTACTATAGAAAATAGATTTAGCTTATCTGATTATATATATAGATATCTATTTATATCTCTATCTATCTATCTATCTATCTATCTATCTATCTATCTATTTATCTATCTATCTTATATATGACAGACAATTGCTATTGAAGGACAGCCTAGCTGAGGTCAGAAGCTCATCAGTGAGTTGGCAACAAAGTGATATCTTTTTTGGTTATAGAAATTCTCACAGATCATTAATTTAGTCACAGAAGGGTTGTGATTCACATTGGTGAAGAATGTGTGTTCATCCCCCCCAGCATAGATCCTTAAAGACAAACTCTCTGGGCAGGTATACATACATGCAGAATGATAGGGCATAATAATGTAATATTTAGCATCATACATTAAAACTTTTCTTTGAAAGGTTGCTAGTCCCTGGAACAAATTATTTCTAAGCTACTACCTTGTTATAAAATTTCATGCTTTTAAGGTATTAATTTTGAGAGGCATATGACTGGGCTGACAGAACAGTAGATTCAGGAAATCTTGAGTTCAAACCCCAACTTTGCCAAGTCAGAGAACGTCTCCGAGCTTCAGTTTCCTCTTCTGTAAAAAGAGCATCTAAAAGTACTATTATTTTGAAAAGATGTTCTGTGGAGTATTCATATAGACACATATGCACATACAAACATGTGCACTTATTGATACGATGTTAGAGCTTTCCCAGTTTACACCTCTTCCCCATGAGCCTAACTGACTGTGATAACTCTCTGTAGGACAACTGATTTGGCTGTTCAATCCTGAATGTCCAGTTGAATAAAAGACTGAACAGAAATGTGATCTTGGGGAAGGAGCACACCAGGCTTACATGTAAAAGCCATATTTACAAGTCACAGGAGAAAATAAAGGATGAAGCAGCTCATATGGCATGCCTGGCGACTCCTCATTAGCAATGGAAATGAGAAGCCTTTGTTTTGTGACTGGAGCCACAAAAGTTTCAAGAAGACTTGGAGACCTCCCAATAAGGTTAAAGACTAGGATATACTCAAGGTCAAATGCACTACTAGGCCAAACATTAAGAAGAATAACGTGTGTGTGTGTGTGTGTGTGTGTGTGTGTGTATACACACACACACACACACACACATCCATATACACATTTTTTTTTCAATGAACAAGCATTTATTTTCTCTCTCTTCCATCTTCTCTCACCCTCAAAGGGGGAAAAAAAGTTAAACTCTTGTAACGAATCTGCATAGTTGAGCAAAACAAATCCCCACATTGGTCATGTGCAAAAAAAGATGTCTCCTTCTGCATCTTGAGTCCATCACCTCTCTGTCAGGAGGTAAGCAGCATTCCTCTGTAATCATGGTTGGTCACTGTCCTGATCAGAGCTTTAATGTTATTTATTGTATAAATTGTTCTCTGGGGGAAGAATCATTTTGCAAAGCTACTGGGTCTTTTTTCTTTCTTCAGAAAGCAGGAAGATCACTGGAGGAAACTCCAAAGCTGATGGTTCATCTACTCTAATCACCTCTTCACTGTCCCAAGAGGAAATGTCCCTAAGGGAGGCTGAAGCTGAAGTGGTATGTGCCCCAAGAAATACTTAGGAACAACACCTTCTTGGACTATGATTTTCTGAATGGCTATAACCTTTATGAAAACTCCCATTTCCTGGGGTTTACATACTTTTCAAAGAAGCTGAGAATTGGGAAGGCCCTCAGTTAGCCATTTAATTCAATCCATACCCCAAAGGAATCCCAAAAGGTGGGCTTCCAACCTCTGCTTGAAGACCTCTAAGGAGGGTGAACCCACCACCTCTTAAGACAGCTTATTTTGGACCACTCTTAATTAGGAAGCTTTCCTTCATATAGTTTCCTCTTTACAACCATTACTGACTCTTGGGTCTCTTCCCTGGGACTAAAGAGAACAAGTCTAATCTCTCTTCCATGAAAACCATCAAATACTTGAAGACAACTATCATTTCTCCTCTGAGTCTTCTCTTCTCCAGGCTTAATACCAGTGGGCCCTTTAACTGATTCTCATGTGAGATGGACTTATGTTTCTTCCTTTACCAACCTGCTTGTAGCCATCTGAACAGTCTCCAGTTTATCAAATTGTTTCTGAAACTGTGGGACCTGGAACTGAATATAATATTCTGGATGAGATGAGATGAGGGTAGAATATAGTTAACGGGACTATCATAATTTATTTCCAGAAGCCGTGGCTCTCTTAAGCCAAGATGACATTAGGCATATCACCCTGCTGCCTCCTATTGGGCTTGCTGTTCACTGAGACCCCCAGTTCTTTTTCAGATATGTAAAGTTGATGTTTTTCTACTCACATGAGAGGTGAGCTCTCTCTCCTAATTGTATGTGTATTCTATATATGTATATATGCATGCATACATACATACATACGTACACACATATATTCTAATTGAATTTCATCATATCTGATTTTAGCCCACTGCTCTAGCCTGCCAAGATCTTTTTAGATCTTAACTCTCAACCAGTGCATTAGGTAATCCTCCTAACTTTACTGTAATCTGTAAATTGGATGAATTGATAAAATGTTTGACAGCACAGATTTCCTGGGGATTTGTCATATTAATAGTGAACCATTAACAGGGATTCTTTAAGTCGAGTCATTCAGTGAAATTCTGTATCCACCTAACTGTATTATCATCTAATCTATCTCTCCATGTTCCCCACAAGAATAATGTATCATATTTTATTATAAGCTATGCTGAAATTTAGGTAAATTACTCATATAGCGTGCCTTTTATCTACCAGTTCAGAAATCCTATCACAAAAGGAAATGAAGTTAGCCTGGAAGTACCTGTTTCTGGTGAAGTTATATTGAAACTCTGTGTGTGTGTATGTGTATGTGTGTGTGTGTGTGTGTGTGTGTATGTGTGTGACAAACACATACACACAAATATATGTACATATATTATATACACACATATAAACATATACATAAACACACACATTTATATATATAATATGTAAATTAATTTGGGACAGAACTGGTGGGTAAAGAGAACCTTGTCATGTGGGAAGTTAGTTACATTCTCAGATAATCTAAGTATTTGTCTCTTGCCTCCTCTTCTATGCCATGTAGAAAAAAGAAGGAAAGAAGAGCTCAGAGGAAGGAATGGAAATCCACATGGAGTCACTTGAGCAGTAAGCTTTGAAAGAGGTCAGTCCTAGGTATGACTCTCCATGATAGCCAGCACTGAGAGGGAAGTGGTCAGAGGTAGTACTCTGACGTTAAGTTGGAGCCCAAATGAAGGATAAATTATTGAGAAGAGAGATTTCCTCCAAGGAATAATTCCTAACAAGCCACTTGTCTCAAGTAAAAAAAGTTTAAGAAGAACTTTCTTGCCAGGGACTTCATATGAAATGAAGTTTTGGAAAAGCAGACATAATTACTAGTGGGAAAGATATCAAATTTGACTCTAGACTTAGTTTTCTTTAAAAACTCATCTCAGCCTAAGGCATCATCTTTAAGAAGTGTTTGCTACATGTATAACATATATATTGCTTACCTTCTTACAGGAAGAGAAATTTTGGAACTTAAACAAATGAATGTTAAAATTGTTTTTACATGTAATGGGGAAAATAAAATAGTATTTGGAATAATTGTGGAATTAAATTTAAAAATGTTAAAAAAAATTAAATGGCCCATCCCTACTTTCTGTTAGACACTGGTTTAAAACAAACAAACAAACTTTGTTTGTTTAGGAAGACACTTTGTAAAGGGACTTATTTGACTGTAAATTGGGAAGTGTCTGCTGTGTCAAGAAATTGTCTGGCAGATAATTTTTGGTTCATTCAAAAGAAGATAATACTTTTTTTTTTACTAATAAAAAGATTAGGCCATAAGAAATTAAAAAAAAGAAAAGTGCTTGCTAATGTATGAATTCAGTTACTTTAATAAAGAAGAGGCATGGTAGAGTGGTCACTGAACTGGCTTTGAACTCAGATCTTCCAGGCTCTAAGTACCACCTGTGACACATATTGACCCACATGATAGGACCCTAGGCAAATTATTTAACCTCTTAGTGCCCTAGTCAACTTTCTGAAGTCAAGGCTTGACTTTTTTTTTTTTTTGGTCATCACCCCCTTTGAAGCCTATGAATCCCTCCTCAGGATAGTTTTTAAATGCATAAAACAAAATATAATGGCTTACAAAGGAAAAGAATGATATTGAAATGTTTATAACACACGCCCCTCTCTGTTCCTCAACAAGATCTTGCATGCAAGTTCACAGACTTTAGATTAAGTTCTAAGTTGCAGAGAAGGTACTGATCTGTATGTGGTAGAGGGAATTTCCTCACCTGGGAATTTCTGATACCAGTGAAATCACAATGAAACTCCATATTCCCTGTTTCTGACAACTAAAAAACATGAAAAATTCTAGTTTATAAATCAGTGAGTGTGCATTGCAGGGAAAAGCATATGTTTTCTAGTCCAGATCATATGGTAGAAACAGCTGTTTTAAAGGTTGAATCTGCACATCTCAAGTTCTAAACTAGCAACAAGCACCACAACCATGATGAATTCATTATTCGTTACTTTATCGAAACATTTCCTCAACTTTTACTTTCAGGCTATACCACTTCTTGGGGTCAACAAGTTCTGTAGATTTGCTAAGATAATTCCTGTTTCCTTTTGTTTGTCCTCAAACTACTTTCAAGGTTCCCGTACTTCACATCTCCTAGGATCCGATGAAAAAGAGAACCCTCACCCTATCTATAACACAAATTATTTTGTAAATCGAGATGATCGATTCGCCCTTCATCTTCTCTCTTCCCAGAATGGAGTGTTCTAATTTATTCTAGTCAGCTGGACTAGAATACCTTCAGTGGAATGAGGTGTACTTGGGAATAGAGCGATGAAGAATGGTCTATAAATAGCTGTAGCTGAAAATATGAGAAAAGATTTTGCCTCTGCTATTGCAGTGTGAAGCTAAAATTGCTTCTAAGCCTTCCTACTTAGATTAAGATCAATTGGTACTTTGAGAGAATGGAGGCTGGGCCAACATAAAATGACGACCATGCTGCCTTTTCCAGTGACATATACAGGGGGTACCTGCTGGTGGACCTTTCTTTCTAATGCAGGTACCCGCCCTTGTTCTCGGGAAGACATCTTAACGTACCACCTATGTACTTACTTCCTGGATGAAGGCCATTAGAACCTCTGCCCCCCACCTTCCCAATGCCCTTTGTGGAGGGATTCTTTGACAACAAAACTTGTAAAACTCTGGACGGGTTTTGCAGAAGCATCAGAAGAAATACATTTAATTCCTCCCCAAGTTTGTTTCTAACATTCAAGGTATTGCCTGTCTTGTTCAGTTTGTAACAACTATGTGCTTATCTGCATCATTGCCTGGGGAGCTCAGTAAATGTTCCATAATTGCAGCAGTAATAAGTGTATGTGTGGGGTTTTTTATGCTTGAAAGTTCCTGGACACACAAAATCTAGGCTTAATGGGACCTTGTAAAATGTACTGGGAGACTTGCCAAGGCCCCAACTATGTGGTGCTATGCCCAGAAGGAAAGCCAATGGTTTCAGTTCCAAGAAAGATTCAGTTGCTAGAGTATATGTGTTTCAGAAAGCATAATTACCTTGGGTTCAACATAAATCCACCTATTTCAATAAGGGTGGCCTGATTTTTGTAGTTAGAATGGGAGTCAGGAAATTACATTGGTTTGAAGTCCAAATAAATTGGTGAAGAAACATTCACGCACATACATACCAATGAAGATATATATTTATAAACAATTAGGAAGATTTAAAGGGGACTAAAATGACATATGGTATAAGAATCAGTTCTGCAAAGTATTTGCTGCTCAGAATTCTTATTTTGGCATTTACTGGATTTAATTAGATTCATTTCAGACACAAGTAGTTACAGGTTAGACTAAGTGGCCTCTGAGGTCCCTGAATCTGTGGTCCTGGGCCCCCTTCTCTTATTTTGCAGAACCATCGGGTTCCCAGGGGCTAAATTATCATCTCTATGTGGACAATTTTCAGCTCTACATATCCTTTCTGACTCACTCCTGAGCTCTAGTTCCATATCACCAACTGCCTATTAGACATTTTATTTTAGAGGGAAGAGGTAAGGCAATTGGGGATAAATGACTTGCCTAAGGTCACACAGCTACTAAGTGTCAAGTGTCTGAGGCCGCATTTGAACTAAGGTCCTCCTGACTCCAGGGCCAGTGCTTTATTCACTGCGCCACCTAGTCGCCCCCCCCCCTCCCCATCAGATACTTTAATCTGGAAGTTCTGTAGGCATCTCAGACTCAGTAAACGGAACTCACTATTTTCCCCCTCAAACTTGATCTCTAGAATCACTATCCTTCTAATCACCAGGTTCACAGTCTCATCATGATTTTCAATTCCACATTCATTCACTTCACACACCTATCTTCTCTCTACCTCTGCTGCATTTCTCACATCCCTCGGTGTCCTTCCATCCACACAGACAGCACCCTTATCAAGGCCCTTATAATTTGGGGACTAATCTCTCACAACAGTCTCTTGGTTGGGGTCCCTGACTTAAATCTTGACCCACTCCAATCTATCCTTCCCACAGCTACCACTGAACTCCCCAGAGTGCACATCCCTCTCACTAATAAAAACTCTAGGTGCCCCTTATTACTTCTAAGAGAAGTAGATAATCTCTTCATGGAATTTAAATTCTTTTGCAACCTGAACCCATACTATCCTAGCCTTATTAGATATCACTTTTTTCTTCATAGATGGTACATATACAGTCCAGTGAAGCTGATCCCTTTCCTGTTCCTTACTCCATTTCCCACCTTTGTGCAGGCCCCCATGCTTGGGATGTATATACAGCTTCTCAGAAGCTCTAATTCCCATCAAGACTCAGCTCATGTGTCACTTTCTGGAGTCAGGAAGACCCGAGTTCAAATCCAGCCTCAGATACTTACTGGCTGTGTGACCCTGGGTAAGTCACTTAATCTTTGTGTGCCTTGAATTCTAAATAAAATGAAACTCAACTGTAAATAAATAAAAGTTTCCTCAACTATAAAATCTGGATAAGAACAGCATCTACCTTGCAGGGTTGTGGTGAGGATCAAATGAGATAATATTTGTAAAAAACAAAAACCCGCAATCACAGTGCCTGGCACGTAATAGGCTTACTCCTTTCTCTACCTCTCTCTCTCCCCTTCTACCTCTAGTACCCTAGCCTCTAAAAACTACCTTGTCTTTATTTCATATCTGCCAGAACATGCACATGTTGCTTCCCCTAATAAAATGTGAGTCCCCTATGGGCAAGGACTGTTTTACCTTTATAGCACCTAGCACACAAAGAGTTTGGTGCATAGTAGGTGCTTTAACAAATGTTTGTTAATTACTGATATGATGATCACATCATGTGATTACGTGATATGGTCATCATATCAGTAAATTAACGAGCATTTGTTAAAGCAACTCCTATTTGGGTATACATCCCAGGCATGGGGGCCAGCACAAAACACTGTGTGTTGCCATGTTATCTCTTGGATACCTATGTGTTCATAATCCACATTTTATGGAACACATGTTCATTCTCAAAGCATGGGCCTACATTCCTGCCATGTACTGTTCTGGAAAAACAAATCAAATGTGAGCTCCAAGGTCCTAAACTTGATGAATATTATCTGTGTAATCTGACATACACAGTTTCATAATAACAAGCACTGCTGTGTCTAAATGGGGACCAGTTTCAACTTTTATACATCTGTTGTTCAGAACCTATGATTTCTTCAAGGGGGGTACTGAGTGCAGATTGTCCCAGCTTGCGAGTCTCATTCCTTTTGTGATTCTTCTTCAAGTTTTCCCATACACTCTTCATAAAGGATGCATCAGAGACCTTCTTCTTTTTAATAATTTATTACACAAATACCTGTGTAATAAAGGGTGATCCAGTCTTACTAGAGAATTAAGCTTTAGTAACTTAAAACTTCAGTAAAATTTTTGGAACACTTGAGGTTTCCATCTTGTAACTTACACTCTTGCCCTAAGACCAGCCCACTTTAAAAAAAATCACAGCACAATGTTGAGGTCACAAGAACTCAGAAAGTGCCTCCGCTGGCAAACATTTGATTTTCCTGTTCAAGCAAAGAGATGGCAGAAGTTACAGACTGCACAAACTGAAAAGACAAGTTAACTTGTAAAACATTATGAGCAGTATACACAACTCTTTCGTATCAGTTATGTTTCTCTAAGAAACGGTGGTAGCCAGATTCGATGTCTTTACTTTTGTCCCTTTCCTAAACTTTGGAGCTGATATTTTATTTGAATAGTTGTAGTAACTGCACAGTTTCATCTTTATAAACCCCTTCCCTCCCTGATTTAGTACTGCTTTTCACTTTTGTGCCAAAGATACGATTGTACATAGTCAGTGACTTCTCCACGTTAATATTCAGTTTTTTCCTGATGTTTGGTACTTGCCATATTTAATACCTTTCTTGAGAAAGTGATCATGATGACTGTAAGGTTTCTGAGTATTCTACCAGACTTTGGAGCTCTTTCATTTCTTGATTCTTGATTATTTACAATATTGTTCATTCTTAGTTCTTGAAGGGGACCAATGACATCCCAAGAGTCACATCTTGACTTTTGAGTGAACTGAATTTAAGTGAGGCAGAGCTGCACATTGCCGTCTGTCTCAGTCTCTCCCCCAGAGTCATCAGAGTCCAGTGGCAAGATAAAAGTCAAGACAACTGGAGATGGTCCGGGATGCAGTGGGTAACCTTGGCCTTTTAAAATTAAGGTCTTTCCCAGGCTTGTGTGTGTCTGAGGCAGGGCTCAGCCAATGTACTTCTCTGAGGAAAACCTGTGAGTTTTGCTACCATGTAAAGTCTTACTCAGCTCTCCCCACAGTGTACTGATTAGGTTTTGGGCAAAGGTTGTGCATATCAGAGTAGTAACAGTTGTTGTTTAGTTGTTTTCAGTTGTGTCTGACTCTTTGTGATCCCATTTGGGGTTTTCTTGGCAAAGATACTGGAGTGATTTGCCATTTCCTTCCCCAGCTCATTTTCAGATGAGGAAACTGAGGCAAACAGGGTAAGGTGACTTGCCCAGAGTCACACAGCTACTATGTTTCTGAGGTCAGATTTGAACTCACAAATATGAGTCTTCTTGACTCCACTCTACCACTCTATCCACTGTGTCTGCCCCGCACATTCAGAGTACCAGCAGTCAAACCAATGTTTCTAGGTTGCTTACATATGGCTTCTGCCCTGTTTTCTGCTACTTGGTCACCATCACTGAAGATATAGAAAGAGGCTGGCATATTCAATGGCCCTTTATTTAAAAAATCTGTTTCTGATGTGATAAATCTTTTGGCTGTTGTGACCCATCAGCCAACTTTTGAAGACACGTCTTAGTACTTAGCTAGGTTAGTAGTCATAGGATGTCACTAAAGCCGGACTCTGAACCTTTCCAGCCTAGAAGAACTTTCTTGAGCTCATACTGCACTGGTATCTGTAGCTTTGAGAATTCAGGGTCATCTCTATGTTGAACTTTGCAACATTTAGCATAATTTAAGCATAAGGCTTAAGACTGAGACCCAGTGATGGACAACGTACCAATCATCTGAAGAACAGCTTAGCTAGGTTTAGCAAGCCTCCAATGTCATGAGGTTGGTCACCAAGCGATGACTTTTCCTGGCCATTAACATCTCATGAAGACCATCTACTAAGATGCAGAAAGGCTGTGATAGGGATCAATGGAGGGAGGACCAACACTCACAAGATCACAGGTCCCTGATGTATTGAAGCAAGTGATACATTTATATTTAAGTGCAGAGAGTCTCTGATAATATTTTTATGATGATAATAATAGTTAACTTTTATATAGTACTTTAAAGTTTGTAAATTGCTTTGTACATATGTACACACACACACACACACACACAATCTCATTTGTGTGGTAGGTAGGTGCTATTATCATTCCCATGCCTATTTCCCATTTATCATTCCCATTTACAGAGGCTGAAAAAGGTTGAATGACTTTCCCAGGATCACGTATTTGTTAAGACCTGCATTAAGATTTGAACTTGGATGTTGACTTCAAGACCAATACTTTAACCCTTTAAGCAATACATTTATCTACAGAAGGCACATTAGACAGTTAGATTTACTCATTACATATAACAGTATGAGCTATTTTTAGAGGTAAATACTAAAATGGACGTGTTTTATTATGAAGACAGCACATTCAGCACGTTAATATTCTGATGCTGTTATGTGGTGCCAACAGTGACCAATGCCATAACTGTCAAGGGAGTTTCAAACTATGCTGTGCCATGGAAAGAAATCTTACCTCCTCATTCTCGATTTTGAGCGTGGCCAGTCGTGACTGCAGCTGTTGATACCTGAGCATGAGCTCTGCTTGCACTGGCTGCTGGGCACTGACCTGACAGACCTGAGGAAGAAGCATAGAGCATTGTTAGGCCCAAGTATGGATCAAAGAAGCCAGAGATTATTAACAGACTTTTAAAATACCAGATGAGTAACTGCTGGTTCCTTAAGAATTCCCATCATAAATCTTCTTTTAACAGCCAGCTCAAACACTCAATCTAAAATTTGCTCTTTTTGCATAAAAGGCAAGAACTGTATGCAATGATGTGGCCTAGGTATCACTATGAGAACAACATTCGTGGAGGATCTAGCTAAAAAATGCCTGGAGATCAGGCCCTTATTAAAGTTAATGCCTCAGGAACTTTCTTAATGATTGAAAAAATACTGTCACAGAGAGTTGCACCAAGGTGGGGAAGGGAGACAAAATCTAAGATAAATTGGTATAGTATCTTTCAACTAAACTAAGCGTCAGCTGGGTCACAGAGCCCATGCTGAGCTAAAGTAAGCATTGCAATTAAAAAAGCATTCATTAAATGTCCACTGTGTGCCAGGCACTGGCAATAGAAATAGAGGTAAAAATCCATCCCTGCCTTCAAGGAGCTCACAGTCTAATGAATACTTGAAGCTTAGGTTTGGATGCAAAGACATTTAAGCAATATCTGTATGATTTCAATGACAGTACTTTTCACTGCGGTTTTATCTGTTTAAATTCTGTGCCCTCGTCACCTAGTTTTACACAAGCTTCCCTTGAACCTACCCCTCACCCATGAAATGTGCACAGGCACATTTATTTAGAGCTTCATAGTACCTGAAAGATAATTGTGTTCAACTTCTTTTTAGAGATAAGGAAACTGAGGACCAGAGATACTAAGTGAATTATTGAAGATTACACTGGTAAGAAATACACCCTGAAGGAGTTGTATGAAGGGTAGGACTCCTTGATGGGCTCGAATTCTCATAGGTTGCTTGGTATAGCCCTTGGTACAGTTGGTGAAGAGTAGAGAGGATTTCTATATTCACCCAGTTTCAAAAACAAAACCTCACAGTCTGTTTTTGAGGAGATGCTGGCTATAGTCATTCCTGTCCAGGATATGCTCTCATCCCATGGCCGTTTAAACTTGGTCATGTTTGAAAAAGAAAAATACAGCAACCATTTCCATTTTGTAGATAAGACACCTGATCAATAATTCAATCTGATAAACACTTAGTGAGTGCCTACTAGTTACAAGGCACTGTGCAGGGCATACAAAGGCAAAATAAAATAGTTGTCTCCTCAAAAAGCTTACTTTACATTTAAGTTAGCTATCTTCCTACTCGGAATTTTGTATTTTTGAGCATATGTCTATTGGTCTGAGACATTTCCAATCCAGTCATTCATTCCCAGAAAAAGTAAAATGATAATTAAATTAGAAATACTTAAGAAGTAGAACTTTCTGTTTTAAAACCTTACACAGACTTTATCTTATATGAAAAATGATATTAAATTTAACCTCCATAGATACAATTATGAATGCATATATTACAGAGTCTTGTCAGTATAATCACAGTAATCGAGATTTTTTTTTTCCCGTCTGAGTATTATTTGGTTTATTTTGCTTTACATAGTAAATTCCAGACAATTAGTTCTGGTAGCTGTCATGATTTGGTTTCTTATCTAAGGACAGAAGTGTAAATAGTTAACTTGAAATTTATTTCAATTATGATTTTGAGAAAATAGATATAAACAAGAATTTAAGACAGAATATTTTTCTTTTTTCTTTTTTTTTTTTTTTGCATTTTAGAGGGGAGAAGGCAGGGCAATTGGGGTTAAGTGACTTGTCCAAGGTCACGTGGCTAGTTTTTGTGTTAAGTGTCTGAGGCTGGATTTGAACTAAAGTCCTCCTGACTCCAGGGCTGCTGCTTTATTCACTGTGCCACCTAGCTGCCCCAACAGAAGATTTTTCTCTGAAATTTTTTGGTTCTACCATTGTGGACATGTTTCTATAAAAAGTTTTCCTTTTCCAACTTCTCCTGCCATTTAAAAATTTCTTCTCCACCTGACATTCTTGAAATGGCAGTCAGTACTAGCTGAACTTTGCACAACATGGCAAATAATGCAAGAAGGAGGGCTAGGAAGCTATAAGGGTAACCTCTTGAGAGACTATGGAATCAGACAGTACACTGGACTGGTAAAGGTGTCGAGAAAGGCAAGAGAAGAGTCATTCTCTTTAGTTCAAGCAGTCAGCAATGACAGACCTCATCACCCATGTGAGACTGAAACTCAAATTTCATTGGTGGGCAGAAGGCGGCAGGGTACATCTCCATAAATCTCTGCTTATCACTCCGGGGCTCTAAATTATCGACTGCATTCTCAATAATATCCAAGCCTTCGTGTCTGGAGGTTTCAAGGTTGTACTCTGCAGAGAGGTATGTTCTCAGGGCTCTGTTCAGACTGGCGTGGTATCCCAGATCACAGCACTAAGGAGGAGAAGAAACAAAAACAAAACAAATCACAGGGAGTAAGAGACAGAAGAGGACTGTTTACATTTTCTGTACGTACAATGAAATCACTGTCTCACTCTATAATGACCTTGTACATAAAACCTAGAGCAGTGGTTCTCAACCTGTGGGTCGCAAGCCCTTTGGGGGTCGAACGACCCTTTCACAGGGGTCACAGGGGTCTCCTAAGACCATCAGAAAACACATATTTCCGATGGTCTTAGGAACCAAGACACTGCTCATCTATCTGTCTCCAGGCGGGTCCACCCACATGTGAGTATTAAAGGGTCACTGCATTAGGAAGGCTGAGAACCACTGACCTAGAGGAATGCAAAGATACACTACTATTTCAGATTTTGTATATTATATCAAACCCTATGAAATCATAAGATCATACATTTAAAGCTGGGAGAGACCTTTAGTAGTTACTTAGTCCAATTTTTCCCAATTCACAAAGGGGTGAAATAACTGGGATTCAAAGCCAGGTCCTTTCACTCCAAATGCAATGCTCTTTCCACTGGATCACGATGTTTCTTCCAGAGCAAGAGGTAGGGGAAATGGTTAGCAATGGCTTCCCCCTTCAAATCTTCCTTAGTAATTTCTTCTTTAACTTTTTATTGTGTTTATTATGTAATATTATGTATAATAAATAACTACCCTTCTTGGTGTTTTATTTGCTTACTAGTTTATAAGATTCTTGAAAGCAGGAACTGTTTTATCTTAATTCTATATGTTTCATAGCACCTAGTATAGTACTCTATATTCATTACGTCCTTAATAAGTATTATAGAAAAAGAACTAGAAATGGGGGAGGGGATGGGATGGGAGAAAAGGGAAGGGAATAAGTATTTAGTACCGCTAAGTAGTCAGACACTGTGCTTTATACAAATATTTTCTCATTTGATCCTCATAACAACCCTTCAAGGTAAATGCAGACAATTGTGGCAGACAGTGATTAAGTAACTTGTTTAGGGTAACACAATTTGTAAGTGTCTGAGGCTGGATTTGAACTCAGGTCTTCCCAACTCTAGTGCTGACGTTCTATCTGCTGAGCCACCAGCTATGTCTAGAGTGAGACAGTGGTATGGCTTGTCGAAGAGACGAGAAGGGAAGATGGAAAGGGGACATAGGATGTGGAAGCAGAATTAAATCAGAGAAAAGAACAGAAGCATCACTTCCAGTCATTCCCCTTGGCCTTGGTGCCATCCTCTCTTGTTCTACCTTGGAGGAAAGGGTCCTTGGAATTTGTGAATCATCATCACTTTTTCATTACCTTTGTCATGTTTTTCTTTTTATTCTCAGGGAAGCTAATTTTAAAAACAGGGCTCTGATAAGTTACTGATGTGTGCATGATGGATGGTAGTGCCGTACTCAAAAGAAAGCTTCTGGGTTTTACGTATCACGACAAAACCAGATCACTCCACTGCAGACCTAATTCATTGTACAGGAGTAAACAAATGCATAGATTTGTTCACTAGAACTGCTTTGATAACCTTGTCATATGAGGGTTATCTAAGAACTAGGGACTGCTTAAACCTGGGGATGAGGAAGCTTAGGGGCACATGAGCTTTACATACCTGATGAGCTATCTTGAAGGAGATGTGGCTTGCCCTATTCCAGAACAAAATACGAGGAAGTTACATGGTAAAGGAATTTGGCTTACCGAGATAATGTCCAAACTGTCCTCTAACTCTCTCAAAGATGAGGCCCCTTTAGATTTTGTTGTAATTTAGGTGAACTGTTGTGTTCCTTTTCCCTTCCCCAGTTTCCATCCCCCATTTCCCCAGGCTCCAGAATTTTTGGATATGCCACTGCCTTCTCCAAATTGGGAATACCACTTTGTAATCTCAGTCAAAAGATACTGCCATAGAGTAGAAATACTCAACCAGAAAAAAATGCTGTTATATTCCTTAATCATACCATATCAAGAAAGTGTGGTGAGTTTTTTTAATCAACAGTCGCAACTAGTCTATTGAAAACAAATCATTGGTCATCCACTGTATGGACAACTGGTCACTTGTAGTCCTCAATAGATGAGGGCCACTCAGATACACAAAAGCGAATTATTTAATGTCTTTTAAGTTTCAGTCTTAGACATACGAACTGAACTAACATCTTTTATTTTTCCTGCTCTAAAGAAATGCAACAATGTGTTATTACATGAAACTCACAGAAATTTAAAAATAATTTTATTAGAAAATAATTCTCGTTATTTTCCAATAAGTTCAAGCCCGCATAAAGAAAGATTTAGCTGTATATGAAGTGGATTTAAATTTCTCTGGAACAAATGATGTCTTGAATACACCTCACTCACTATCGTGAATATTGATAGACTCCTAGTAATTAAAGGAATTAGGCTGCCTGCTGATCAGGCCAGCTGCTTTATATTTTATGAATATGGAATCCAGTGGGACTTGGTAGGAAATTCAAACTGGGAGGAATGAAATTAAACAATAGCCTGTCTGATTTATCTTTTTTACAACAGAAGCTAAACCTCTCTTTTAGGTTTTTTTCTGGAAAAAAAAAAACAACCAAAGACATTTAACTTCTAAATTCTAGGTAATATAAGCTATATTCTTAGTACATAAAACAAATTGTAAAATGTGTATCTTTCATCCCTCAAGATTACCAGGTAGAACTTGGAAGAGGGGAAAAAAATAAGCTATTAAAAATAGATCAAAATCACTAGATAAAGATTTCTACCCCCAATACCTAGTGTAATCCTTTGTATGCAGTAGACAATGTTTCTGTAATTGAATCAAAGTCATCAGATAGGCAGATGCAGATATACAGATTTACATTTACATCTATATATCTGCATCTCTAATAAATGCAGTTTAATTATACACACAGACATATTGAGTCTCAAAAGCCATGATCATACATCTTGATTTTTTCTATAACTTGAGTGATGAGGAAGGGAACACACTGGTTAATAACAGATTCATGAAGCTCCGTAGGGCAAACCTGGAAAGCCATAGTAGATGAACAACACACTCATCCATCCTTCTTGCCACAATTAGTTATTGAGTGTGAATTATTTTTTTTCCCCTCTCTCCTCCCATCAACCTGAGGCTATATCACAGGTTTTTAAATGCTCTTCTTTGGGGCACCTTTCAAAAAGAAAATGGTATAATGCCAGTACTTCTTTGTTAAAGGGTATATCACTTGAGGCATCAAGGTTGATATTGGAATTGTCTTTTTCCATATCATAATTTGAAACAAGATCGCATACATTCAGATTCCAGAAATTTGGTTAAAAGGACGTAATGTAATTCCTTGGAGCCTATGAATTATTAATGACCTGAAAAGCCAGTCTCTCTACAAAGAGTTGAGTTATAACCCCAGCACATTTAATGGACTACATGAGAAACCAATAAAGGGGCTAATGAAAACAAAGTTGCGCAATATTGGAAGATGGAAAATTCTGAAGGGGAATCAGTTTAGTTAGTATGGTGACAGGGAAAGCCTTAGAAGAGCTCAGCTCTCCCACATATACTCTAACAAAGATCTCAAAAGGGGCACCAGATCAGGTAGCGGTCAAGAAATCCAAACAGAAAACAGGTTTCCTCCACCAAGCCCAAGACTGCACAAAAAGATGGCTTGTGGGCATTGGGAGACAGATCTTGCCAGGGAAGTTAACAAGAACAGAGGTAAACTGGTTGGGAGTCTGCTGACCAGTCATTCTACAGGGCACTAATGTTTACAATGCTCTGACCTCCAGGAATATTCCAGGTGGCCAGAAGATCTAGGGAAGTCAAAAGTCTTTTGACCCAGGACGTTCAAAGAGGGATGGAAGTCATCAGTGCTATGACCAAGGATTCTCCAGGAGACTTAAAGAGTACAGTTCTCTGAGGACAGTCCAAGGGACCAAGAAATAAAGCTTTTTAACCAAGAATAACTTACTCTGCAAGAAATCTATAGGGAAAAATGGACTTTTAGTAGAATAATTGACTTTCAAATATTCCTGATGAAAAGTTGAGAACTGGGGGCAGTTAGGTGGTGCAGTGAATACAGTACTGGCTCTGGAGTCAGGAGGACCTGAGTTCAAATTTGACTTCAGACACTTGGCATACTTACTAACCGTGTGACCTTGGGCACGTCACTTAACCCCAATTGCCTGTCCTCTCCCCTCCAAAAAAGAAAAAAAAAAGAAAAGAAAAAAATAGTTGAGAACTGAGCAAAAACTTTGAAATGAAAATAGGAAATCAACAGAAACTTAGAAAAGTAATATATTTGAACACCAGGAAGAGACTAGATGATGATGAAGTGCTTACATTCTAATAGGAGAAGAGACATATACTATCCCTACAAATCTTCCAATGGTCACAGAGTTAAATAAAATATATTAGGGGGTCAGGAGGGTGGTTTTATTGTATCACTATGGTCCTAAAAATGGAATGAAAAGAGAAGGATAAAAGGAATACACTAGAAAAGAAAGGCATAGAATTTAATATTTCTTATAGTTAGAGTACATGAGAAAAAGAACATACAAATATGGAGAAAATGGAGGGGAAGTAAAAATCATGTAAACTTTAATCTTATCTGAATTAGACAAAGGAAAGTTGAATACATACACATATACACAGTGTCTGGTGTGATGTAGAAATGTTAATTTCAACTGATAAATAGGTAGGAACAGGGAGAGTGGAAATGAAGGTTTCAGAAGGTGAACAGACTTAGTAAAGAATGGTCACAAGAAAAACAAACATTAACTTTTGGAAGGTAGACTCTTAGGGTGATGAAAAGAAAATACAGTGCAAGAATCAGTGATTGGCATTTGGGAGCAATAAAGTGAGAAAAAGCAAAAGAGTGATAGAGATTGTTTTAATTACAAATCGCTAGCATTGCTCACACTCCTCTTTTATCACCTTCCTTGAAAAGAGGTTTTGGGGACAGGAAGAAGGTTAAAGAAAAAAATTACAAGAGGATAAGATGTAAGGAAATATACAATTGATCATTATAACCATGAATGTGAATGGGATGAACTTACTCATAAAAGAGAAAAGGACAGAAAAGATCAAATAACACAATCTAAAATGTTGCTTAAAAACAAAACCACTTGAAATAAAATGATGGGCTAGAACAGAATTATGTTTGAGATAAAACATAAAAAATCATGATGCAGAGGATTGAGTGATAGGCCTGGAATCAGGAAGACCTGAGTTCATATCTGACCTCAGACACTTACTAGCTGTGTGACCCTGGATAAGTCACTTAACCTCTGTTTGCCTCAGCTTCCTCATATGTACTATGGGGATAGCAACAGTACCAACCTCCTCGGATTGTTGTAAGGTTCAAACAAAATACTAATTGTAAATCTCTTAGCACAGTGCCTGGCATATAGCAAGGGCTATATAAATTTTAGGTAATATTATTATGATGAGTTCAAAAAAAGGAGCAGTAAAGAGACGTGGTTAAAAGAGGTAACAGAAAAACAACCTTATGCTTAAAACAAATATAGAAAAATCTTAATCCTTAATATATATGGGCCAAAATGCATACCATCCTACTAAACACAAAAGCGAAAAGTTAACCAAATTATAGGGGAAAACAGATAGCAAAACTATAACAGGTGGGGATCTCTGTGTACTCCTTTTAGACCTGGACAAACCTAATGAAGAGATAAAAAAGAAAGAAGTTAATGATTTGAATAGAATTTTAGAAAAGTTACATAAGATAGATCTCTGGTAATTACTGAATAGAGGAAGAAAGGAATATACACATTGCTTAGCTGCATAAGAAATCTTTAAAAAAGGACCATTTGCTAGGGCATAAAAACTCCTAAACAAAGTCTGAAAATTAAGAGCACACTCTTTAATGACAAGAACAAAATTAAAATGTGAATCAATAAAGTGAAGGAAAGATTAAAATTTAAATGGATACTACTCCTACCATCACCACCATCTGGTGCTTTAAGGCTGACAAAGCACTTTACTAGTATCATTTCATTTGATCCTAACAACAACCTTGAGAGGTGGCTGCTGTTTTCTCCATTTTACAGATGACTTAAACAAGGTTGAGAATAGGTTAAGTGACTTGCCCTGGGTCACACAGTATCTGAGGACAGATCTGCATTTAGGCCTTCTTGACTACAGATCCATCGCTCCATTCACTTCACCACTATGTTGCCTTCGAAGTAAGAGATTAAACAATCTGATCCTAAAGACTTAATGGGTCTAAGAAAAATAGTAGAAAAAATACAATTTTATCAAAGAAAATGATGAGACAGCCTAACAATACTTCTGTAATGTAATCAAAGAAATTGGAGGAAATTCATAATTCTGTGTCATAAACAAAAGAGAGAAACAACACTTTTTGTTGTTGTTGAGCATGGAATAAAGAAAAAAATGACAAAAGCATGAAATAAAATACTCCAAGTAAACAGCAAGCTAGAAACTGTGAACAATCAAAGAAGAGATAAATGAAATTGAAAGCTTGAAAAATAAAAAACGTTAAACCATTTGCTAATCAGATTTTTTTAATAGAGAGGAAAACCAAATTGATAATACCAAAAATGAAAAATTAGTATTCACAAAGATGATGAAGAAATAAAGGAAATCATCAGAAACTACATTCAAAAACTGATAATTTAAGTGAAATGAATAAGTATTTGCAGAAATACAAAATACATGAACAGAACAAGAAAGAATTTTTTAATTACCCCATTTCAGAAAAATAAATTGAAAAACCCATAAACTCCTAAGAAGCAAAGAAAACTAGGGCCAGCTAGATTTACAAGTGAATTCTATCAGACCTTCAGAGAAAAAACTAATTCCAATGTTTGCTAAAATAAGAAAAAAAGGGATTTTATAAAATTCTTTCCATGAGTATAGTTTTGATACCTAAATTAGGAGGCAAAATAAAGAAAATTATAGACACTTTTTCCCAATGAATATCAATGCAAAAGTACTAAATAAAATACTTAAAACATATTAAAAAGATCATATATTATGACTACACTGAAATTATAACAGTAATGCATGGCTGGTTCAGTGTTAGGAAAACTATAGCTACAATAGGCTATATTTGTTAAAAAAACAATAAAAATTATAAGATTATTTCAATACTTAAAAAAAACTCCCAAAAAAACACAATACTCATGTCGAAAAATATTAAAAACTGTAGGAATACATGGATTTTTTACTGGTATGGTAAATAGTATCTCTCTAAAAACCAAAAGCCAATATTATCTGTGATTGAGAAATACTTGAGGACTTCCCAATAAGATTAGGGGAAAAGCAACCACTATGAAGTCATATGGTTTCAAAATGCTAGATAAGACAAGAAAAAGAAATTGAGGGAATAACAATATGCAAAGAGAAAATAAATGTGTCACTCTTTTCAAATGATATGATGGCCTACATAAAGAAGACTAGAGAGTCAACTAAAATTAATTGAAACAATTTCAGCAAAGTAGTGCAAAATAAACACATATAAATCATAATCCTTTCTGTATATTACTAACAAAACACAGCAGGAATACATAAAGAGGAATTATATTCAAAATAAATTCAGAATGTATAAAATATCTTGAAACATGTCTACCAAGACACACAGAAAAATTATAGGAACACAACCACATAACACATAAAGACGGCTTAAAATAACTGGAGAAATACTAATTGACTGTGGTTAGGCTGTTACAATATAACAAAAATGCCAGTACTATGTAAATTAATTTATTTACTAGTACTATAGCAATCAAACTGACAAAATTATTTTATACAACTAGAAAAAAACAAATAATTGACTAAAAGCTAAGGGGAAACAGTGAACAAAAGTGGGAAGAAAGGAGTCTAGCAGAACCAGATTTTGAACTACAGTATAAAACAGTAAAAAATTATTTGGTAGTAAAAAAAAAAAACTAGAAAATTTGATCAGTTGAATAAATTAGGTATACAAGCTCCAGAACCAAATGAACATACCAGCATAGTGTTTAATAAATACAAGGATATCAATTACCGGTGTAGGACCTCACTATACCATAGAGATTGTGGGGGGAAATGGTAAAGTAGTCAGGCAAAAATGAAGATTAGACTAATATCTTATCCCAAACACCTAAGGTTCAAATAGACAAAGACAAAGATGCAAAAGATTACATCATAAATAAATTAGAGGGGCAGTAAAGAAGACAGCTTTCACCAACATAGACAGAAAGAGTTCTTAACTAAACAAGTAATAGAGAGGATTACAGAAAATGAAATGGCCATTTTTGATCTGCAAAACATTAAAAAGTTTTTACACAAACAAAATAATGCAGGTAAAATTAGAAATGAAACAGCAAATTGGGAAAAATTCTTTGTAGCAAGTTATTCTCATAAAGGTTGACTATCAAAAATATTTGGAAATGGCTTCAAATATATAAGAACAAGATCAATTCCCCCATAGATAACTGGTCAAGCAAAATGAACAGGCAGTTCTCAGCAACAACAAAAAAAATGAAATTTTTAACAACTACCTGAAAAAAACGCTTCAAAATACTAAAAAGAGAAATGAAATTTAAAACAGCTCTGTGATTTTACCTCACACCTATTAGATTCTTTAAGATCAATATTTTACCGGGGTATCTGATTTCTCCATCACGACCCAAGAAGCTTATTACTGGGAAAACCTAATCATCTTGTAAGATCCAATTAGCCTTGGCACACCACTTCGTCACCACACTCTGACCCTCTGACTGAAGGGTGAAGCCATGAGCTCCCAAATGTTCATTTTAGGAGGAGCCTAACTTGAACATTTCTTCTTTTCTCATCTGACTGCGCATCTCTGAGATTTCTGACTTTTCCACCATGTCCCCTCATCACGTAGCTTCTCCTTCCTGCCCTGACCTTAGCAGCTTCCTTGTACATGTTGTCTTCCACCTTTAGATTGTAAGCTCCATCAGGACAGGGACTACTTTTTTTTGTATCTGCATTCCGAGTTAACCCTTACGCTAATAGTTCAGGGCTACAACTGGTAAATAGGAAGTAGATGGTGCAAGCTGTGTTGTGAATAAAACAAAATGAGAAATGAATGATGAGTTGTAGTAGTAGCTATGTTGAAAAGGGATTTTTACAGTTATAGAGGCTCATGGGAAATAAGTTCACTAGGTACCATATTGCTAGTAGACACAGTAGACAGAAAGGTAGCCTTAGAGTCAGGAAGAATGGAGTTTAAGCCCTGCCCCTGACTCATACTAGTTGTGTGATCAGGGGCAAATATCACTTTACATTTTAGTACCTTAATCAATTCTCTGAGCCTATGAGTTAATGATGAGTTGGCAACTTGAATTGGTGGTTTGCATTTCCATGTCATGGAAAGTTGTTTTTGCCTTCTTTGAGTCTTGAAAGCTTACTTAAGCACAGTGCTTGGCAAATAATAAGTGCTTAATAAATGTCTGTTGACTGACTGATGTTCCAAATAGCAATAAAATCATAGGTCAGGATGAAAAAAAGTGGGGGGAAGGGCTGTGCATGAATGTATGTGTGCATGAATGTATGTCTACATGAATGTGTGTGTAGCTCCAAACTTCCAAATGGCTTAAGGAATTCTGTTTTCTTACTTCTGTTCATTTCTCTCCCTCATGCATTCCAAAGTCCAGGCAAACTGCCCCTTCTTGGTGTCCTGTGTACAAGGCATACCATTTCCTATCTCTGTGCTTTTGCTCCAGCGGTTCTCAACCTGTAGGTTATGTTCAATTTAAATACATCCTGTATATCAGATATTTACATTATGATTTGTAACAGTGGCAAAATTACAGTTATAAAGTAGCAACAAAAATAATTTTATGGTTGGGGGTCACCACAACATGAGGAACTGTATTAAAGGGTCGCAGCATTAGGAAGGTTGAGAACCACTGGCTTAGGCTGTTTCCTCTGTCTTGAATGCCCTCCTTGCTCTACTCTTAAAATCTCCAGCTTCTCTCAAAGCTTAGCTCAAGTGCCACCAGCTGCGGGGGTATCCTCTGAAAAAGGACCCAGTGTTTATCTTGCACACATTTTTCATACGCTTATATGCATGCACGTCATCTTCTATGATAGAATGTAAGCTCCTTGAAGGCAGAAGCTGTCTCATTATGGGCTTATTCCCTGGGCCCAGTTCAGCTTGGCATAGACAGAAGTCTGATCTTAATGAACTGATTCTATTGAATGATTGTGTGATTCATGAGAGTTAGAGATATGGTAGGATTTAGAGGCAGAAGAGAGACTTCATATTTTCCACATGCTTCCAGTATCTGATTGGCTCTCTTCTTTTTCTTTGCACTGATTTATGAGTCAATTACTCAGAATACTCTGATCAAGCACCATCTCCCCAAATCCCCTTCCATATAGTGGCTCCAAATAAAGGTGCAGCTCAAGCAACCTGAATAATCAACAGTTATCCAGTCAGTGAAGAGCAGCTGTTAAAACACCTACTATGCACCAGATACCATGCCAAGTGGTGGGAGTACAAAGACAGAGCAAACCACCATGTCATCCCGGGGTGAGTTTAAGAAGATGGCAGTCATATAATTACAGTTCCTTGATTTACCAAGAATATGTAAGAAGGGAAGACAGAAATATGTCATTGGAATGAATAATTATCTCTCTCTTCCTCCTTCAGCATTTCTTACTATAATATTCTCCACCAGAAATAACACTTTCTGGGAGGAAAGGCACCTCTGAGGTCGAGTTGGAAGGTATAGATCAGTGGTTCTCAACCTGTGGGTCGCAACCCCTTTGGAGGTCAAATGGGGTCGCCTAAGACCATCAGAAAACACATATTTCTGATGGTCTTAGGAACCGAGACACTGCTCCTCTATCAGTCTCCAGGTGGGTCTGCCCACATGCAGATATGCCCAGATATGAGTATTAAAGGTTCATGGCATTAGGAAGGTTGAGAATCACTGGTAGATGAATGGTAGACAGTACCTAAGCTGCTACAGGGTCTTTGTGTACATCTGTTATCTTTCCCTCCCCAGGTGCCTTTGTCTGCAAAAGGACAGGGCTGACTATAGCTCCCATGAGTCACCAGAGGAGGATCCCACTCTAACTTATTTCTTACTGCTATCTAAACAACCTGGCCAAGCATTTAGGAAGAATAGTGGTCAACTATCTCTTTGGTAATAAGCGGGCCTAAATGATAAATGGGTGGGATGGAAAGAGATGCAAAGGACAAAATGGAAAGATGGATGTCAATATATGTGGCACAGAGTGCAGTAAAGTGAACGATAATTTGCAGATTTCATTACCTGCCTGTAGCCAGATCTATGGAGGCTATGAGTGCTCCCCCAGTGTACACCCCATCCCTTAGGTGGGACTTGAGTCTCTGGAGCCATTCTGAGCCAAATGGGTTTCCACAGGGCTTATATATTCTTGTGCACATGTTTATTGGAAAGGAGAAGATAAAGAGCCAGTGGGTCAAAAACTCATCTTTTTTGCCTGTTAGATTTTCAATCATGGTTTCCTAGTCTATCTGATTTTGTTACATACTCTTTTTATTTACTAAACTACAATAAGAGCTAACATTTAGATAGCACCCACCAAGTACTTTCCTAAGCACTTTATGATTATTAGCTTATTCAAGTCTTATAATAACCCTGGGAAGTAGCAGATGTATTCTTATTCCTATTCTAAAGGTGTGGAAACTGAGGCAAACAGGGCTTAAGTAACTTGAGCAGGGATACCAGCTAGTAAGTATCTGAGGCTTAGATTTGAACTCAGGTCTTCTTGACTCTAGCTGCCCAAAAGGAAGGTGATGTCTGTAAGGTGTCATTAAGGGCAATGAATTTTGAGCTGAAAAATGTTCAAAGTATGTAAGGTGGAATTGAACTACTCTGTCACTAAACGGCTAGAGGTCCAATGCCTACATCCCAGAGCAGTGACAAATAGTAACAAAAAAATTCCCTAGGAAGAAGTTACAGTTACTTCTTTAAAAATTCAGGTCTGTGACACCCTCCCTAATGGAGATATTGTGCTTTAGTCTCTAAATCTTTCTGACTTATACAATGCTACTAGTTAAACATTTTTGAACATGCATCTCTAACAGATGTTTATTTATTTCCATACTACACACCTGAGCATGGTTTGAAGTCCAATTTATTTCATTGTGAGCCTTAAATGGCTAACACAGCTGAAAATGGGGGGGGGCGAGGGGGGAGTCATAGCTCCCAACTGAAAGACATTATTGACAGCACTCAACAAATTCTTGATATCCATTCTTCAACCCCATCTTGTGCCTAAGTTTTGGTTGAAATCCAATAATTTCCTTCTTCCCTGATATAATTTAGTCACCTTACCCTCAGGGAAAAGATTGAGCATGCTTAATTTTTCTGAAAATATCTGCTAGACATGGCTAATACGGAAACATGTTTTTCATGACTTCACATGTATAAGGGGTATCATTGCTTGGCTTCTCAAAACGTAGGGGAGGGGCTTGAAGGAGGGAGAGAAATTGGAACTCAATGTATCTGCTAGGTAGCATATTTGATGACAGCCACTCATCATCATAGAAAAAGTCAGCAAATTTGGAACATTAAATTATGTAAAAGAAAAAAGTATGCCATCTTTAAGTTTCTGAGACTGGATTTGAACTCGGGTCTTCCTGAATCCAGCCCCAGTGGCTCTATCCACTGTACCACCTAAGCTCCCTATTTATTCCAATACATAATACTGTAAATACAATTCTGGGAGAGCAGATACTAGCAGCTGGTTGGGATGGAGGGTAGGGGAAGTTTAATATAGATGATAAGGCTTAAGCTAAGTCTTGAAAGAAACTAAAGATTTCAAGAAGCAGAGGGGAGGAGGGAGGAAACTCCATGTATGGGACACAGTGCAAAGGCAAGGACATGGAAGATTTACACGGAATGGAAAGAAGGCCAGTTTGACTGGACCATGGAGTGTATGAAAGGGAGTAATGTTTTATAAAAACTGGAAAGGGATATTGGGGTGGCTAGGTTGTGAAAAGCTTGAAAATCTAAAGAGAAGAGTTTATACTTGATCCTGGTCGATAGGTAGCCAATGGAGTTTACTGAGGAGGGGAGCGACATGGTTAAAACTTTGCTTTAGGATATCACTTGTGGTATAAGGAAGGATTTCAAAGGAGAGAGAAGGCTGCAACTGAGGCAGGGAGAACGGTATAGGTGAAAAGGGGTGACTACTTAAACTCTGATAGTAGAGAAGAGGGGTGGGTATAGAGATAGGACAGGTAAGACAGCAATTGATTAGATGTACTGGGGTGAGGATGAGTGAGGAGTCAAGGTTAAATCTCTGTTTGCAGACTCGAAATGAGGAGAAGGATTAAAACCAATGAACTGAACTAAACTATTATGGACTTTGTAAAAAAATGCATCCCCTTAGAGCAAGGATTCTAAATCTTGAGTTTGTGAACTCAAAATATATTCTGATAATTGTATTTCAACCTAATTGGTTTCCTGTATAATCTCCTGCATCTTATTTAAAAACAGAGAGAAGGGGTCCACAGGCTTTACCAGCCTACCAAACGGCTCAAAAAACGGTAAGAACTATTATTTTATAGGAAACAAGTTTCCTCAATCTTCTTCTAACTCAAAGATTTAAAAACCGTCCATGATCTAGAAAGAAGGAAAACATGACAGGATCATTATTCCTCAACACTTTAGGTCTCTCTCAACCCATGGTCTCTCTTTAATTGCCTTAATAAAGACTCAGCTCTAATTGGGAACACACCATTATAACTGGATGGATCTCAACTGATAAATCTTAATGAAATTCCTATGATGTAGGGAAAAAGTCAAATTCATTAAGAAAACTCTTCATTCTGAGTAAGTTGTTTTTTTAAGTGGCCTCATTATGCCAGAGACATAAAGATTCAGCCAAAAGAGGCTACATAGCTCATTATTCTGAAACGACAATATAAAGATGGCTCGCAACAGAAAAACTTCCCTATACACAAAAAGCTAATAAAGCAGATTACATACATTTTTACAAAGCAAATTAGTGGGCTGTGGGAGGTTATTGAGCTGCAATAATGCCTAACACCTGAAATAATCCATGCACTTCTATGTAGAATTATTAACATCTAGAAAGTTGCACGTTAAAGATGACAAACATTTTGCTGTTACTGTATAAATGGAACGATTCAGGGTACTGATAATGCTTCATTATTCAGGTCACTGGGGTACAAGTAACCCGCACAAGATAGGCAACTAAGTGGTACAGGGGATAGAATACTGGGTCTAGGGTTAGGAAGACCTGAGTTCAAATTCATTCTTAGATGCTACCTAGTTATGGGTAACTCATTTAACCTCAGAATTCCTTTGCTTCCTCCTCTGTGAAATGGAGATGATAATAATACCTACATCGCAGGACTGTTGTGAGAATAAAATGAGATAGTATTTGTAAAATGATTAGCAAAATACTTAGCATATTTTTTGTTGTTAAATTGTTTCACTCATTTCTGTGATAGTATTTGGGGTTTTCTTGGCAAAGATACTGGAGTGATTTGCCACTCCCTTCTCCACCTCATTTTACAGATGGGGAAACTGAGGCAAACAGGGTGAAGTGACTTGCCCATGTCACAAAGTTAGTAAGTGTCCGAGGCTGGATTTGAACTCAGTTCCTCCTGACTCCAGGCCTGGGGATGCCCTACCTAGCATACAGTAAGTGATTAATAAATGCTTGTTCCCTTCCCTTCCCCACTGAAATGTGCAGGTGTGGAATGGGTTTGAAAGAAACTTTAGCCAGTGGAATAAATGCCACTTTTTGGGTGCCAATGTTCATTTAAAAAGCTCAGATCTGTGGGAATATGAATTTGATTCCAGCTCAGGGAGTTCTAGTCAAAGGACCCTGAGATCCAGAGCTGGAAGGGACCTTAACAGTCATTTCATTGAACCCCTTCATTTAACAAGGGAACAAAGAATCAGAAGTAATTTTAGGGTAGGAATATACTCTGGACCACAGGGCCAGGAGGCAGTGGATGATGGGCTTAGAAAACAGATCAGAAGCCTCCTAAGAAGTAAAACATAACAGTGACAGGGGAATTCAACTGTCTTCAAGTCACTAAAAGTAAATAATTTGATAAATTCTTGACTCATGATATTTTCATTCTTTGAAAGCTACTAAGTGAGTTGTTATTCTGGATGGATTCTGACTAATAAAAAAGGAAACGTTTGCCGAGACCTTGTTGAATTGATGATGTTGTAAGCTGGTACCGACTTGGGCTAATTTGGTAGATGAGTTTCAAGAGTGGAATGAAATGAAACACTCATAAACTATCTAACAGTTGACTAAAGGAGGTTGCTGTGGCCATAGCATGGGTAGGCTACTTAGCTCTAATTTAGTAGGGCAGAGCTCCCCTGACTCCGTGGGTTATGCTGGTGAGCATAAGGTAGGAGAGGCAGGGACTCCAGTGCCCCCAATTAGTCCTCTGGGAATTAGTCCTCTGAGCCAATTAAGTCTCCAGGATTTACACTATCAGTTTCCATAAACAGCTGTGGAAAGTAAAGGTTGAATTTGACATTTTTTTTAAGGACAGTTCTATAAAATTGAAGACAATAAATAAAAAAAATTTAGTTTCTAATTTAATTTTGTATTATTTTTTCTATGGCCAGGAGATGAAATACCACCATTAGTGGTGACTCACTCGAGCTTGCATAAGATGCAAACACAATGACTGATTTCCTTGGGCAACTTAGATGTTTCTATATACAACTGTACCACCAGGTCTTCTGTGATCTGGCTCATTTATAGACTGTTTTCAAAGACATTACCCTGGCGTTCTTAATGAGTCTACCATCAAACCTATTCTTTAAACATGCCCAATAAAAAGTATTTTCAAGTCAATAAAAAAGGTGGGGATTAAAAGGAAAGGTCTATTCAAGGAGGGACCAGTCCTA
The DNA here is from genome assembly GCA_028627135.1 of Pseudochirops cupreus. Taxonomy (NCBI): domain Eukaryota; kingdom Metazoa; phylum Chordata; class Mammalia; order Diprotodontia; family Pseudocheiridae; genus Pseudochirops; species Pseudochirops cupreus. The sequence goes on from CM053581.1 coordinate 374,664,439, forward strand.
AGCAAAACAAACTCCAACACTGGAGGGTGGAAAAAGGGAGAACAAAAGGAAAGTAAGAAAGGGTAAAGAACTGGGATAAAGACTGAGCAATGGGAAGAAAAGCAGCACATTAGCGAGTACCCTCCTCTCTCATTACCCTCTTCTTTGCAAAGAGGGTGTGCTGGATAAAGAGAAGATAAGATGGAGGGAAATACAAAACACTTTTCATCATGGACTAGGATTTGGAGAGGTGTATGATGTTGCCAAAATAAGAAAAGAAAAGAAAAAAAAAGGCGGGTTATTGTGCATTTTTAATGCACAAAAGAGAAAGAAGTTCAGAAAGAAAAATGGATAAGTGACAGCTTTGAAAGTAACATGTAACGATTTAGACATAAAGGGCAAAACCATAAGAAAATTAGGAGCCAAAGAATAGTTTACTTGTCAGATCTACAGAGAAAGGAAATATCTATGACCAAACAAGAGATAGAGAACATCATAAAATGCAAAATAGATCATTTTGATTACATTAAATTAAAAAGATTTTGCACAAACAAAAACAATGTAGTCAGGTTTAGAAGGAAAACAAAAAGCTGAGAAACAATTTTTATGGCCAATGTTTCTGATAAAGGCCTCATTTCTCAAATATATAGAGAACTGAATCAAATTTATAAGAATACAAGTCATTTCCCAACTGATAAATGGCCAAAGCATATGAACAGGCAGTTTTCAGATGAAGAAATCAAAGTTATCTATAGTCATATGAAAAAATGCTCTAAATCATTATCGACTGGAAAAATGCAATCTCACACCTGTCAGATTAGTAAATATGACAAAAAGGGAAAATGATAAATGTTAGTTAGAAACTAATTTTTTTAAATTTATTGTCTTCAATTTTACAGAACTGCCCTTAAAAAAATGTCAAATGATAAAAGATATGGGGAAAAACTGGAACAATAATGCACTGCTGGTAGAGTTATGAACTGATCCAACCGTTCTGGAGAGCAATTCGGAACTATGTTCAAAGGGCTGTAAAACTGTGCATACGGGGCGGCTAGGTGGCGCCGTGAATAGAGCACTGGCCCTGGAGTCAGGAGGACCTGAATTCAAATTTGGCCTCAGACACTTGACATAAAACTAGCTGTGTGATCTTGGGCAAGTCACTTAACCCCAATTGCCCTATCTTCCCCCCTCCAAAAAAAAAAAAGCAAAAAACCCCCAAACCAACTGTGCATACCCTTTGATCCAGCAATACCACTACTAGGTCTGTATCCCAAGAGATTTATAAAAAAGGGAAAAGGACCCACACATATAAAAATATTTATAGCAGCTCTTTTTGCAGTAACAAGGAATTGGAAGATGAGGGGATGTCCATAAATTTTGGAGAATGGCTGAACAAGTTGTGGTATATGAATGTAATGGAATACTATTGCTCTATAAGAAATGATGAGCAGGCAGATTTCAGAAAAACCTGGAAAAACTTACATGAACTGATGCTGAATGAAGTAAAGTAAGCAGAAGAACACTGTACCCAGTAACAGCAACACTGTGCAATGATCAACTGTGATAGATCTAGCTCTTCTCAGCAATACAATGACCCAAGACAATTAATTCCAAAGGCTCATGCTGCAAAATGCTGTCCACATCCAGAGAAAGAGTTACGGAGTTTGAATGCAGATTGAAGCATTCTATTTTCATTTTTTTTCTTGTGGTTTTTCCCTTTTATTCTGATTATTCTTTCACAACATGACTAATGTGGAAATATGTTTAACGTGATTATACATGTATAACCTTATCAGATTGCTTGCCTTCTTGGGGAGGAAGGAGGGAAGGGAGAAAAAATTGGAACTCAAAATCTTACAAAAACAAATCTTTACAGGTAATTGGAAAAAAATAAAATACTAGTAAATGGGGAAAAAAAGCAACGTGTACAAAAATGTAATTGAAAACGATTAACACTTAAGATTTAAGAACTTGCCAACCATGATTCCAGAGTACTGATGAAAAAGAATGTTGGCTACTTCTTGAGAGAAGTAATAAGCTCAACATGGAGAATGAGACATATGTTGGCTATGGCCAACATTGGGATTGGTTTTGCTTGACTATTCAGATTTGTTACAAGGGTTTTGTTTTTTCTTCTTTCTTTTCAATGGAAGGAAGAGGGTGAAGAGAGAAAAGGATTGCTTGTTAATTGAAAAATATTAATTGAAATTAACATGTTGGGCTTATGTATTTATATATTATGATTAATGGGACACATATACTATATATATGAATAAATATAAATTATTACATTATTTATTTATTCATAATTTGTTATATACTTATTATAGGTTCATGGTTCCACATATAAGCCTATTTTTCTGATCTACTTTGTATCGGGAAATATTAATTTCCTTTGGTGATTGTAAAGTTTGGGGTTTTTTGGTAAGTTTTTTTTTTTAAAGAAAGGATCATGACTTTTTAGCCTAGATAAAGGAATACTTGCAATCTAAGGAGCAGAAGTGGGTGAGAACACGATAGCTAAGGGTTTGAGGATTTTCATGGAAAAGAGAGATCAGAATGGTTCTGCTGTGGCCGACATTTCTGAACAAGGAGAAGGGTCAGAAATTGCCAGGAGGCCAATGCCAACTTGAGGTAAAGAAATACTCTCATTTAATTGGAGTTATCTGAAAGTGGAATGTCTCCACTGGTTTTCAAGGATTTTTTGCAGGGTTTTCCTGTTCAGATCCAAGCCAGATCACACAGGGCCCCAAAACACAGCTGTTCCTGCTTTCCAACTAGGAACATGCCGCCTCTTGCTTAGGCCTGCTATGAGGTCTTCCAGAAACCTCCCAGCTCACAGCGATAGGGCACGTCAGGCAGCTGAAGGTTATCCCTCCCCAGCTTCCTTTAAGACTGAGCTCAAACTCTACCATTTACTTTTTCTCCTCTCCCCCTCACTCCTTATGCCTTCCCTCTGAAACGACCTCTTGTCTACCTTATCTATATATCCACATATATCTATATACATGTGTATATCTATCTATCTATCTGTCTATGTCTGTGTCTATCTATCTATTTATCTATGTCTGTCTGTCTATCTATCCATCTATCTATGCATCTATCTCTCTATCTCTTGTATGTATAGAGTGGTTTATGTGTTGTCTTCTTCATTTGAACTTGAGTTCCTTGAGGGCAAAATCTATATTTTTGCCCTTCTTTGTATCCCCAAGACTTAGTACAGTGCCTGGAATATAAGAAGCACTTAAATAAATGCTTGTTAGGACCAAATAAATACTTGTTATGACCTCCAGGACCAGCCTTAAACCCTTTAATCATCTGGCTTCAAGATAAGAATTCAATGATACCCATTTCTCCATGGTTAACATGCTGCTGTTCCCTCCTACTCTCCCCGGCTCAGTGATATGGAATCCCTATGATCAGAAGACACCCTGCCCCCCCACCTTCCAGCTCCAGCTGCTTCCTAATTCATCAATCCTACATCCTCAACGTCCGACTCCCTGTCTGTCTATCTCTTCCACTGTACTTTCTGGAATACTTACTCCATAATTAATAAACTTCCTTTAATTTACACCATGTTCTATTGTGCTCTTTTTATCTGCTAGCACTCATTAAGACCTGCTTCTGTTGGACTGACAGTACATTCTTGGCCATCATTTCCAGTTCTGGCTACACTTTTTCTCCATACTCTCTGACTCAGTTGCAGTAATGAAACTGTAATCCTTCTTGCTCTCTTGCTATTTCAAGACCTCCAAACAGCATCACTCAGCAACCTTTCCCATCTCTGTCTCTTGGAGTTCCCAGCATCTTCAAGACTCATTTCACAAGCCATCTTCTGCCTGGATCTCTCAATAGCTCCCTCCCCCCCAGCTACAAGTGACTTCCATTAAGAAAGACTAAGATTAGCTTTCATTTACTCTGCCTACATAACTTGTACGTATCTAAATGTTTATGTTGTCTGCCCCAATAGAAGGTAAGCTCCTTGAGGGCAAGAGCTATTTTTATTCCCCTTGATGTTTTCAGTATTTAACTCAGTGTATGGCTCATCATACTTGTTCAACAAATGCCTGTTGACTGAAGACATCTGAAGACTTGTCCAGCTCTACAATTCCCAACAAATGCCTGTTGACTGAAGACATCTGAAGTCTTGTCCAGCTCTACAATTCCCAACAAATGCCTGTTGACTGAAGACATCTGAAGTCTTGTCCAGCTCTACAATTCCCAACAAATGCCTGTTGACTGAAGACATCTGAAGTCTTGTCCAGCTCTACAATTCCCAGATGCTTCTATCACCCAAGTGAATATCCTTAGACTTCCAACACTTTTAATTTAGTCTTAAGAATAAAGTTTCATTTGGCGTATTTCATCCTTGGGATAAGACTAATCATGTGGTAACTACATTAAAACTGTACTTAATTAAGAATTCAAGATTTCTTGAAAACCAATTCCAACAAAGACATAGCAGCTTATTAAAAAAAATGGTCCCCTTCAAGGTGTACTCAAAGTTATGTATTTTCTTGTTCTGAGATATTATTAAGGGTTACTGACTTTTTTAATACCCAGGCAGCAATTCATTCTATAATCCTGAATAAAACTCTCCATCTCTGACTATAAAGTGTCCATAGACGTCACTTTATATCTAATTCTTTGCCAACTTGCCTACATTTTGAACTACTAATATGTATGACCAAACCTCACTAATTAGAATTGATGATAGGTAGGTTCTATCTGAACCACTTAACCATCTGCATCATAAAATATCTAAAAGGAATGTACTTTTATTACTTCAAAAGTGTGCACAAGAAATATAACCAGGCTAGCAAAGTGGTATCTAATGAAGGTTCTTAGGAAGTAATTTTAGTAAATAGATGAAAGTCAAAATTAGGATATCATTTGTTTATATGTAAATAAATGTATGCATGCATGCATGTCTCTAAAATCTGAAATATTCTGAATATTGCCATTACAGTTTTGTTTAAAGACTAAGCATATCCAATGTGATATTACCCTGACCAATGTTATCTTTTGATAACATCATTAATACATTATTAGCAAACTCCAATGTAATGTCTGGAAATGTTATTTAGCTAACACAAGTTGGTCTGTCTGTGATGATCTGAGTTAGCATTTGAATTCCAGCGACATTAATTCTCCTCAGCCTCCTGTAATGTTGTTTCATCCAACATCATGTTTTTATGGAACCAGTTGATGATGTAAGATGAAATATGTCTGTATTAATTTGCACTCCAAAAAAAAAAGGGATGTGTTATCCAAAAGCTAGCTCAACTACACTTCTTGTCTGAATTCTGAATTTGTGGAAGGATGGCTTATGACACAGAATTTTTAATGACATCCATCTTGGTGATGTGACTATGGTCTATACTGATCTGGGGAGCTGTAACTGAGACAGTAAAATGTGCTCAGCTCTGAGTTATTTTTAAAAAATTCATAATATGGAATAGGGATATGGAAACTCCCTCTAATACAGGCGAGTGCCTTTTCTGCAACTGTAGTCCTTATACAGCCAGTATAAGAAACTGCACTTCAACTCAACTCAGGTCTTTTAGGCCCTGAGGTCAGTTCTCCATTCACCATGCCATGCTATCTCTTTATTAAAATACCTGAACATAAATATCAGCAAATGCTTTTAAAAGGTGATGTTTCAGGAGAACATTTAAAATAAACTAAATCTACGGTAAAATTTGGTTATTTTTCCCTCCAATCATTAACTTAAGTCAACATATCCTAAATTTCATCTCATGTGAAAGGCCAGGTTAGACTGTTGCTTCATTATATTCCTATTTGGCTTTTTGAAATATAGTTAATATATAAACAGTTTTACTCTGAATTTTGACTTCCCTGATAGGGGAATATCCTTTTTAGTTTTGGAGGCAATTTTCCAAAGAAGCTCATCTTTTTTTTTAGGGGGGGGAGGAGGAAGGCAAGGCAATTGGGGTTAAGTGACTTACCCAAGGTCATACCACTAATAAGTGTCAAGTGTCTGAGGCCAGATTTAAACTCAGGTCCTCCTGACTTTAGGGCTGGTGCTCTATTCAGTGAAATTCATCTTAAAAGGTATTTTACCACATGAACTGTATTATCAAAATTATCAAAAGTGACAGAAAAAGCTTTGGACTCATGAAATCTGAGTTCAAATCTTGGCTCTGCCATTTGCCATTTAGCAAGTCACTTTCCATCTGTAGGCCTTAGCTTCCTCATCTGTAAAATGGAGGGTAATATCCAGATACAGCTGGGTAGTACAGAAGACAGACTGATGAATATGGACTCATAAAGACCAGAGTACGAATCCTACCTCTGACATGTACTATCAGTGTAATCCCTAGGCAAGTGACTTAACCTCTATCTGTCTCAGTCTGCTCATCTGAAAAATGGAGATAACAAGAGTATATACCTCGGGGTTTTGTAAGGATCAAATAAGATAATATTTGTGAAGTGCTTTTGTAAACCATAAACACTGTATAAATGTTCAATATTGCTATTGTTTCTAATAACCAATATCATCATCAGCAGCAGCAGCAGCATCTAAGGTCCCTTTCCAGTTCTGTTACACACTTTCAAATGCCAAGGAACTTGTTTCTTTTTTCTACCAAAATGAGTCAAACTTGATCATGCTTTTAGGATCAAAAGCATTACGTAAAATGAATTCCTATAAAATAAGCCACCATTTTGATATATCCATTCCAATCCACTGCTTCCTTTAAAAGTAACAACCAACTACTCAATATCAACTTCTTTCGACATGGAAATGTTCTGGTTAATTGTGAAAACACTTTATTGGAACAATCTCACATTCAAGCTAAAATGAAACAAAGGACCAACTTCATCTAATTTCATTTATATGAAAAATTTTAATTTATACACTTCACAGACTCTTCCATTAAAGCTTGAGTCATCTTCAACTAAATTCCAGGAAAAAATGTTTTAAAACCCCATTATGTGCGAGACACAGAACCCCATGAGATAGGGGCTATAGACGTAAAGACGAGAGATTTTTCTTGCCATAAAGAAACTGAAAGTCCAATGGAAGAACGTGTCCCGTGTACACAGAATTTATCATCTATATATAAAATGAGAATAATAATCCACTTCCCAGGGATAAAATGAAATAATATTTGTTAAGCACTATGGAAACATTAAAGAGCTATTGAAACACTATTAGTATTATTATTGTCGACAAGGTTCCTTCCAACTCCAAAATTCTGCTATTTTATGACTAGATTTTCAAAGGTCCTTTCTAGCCCTAAATCCTATAATTCAGTCTTTGATCTTACCTATACTTGCTAACTACAGATAAGTTTTTTACTGCCATAAGCAAGAGAAGAATCTTTGAAGGTGGCATGTTGGCTGAAGCCAACTTATGGTTGGCAGTGGTAACTATGACCATCATATGGGATGTTACTATCACCTAAGCACTCTACTTCACTTTATAGGCTAATGGAGTATTTTAGCTTCATTTATTTTATCAATCAAAACATTTCCTAATCAACAGCCCTTCCTTTGCTGTTCTTCAAAGATGTCTGCCTTCCTTTCCTGGCCAACCAAAAACTCACACAGTACACCAGGAATAAAAGTAAAATAGGCAATTGAAACCTTCTTTATATTCTCCGTTCTGGTTAAATATGATAAATATACAGAATTCTAAGTACTTACATCAATTAAATCCGAGAGGTCATGGATATAATACTTGAACACGGAGGCATTTGTTGCTTCTAGGGTTAGAAGATATTCATTTCGTGCTTTGATGGATTTTAATTTATTCTCTGAATACTTTGCCTGTCGCTGTGAATGAAGATATAGGAACTGAAGATGAAAACAAAAATCATAGCTTTTTTTGTTTAAAGACAGAAAAATCCCTAATAATTTTTATTAACCTAAACTGTATATCTAATATGTACAAATGCCTCAAAGTATTTAGAGAAAAGAACATTTCAAATCTGATTTATTACAAGCCCATATTACCCTGATGATTGGGAATAACAACCACACAGCTGGCCACAGGCCCGTGTGCAATGAAAATCTCTTAATTAATTTTCAAGTTCTCTACATCTGGATCGTGATATTTTGTATTCAACACAAAATGATGTCCAGCTGCTCTTATATGATTTTTATGTTTCTAAAACAATTATCTCCTCTTGAGAGTAGAGACACAGTTTCAAAATAAAGTCTAAATATGTTCATCATAGTTACTGCATCAATGCCTTTTCAGACTCACTGATTTTCCACTGGAGCAGGTCTGAATTCTTTGTGACTTACCTTCTCTTTCATTTTCTCAATCTTCTTCACAGAACTCCTCCTCTGATGTCTCTCTTCTAGTCGGATGTGAAAGACTGGGTCCCCAGACCGCCCAATTTGCTTTTCTTCCTGTTTTTCTGCTTCTTTTAATTTGCTCTCTGCACTGATACTTTCTGCATGATACATGTGGTATGTTTTCATGACCTGTGGGGAAAAGGAAGCCAGAGAATGGTGAAAACACAACTGTGATTTAAATAGTGAATGAGATTAGCAAGGAAACTCATTAACAATAAAAGCAAAAAAAAAATCACCATTTTGGAGCAATCATATTTGTATAAATAGTCTAAAAATCTCGTTTTCAGGGATGGAATATTGGAGGAAGCCAGTCTATATTAGTTCTAAACAAATGAATGAATGAATGACTAGAAAAAAACCTGCTGAATTATTTCCTGGGTCCAGACTTGTATTTGGATCCATATACTGTGAGAAGATCTTTCCATTAATGCAGCTAAATGACACACTGGATAGAATGCTAGGCTTGGAGTAAGGAACACCTCAGTTCAAACCTCAGTAAGGAACACCTGAGCCTTGGATACTTCCTAGGCACGTGACCTGGGTAAGTCATGAAACCTTTGTTTGTCTCCATCTCGGCTGTTATAAGAGGGGGATGATGATAAAGGCACCTACCTCCCAGTGTTGCTGTGAGGATCGAATGAGCTAATATTTGTAAAGCACTTAGTATTGTCCCTGGCCCATAGTATCCCCAGAAAAATGTTAAGTTATCATTACTATCTTTAATCTAACTCAGGAACTCTTCTACAACTTTGGTTCACAGATCAAGAGTAGAAAGGAACACCTTTTTTTTCCTTTTGTTTATTTTTAGTTTTCAACATTCATTTCCACAAGATTTTGAGTTACAAATTTTCTCCCCATCTTTCCCTTACCCCCCACCCCAAAATAGTGATTCTACTGAATACCACCTCCCCCAATCTGCTCTCTCTTATATCCTCTCCCATTCCCCCACTCCAACTTTCTAGTAGGGCTAGATGGATTTCTATACCCCAGTGGCTGTATATTTTATTTCTCAGTTGCATGTAAAAAAAAAATTTTTTTTAACATTTGTTTTTAAAACTTTGTTTTCCAGATTCTTTCCCTTGTTCCCTCCTCACCCATCCTGACTGGGAAGACAAGCAATTCAATATAGGTTGTACATGTGTAATTATGCAAAACATTTCTATAGTAGATATATTGTAAAAGACTAACTATATTTCCTTCCATCCTATCCTGCCCCCCACTTATTCTATTTTCTACTTTGACCCTGACCCTTTTCAAAAGTGTGTGCTTCTGACTATCCTCTCCCCCAATCTGCCCTCCCTTCTATCATCCCCCCTCTTATCCTCTTTCCTCCTACTTTCCTCTAGAGTAAGATACCCAATTGAGTGTGTATGTCATTCCCTCCTTAAGCCAAATTCAATGAGGGTACGGTTGATGAAAGAACACCTTTTAAAGGTGTTCTAAGGGCAGCTAGGTGGCGTGGTGAATAGAGCATTGGCACTGAAGTCAGGAGGACCTGAGTTCAAATTAGGCCTCAGACACTTGATACTTACTAGCTGTGTGATCCTGGGCAAATCCCTTAACCAACCCCATTGCCTTGCTTCCCCCCCCAAGAAAAAAATGCTTATTTTTTCAAAAAAAAGTGTTCTAGTCCAACTCTCAATTTAGAGATGAGGGACCTCAGGCTTAGGGAGATTAAGTGATTGCCCAAGGTCATGAAGGTGTACGTGGAAAAGCCTGAATTTGAACTCAAGTCCATTACTTTAAATTCAAAGTCTTTTCCACTGAACCCTACAGTCTGCCAAGAGTCACTCGGGTAATCAAAGAGCTGGTATAAACCAGAGGCTTATATTATATACTATCTTTGACTATTCCAAGAATGACTCAATATATAGCACAAAGTCTTTGAAACCACTGAATATCCCCTCCTACCTCTCTGACTGCCCCTTCTCTGTCTCCAGTAATAGCGCATTATCACACCTCATGATTGTCTCTCAATAGCTTATTATCCATATCATACTTCTGAAAAGTGGGTGTTACTCAAGGCTTCATCCAGGGACCTCTCTCTACACACACCCTTTCAGTGACTTCATTTTCTTCCACGGGCTTAACTATCTTTGTGCCAGCGACTCATAGATTTCTTTATCTAGGTCCAGACTCTCCCCTGAGCTTCAGTGCCCCATCTCCAACTGCTTACTGGACATTCAGAACTCTATGTCCTGGAGCTATCTCAAACACAACACATCCAAAATAAAACACATTATCTTTCACCACATTCTCCCTGAGAACAGGGATTATTTTATTCTTTCTATTTGTCATCCACAGCCCCTGGACCAGTGCCTGGAATGTGTAGGTGCTAATTGCCTTCTTGTTAATTGACTGAAATGTAGTTTGCTACTTTGAATTACATACAGTGATAAGACCTACGCTCACATCTTGCCTAGCACAGCAAGATGTATAGCAACCCTTTAAATCTTGTTTGTTTGTTTTTTAATTTAAAGAAACTGGAATTAGAAAAAAAATGCAGGTTTTTATTTTCTTTTTAATTAGGGGTGGGTGCGGAGCTCCCAGGGACAATTGTCAAATTTTCAATGTGAGCATTAAACGTTGGAAATTGGCAAATGGCTACAAATCGGGGCTTAATTGTTCTGTCGATTTTCTAGATGTAAAAAAAATATATTATATATAATGTAGATTAAATTGAAAAGTGCACAGTGTTTTTTTCTGAAAGTCAGTTATTAAACACTGATCAGCATAATTGGAGGGGTGGGAGAGTGGAAAAGAAAAAACAATATTTGTTAATTTAAAAATAAAATGAGTGTTTATTTAATTTTTTTTCAAAAGAAAAAGCCTACCTAGAAGGAGAATACTTTGGGAACTAGGTAAAGACTGTTTAATTTACTACATTAATGCTAATTATGACCACTGATGTTACGGAAGAACACGAAAATGCTTGAAAACTGTTATTTTCTTAAGTTTAAACATCCCCCCCCCATTTCATTCACATTACTAATTTACTTGGTAACTCATTTCTTTTTAGTCACTAGAAAGGTAAATTTCATTGCTAGTCTGTCTCTGATTTGTCACAAATTCCAAATGAATAGAAAGCCTCATTAATTTAATTATATTACATAAGATTCTGCCTGTCAAAATGCCTTGGCATTTCTTGAACAAGTACTGGAAACAAAGTGCTAGTAAGTTTAATGAGTTTGGAGCCTTGAAGTTTCCTTTCCTTGTCTCACTACCATTCTGGTGAAGTTTTACCCCCCATTTACAGCCTTTAGGCTCAGACTGGAATAAGGAAAGAACGACAAGGGAAAGGTCGGCATTTATATAATACTGCACTGTCTGATGAGTTCATCATTGTGGGGAGTTTGACCAGCTAAACAAATCAAAAACCTCCAATACTATGATTCAAAATATAACTACTTAGTAGCCACCACTATGGTAATCTGCTTCTCCAAACATAGCTAGGCTGGAATTTGGAAAACTGATAAACTGAGCATTGTTGATACTCAATCCTTCTCTAGCTTGGTAGAAAACTAGCCTTAACCTTGCTCTATGGGCACAGCCTTTCAGAACCCAGCTCCTTTCCAGCCCACAAAGAGGGATCAGAGAAGTCTGTGGGCAGAGTTTCAATGTTGCACATTTATGGAGGACATACTGACCATAAAGATCTCAGAATGTGTCAATAAAAAAATACCAAAATGTCTCTTCATTATCTTAGGTTAAGTAAGACAAGAATCTTTTCCTTCTCTTCTCCGTTTCAGTTTCTTGAAAAGAGGGGAAGGACAGATAATTTAATAATCGTCTAAGTCTCTGAAAACTGCAACCAAACAAAAACCCTGGCTATCATATTTCAATATCATAAAAGAAAACTGCCCAGAGCTATGAGAATCAGAGGCTAGAGTGAAATTAGAAAGATTACCTCCTGAAAATGAAAATTCCCAGGCATGCCATAGCTGAAATCCTGAGCTTGCTTATCAATGAAAAAAAATACTGCAAGGAGCCAGAAAGAAAAAAAAATCCAGTACCAAGAAACATGTCAAAATAGACAAGACTTGTTTGGTCCTACTGACAAAAAGGAGGGAATCTCTTATGTTATTCCAAAAGGCAAAAGATAAAGACTTAAAATCAAGAATAATTTACCCTGAATATAATCCTACAAAAGAAAAAAAAAGGAATTTTAATATAACAGAGAACTTTCAAGCACTTGCATTTATATAGATAGCACTTCTAAACAAAGCACTTTATACATGTTAATTCATTTGATTTGCCCAACAAATCCTTGGAAGTAGGATTCTTTCACAGATGAGGAAACTGAGATATGGAGAAATTAGTGATTTTTTCTTAGGATCACTCTACTAGTAAGTATCTGAGGCAAGGATTGAACTCATCAGCTCATCCTGACTCCAAATCCTTTGCTCTATCCACTGCGTTCCTTAGTTGCTGAAGAAGGAGGCAGAGGAGATACCTGTAAAGGTGAATACATTTGACCAGCCAGAAGAGGCTAGATAATGATAACATGATTACCGTCAAAGAGATAAATATTCCTTTAGAATCTCAGTATCTTTGAGGGTTACAGAGGAAGTCAAATACAGGGTGTCCCCAAAGTCTTAGTCCAGTTTTTAAGCTTTTATGACTTCAGAAATATAAATGCTAAAAATGTACTTGGACAGTTATTTAAAATTTTAAAATATTGATAGGTTTCTTATTAAAATTCAATTTAACTGTTGCGGTCTAGGGGTCTTGGGAACCCTGAAATGCAAGGACAAAGGGTGCAGGTCTGCCTCAAAAGACTCTGACCACTCAAGGATTTCAGAGAAGGTAAGAATAAAAATAAACACGGTCAGAAAAGAAAAACAGGGAAAGTGCCTTGTGCTTAAAGAAGACATAGGCAAAGAAATTATATCATTACATAATATATATGCATCTGCTGCAATAGCATCTGAGTATTTAAATTAAAAGGGAGAGGAGGGCGGCTAGGTGGCACAGTGAATAGAGCACTGGCCCCCCGAGTCAGGAGGACCTGAGTTCAAATGTGGCCTCAGACACTTAACACAAAAACTAGCCATGTGACCTTGGGCAAGTCACTTAACCCCAAGTGCCCTGCATTCCCCCTCCAAAAAAAAAAATTAAAAGTGAACTGAATTACAGGGAGAGACAGAAAAACTATAATCATTGGGGGCCTCAAAGCATCCTTTCAGACCTAATCAAACTGAACAAAAGACAAAAGAGAAAGAAATTCAGGACCCAAACAGAATTTTAGTAAAGTTAGATATAATAATCTCAGCAAATTATTGAATAGGAATAAAAAGTAGTATGAATATTTCTTAGGCATATGGGACACTTACAAAAACTTGAGGACAGGCAGGGGAGCATAAGACCTTTTAAATACAGAAAAGTCCGGGTCTAATCACCTCATTTGAATGCAAATTCCTGGAGGACAGGAACTATATATTATTTTACTTTTGCATTCCCCCCATTCCTAATAGAATGAATTTAAGCTTAATAAATGATTACTGAATAAGACTGAGTAGAATCCCCAAATATACATAATAAGAAGCACATTGTAGCAATGGGAGATTATACTTTTCCTCTTCTTTTTTAAAAAAAGTCCTTCAACTATTTTCAAATTAAATCCGACTAAATGCAACAAACATTTGTTGAACACAGACAAGTTTTGCCCGGGTTTGTATCTCTGTTGCTCAGTGTAATTCCTGCCACATAGGTGTTGCTGGGTTTGTCCTTTGTTCTGTAAGAGGAACATGGCATCAAGGAAATGATGACAATGATGGGGTATGGGCCTGGGAAACCCCTTGAACTCTGATCCATGAAGCATTTGCCTGAGGTCATAAGTCTTTCATTATTGCTAGGTCCAAATCTTTTACTCTTACCTAGCCTAGCCCGCCACTGTCCAGCTACTTCCCAACCTTGATCCTATCAAAATATCTATACCTAAATCTGTTACCCTTAAACTAGCCTAGCCCTCCATGGTCTGTCATCTCCAGGTAGCCTTCAGCTATTTCCCAACCTTAATCCCATTCCTGGAGTCTGACCTCAGTCCCATCAAGATCCTCCTTCTCAAGACCCTCCCTAAACTCCTCCTCTAGACCATCCCTAAATCCTCCCACAACCTTTCTGTATATAAGATCCATCTTGCCTCCACGAAGGTGCAGAGAATTCAATCTAGCACAGGCTCATTCTGTTTCAGATTATTCTGGCCCGCTTGTCAATACAAGCTTCACATATGCTTAGGCTCCTTAAGAGTCTACCCATTAAGGAGAATCTTTAATAAACTTTGTTTTACTTTGGCTGAGAGAAGACTTCAGTCAAATTCATTTGGCAGGACCCAGTGTGTTGATATTTTGAGATCTCAAGCATCCCTAAATCCTAAACCACAACATATGGAATCAGTAGACCTGGGATCAAGTCTTGACTCTGCCACTTGCTCTTCATATAACTTTGGGCAAGTCATTTCCTGTTTGGGTCTCAGTTTTCTTAAAATGGGAGAGTTGCCCTATAAGGTACCTTGTAGCTCCTATGAATCAGAGAACATTTTGCAGAGAATCCAGGTCACTGAATGAGCAGTGCAAGGGAAGCATTTCAACAAGCATGGTGGGAGTATGGGAGATGGAGAGCATTAATGCAACAAGGGGAGCTAATAAGCCAATTTGTCTGGAATGTAGAATGTATAAAGGGGAGTGGAGTGAAACAATGTGGAAAAGATGGGGTGCAATCTTAAATTCCAAATTAAGGAATTTTAAATTTATTGTACAGGGTACTCCTAAAAGGTTTTGAGAGAGAGAGTGAGAGTGAGAGAGTGTGAGTAAGTGTGTGTGTGTGTAGTTGAGGTGGGGGAAGAGTGTGACATGGTCAGTACTGGGGTTTGAGAAGGTTATTTTGGTGATTGTGACCCTGACTACTTTCATCACCTTAGATAATTCCCTTCAACTCATCAGGGCCTTCATTTCTTCATTTGTAGAAAAAAGGGATTGCATTAGAATGAGCTCTAAGGTGCCATTTAATGCCAATCATCTCATACCAGCGAGAGCCCAGGGATTGGAGTCAAGAGACAGAGATCTCCTGTAAAAGGTGCCTGAGAAAATGGGGTCACATGCACTGGCTCTCTCATGCTAGCGAGAGAGAATGTAATCGAGGCCGAAACTGAAAACAGCAGCAGCTGCTTCTGGGCCAATTGTAACTTGGAAGGTTATCTGTCCTAAGCGAGCAGTAATCAGACCCGGCCAGAGAAAGCTAGGTCTGCTACTCAAGTTCAAAAGAAAAACAAAACAGCATTAGGAAGCCAAAGAGCAGCTGGGAAACGAGAAGAGACTTATCCAGCAGCTGGGCAAATGACCCTTCCGTGTATATATACACCTTGCATTTCTAGGCTGGGTTCTATTGCCATAAGTAGAGAATCTATCTATCTATCTATCTATCTACCTATCATCTATCTATCTTTCCCTTCCTTTCTTTCCTTCTTCCTTCCCTTCCTTCTTCCTTCTTTCCTTCCATCTCTCTCTCTCTCTCTCTTTCTCTCTATCTCTGTGTCTCTCTGTCTCTTCTGTCTTTCTTTTTTGGACATTTGTATTCCTCCAAGTAACAGGCAGGAGAAGAAGAGGAAGGTTGGGAAATGAAGAAATGTAACTGTCATTAGAATGGTAGAGAAAGGAGTATGCACTTGATTTAAATGGCCTGCTCCTTTATAGCCCACAAGCATCTTTATTTTAAAGGATATAATAGAGAAAGAAGCCTAATTTAAATCCAAGGCCTGAGTACGGCATTGCCACAACATTAAGTTATACCCATGCTGTAAGCTAGAAAGACTCTGAGTCCAGGCCTAGCAATGGATGTCAGGGGTTTTAAGGTCAGAGAGGCCGATCACCAAAATTCAGTTTAATTTAATTTGAAGAGCATTTCTGGATGTACCAGGAGGCAGTGTGGCAGTAGAACGGGTGCTGGGCCTGCAGTAGGAAGACTCATCTTTCTGAGTTCAAATCTTTTTTGTTTTTCAGGCCACACAGGTACAATCATATTAAACCTATTTCCACATTAGTCATGTTGTGAAAGAAGATTCAGAACAAAAGGGGAAAATCACAAGAAAGAAAAAGCAAAAAAGAGAGAGAAAATCGTATTCTTCAATCTGCATTCAGACTCCATAGTTCTTTCTCCGGAAGTGGATAGCATTTTCTATCATGAGTCCTTTAGAATTGTCTTAGATCATGTATTGCTGAGAAGAGCTAAGTCTGTTAAAGTTGGTCATTGCACAATGTTGCTGTTCTGGTGTACAACATCCCCAATTAAAATCTAACCTCAGACACACTACCTGTGTGACCCTGGGCAAGTCACTTAACTCTGTTTGCCTCAGTTTCCTCTTCTGTAAAATGAGCTAGAGAAGGAAATGGCAAACCACTCCAGTATCTTTGCCAAGAAAACCGTGAATGAGGTCACCAAGAGTTGGACAGGACTGAAAAAAACGATACAACAAAGTGTAGTAGAGTGAAGAGACAGCCATCATCAAAGCCAGGAAGATGTAGGTTCAAGTCCACTGTGTAACCCTGGGCAAGGCTTGAGGTTAACTCTCAATGTTGCAGGCAACTTCCTAAGGCTATAAGGACAGGAGAGGGAGAAAAAGAAAGAGAGAGAGACAGAGAGAGACAGAGAGAGAGAGAGAGACAGAGAGAGAGAGAGAGAGAGAGAGAGAGAGAGAGAGAAAGAGAGAGAGAGAAAGAGAGGGAGAGGAGAAAGAGAGACAGAGAGAGAGAAAGAGAAAGAGACAGAGAGAGAGAAAGAGACAGAGAGAGAGAGAAAGAGACAGAGAGAGAGAGGGAGAGGGAGAAAGAGACAGAGAGAGAGGAGGGAAAGAGAGAGAGAGAGAAAGAGAGAGAGAGAGAGAAGAAGAAAAGGTACCAACCTTCATTGATAAAGGGAATTTCCTTACATGGTGAGTTCTATATGTGAATTAAATTGCTGGCCCAGTCCTGATGTCCATTCCTATCCCTATTCTGTGCAAGGCACTGTTATACCAAGACAAAAAAATTAAACAATCCTTGGCCTCAGGGAGCTTACATTCTACTGAAGGAATAGCAGAAAATAGTACACAGAAAAAAAAATAGTACACAGAAAAATGAATGAAAATAATTGGGAGAAGGGGATACCACCTATTGGGGGAATCAGTGAAGACCTCTTATAAGAAGGTGTTAAGTAGGAATTCGGGATGCTCGGAGGCAGGAGTAAGGAGGCTTCACCAGTAGATAATAGATGCTTTTGGCCAGAGCAACTGAAGAAGACATTCTATTATGACAGATTGAAATTTGCATCAGTGAAACAAAGACCCATACCAGTGAAATAACAAATCTCTGAAGTAATAGGGCCACAAAGAATATCTGAACTACAATCAACTGTAGGCTGTTGACCTATGAGGTAGGTAGTGGAAAGAATACTGGATAAGGGGTCAGGAGACATGGGTTGGAATTCCAGCTTTAGGAGCTGCGTGACCTTGGACAAATCACTCAGCTAATGTGAGCTTTGGTTTTCTCCAATGTAAAACAGAGACCTGTGAACTACCTACTTCACAGGGTTATTTGAAGATCCAACAAGGAGTAAAATGCTTTGTAAACTTTAATAGACTGCATAAAGATGAGCCATTGTTCTTATTATGAAAGTCGACTATCTTACAGGGTGTGGGTATCTACAAAGTATCCCTGGGGCCAGAGAGATGGAATACGAGGCTGGCTGACTACAGCCTGGGTGGAAAGCTAAAGCTTTGTTGGCCTGGCGTACCTGTCTATAGCAAGGGAGAAGACAGAATGAATAAATTATCTTAGTAAGTGCTGAATGGCTGTTAAATGACTGATCAATCAATGGCTCCTCCCTATGGTTCATTCCAATTGTTTCATTCAGTTTGATGCTGTCTGGTGATAAAGGAGTTACATTGTTCAGTCCAAAGGTGGCTTAGTATTTGACCTAAGATCTTTACTATTCTCCGAAATGTCAACAATGTGGAATAAATGTATTTAAAATTTTGGAAAGAAAAAATGCTGAAAGCTTTTCAAGAACCCTAATTATAGATAATGCATGCAGGCCTGCAAACTGCATGGTTTGAAATGCAAGCTGTTGACAGAAATTAAATGTGCGTTGTATTTAAAATAAAACAGAAGACATCTTTCTTTTTAGAGGAATAAAAAGAAACCTTTTGTTTTTAAATATGGATTTTGAATACATATATTTTGTTCTTACAAGATAGGGGTGTGGTTTGAGGCTGGACTAGATTTTATCTACCTAGGGGCTACCTTCCCCCCTCTCCCAGTAGGTATGGTATTAAACCAACAGCCATCTATCCACTAACCCGAGTTGCCTTTCTTTGAATACATATTGCAAATAAATTAACTTCTACGTCAGCCTAATACTAAAGGTGATCCTTTGCATACTAAATGATAATGGACAGAAACATCTAGTTAAACCGAGAAATAGATGTCTTCTTCATCTCCGTTCTTCATTATTAAAAATTTCCACAACCATTCTAGACATTCTAATAATGCAAAAAAAGAAAGAAACAATCTTAAAAGTCTATCAGGATATTCTGTGTTTTCTATTGGACTCAATCATTGAATTACCTTGCTTTGTCATTAGTCATGGAACAAGGGCTAAGTAATCAGCACTTTTGGTGAGGTGCTGCCTAGAGGAGTAGTGAGGGGTTTATGGAATACAGTGAGACTCTTTAGAAGATTCTGAGACTCTACCTAAGTAATATTCTAATTTCATCTTTTTCTTTCTTACCTAAAATCTTCCAGGCCTCTACAGAAGTGCTCCTCCTATGTCTCATTTTGACAAGAAGGCAAACCTGAGTTCTCAATACTAATGCTACTGAAGCACAAATTCTACCAGGTCCTACCCAAGATGGGGAAGCTTCAAATATGGGCTTAGCAACGCAATGTATTCCCCATAAGTGGGACCAATCAATCAGTCAAAAGACAAACATTTGTTAAGCTCCTACTATTTGCAGACATGGCGGTGAGACCTGGACCCTAAAAAGCCCAGAATTTTCCCACACAGGTTTCACCTGAGGTATCTGGCCCATCCTAGGCTACCTAGATTATTCAGACCACTTACCTCCTTTTCTCGTGTGCACCTGACCCATCCCAGGCCATTTACCACTGTCTAGACTCTAGACCAGTGGTTCTCAACCTTCTTAATGCCGGGACCCTTTAATACTCATATGTGGGCGGACCCGCCTGGAGACAGATAGAGGAGCAGTGTCTCGGTTCCTAAGACCATTGGAAATATGTGTTTTCCGATGGTCTTAGGCGACCCCTGTAACCCTTGTGAAAGGGTTGTTCGATCCCCAAAGGGGTCATGACCCACAGGTTGAGAGCTGCTGTAGACCCTTTCTCTCTTGCCCCTGAGCCACCCCAGGCTATTTACCACTCCTTAATCCCATCCAGATCTTTTCTTTGTCTTTTTTTGTATATAAGTACCAATCTCACCCCATTAAATTGTGCAGAATCCCTAAGAATCTTGCCTGCTCCTATTGGCATCACAATAGCAGATATACTAGGAATCTAGCCCACCATACTGGTATTATAATAAACCTCATTATTTTTACTGAAAGAAGACTGGAGTACTTGAATCCTTTTGAGGCAGATTCCCCTCTATCCTTGCATTTCGGGGTTCCCAGCATCCCAAAAATGCCAAGCACTGAGCAATATGACAAAAATCACACCTGCCCCTGTCTTCAAGGAGCCTACATTTTATGAGCCATTAGGTAGTAATTTAAACAATTTTTATTTTGGTCATAGCAACTCATGAAATGATCAACCAAGGAAATCACTCAAACATCTTCTTTATTCTCTAAACCAGTAGAGAGGGAACTCACTTTTTTAAAAATCTCATCTTCTAGAATACTGATAGGCATATACAAAACGTGTTTTCAACAAAGTTTATAGGATCACCAATTTAGAGCTAAAAAGAGACCTCAGAAATCAGGTTTAATTTCCTCCTTTTATGGATGAGTTGTTGTTCTTTGTTCTCAAGGAAGACCGTGACATCAGGAAGGTGATGTCTTGACTTGCAAGTGAACTGGATTTAAGTGAGGGAGGTCTGTGCAGTCACCAGCCTCACTTTCTCCTCTGGAGCCATCTGGGTCCAGTGGCCAGAATACAGATCAGGACTACTAGAGATGGCCTTGGATGTAGTGGGAGACCATGGCCTTTTTAAGCTAAGGTCTTCCCCAGGTCTCAGTTTGACAGAAGCAATGCCCATTAATTGATGACAGCTAGGTAAGAAATGAGGCAAAGAATGGCCTCTTTTACTTAGTCAAAAACAGAAACAAAAAAATAAAATCAATCTGGGAGCGGAGGACTCTCAGGGTTTCTGGCCCAAACCAGAAACAACTGCTATTTACACTCACTCTGAGTCATCATAGCCCGAACAAGGACCAAGTGAGACTTGGGCTAGGATCTATTGTTGGCCAATCAATGGGCGTCAGAGTGATCTCGGTTTAAGGCATGATCCTTAAAGAAATCAAGCCAGTAAACCCCAACACATCTCAGGAGGTTTCAGTGATCAAAGAGCTTTTGGGCAGAGCACCTGCAGGTGAGGATATGATTCCCTATGTGGACAGAGGAAGAGGAGAGAAAGGGTTTAAAACAGGTCCCAAACATCACACAGGTGTGAGTCAGCAAGAAAACTTTAATTCAAATCCTTTGACTTCAAAGTCAGGACCCCTGCCAAGAGGGCCATGGATCATTAGACCTCTGAGATCATCTAATGCAATCCCCTTAATTTACAGATGAGGAAATGAAGGTAATTTACTCTAAGTCACACAAGTAGACAAAATCACAATCGGGAATTGAACCAGGCCTTCTGACTCCAAGGTTAATGTTCTTTTCATCATATCAAGGTTGAACCTTCAAAAGCAAGTTATTATAAACACAAAATAGTTTATCATTTTCTTCTCTAGCTCATTTTACAGATGAGGAAACTGAGGCAAACAGGGTGAAGGTGACTTGCCCAGGATCACACAGTCAGGAAATGTCTGAGGTCAGATTTGAATTTAGGTCTCCAGGCCCAGCACTCTACACCCATACCCAGTGCCACCTAGCTATTCCAATTTTCTTCATCTTTAAAAAATATATATATTATTTGTTATATGGGATGACTTTCTTGGAGGGATTAAGGGAAGGATACTAGGGGAAATTTTGGTGATCTAGAGAAAGGACATTAATAAAAAAAAATTTTTTATAGAAAAAAAAAATCAATCCCTGCCCACTAAGAAAAAAAAAGATTCTACAACTAATTTCAACATCCTACTCTAGATTTTAGTAACCACATTTGGAAAGTCTTCCTTTATTCTGATGTAAATTCTTCATGCTGCCTTGTTAATTCACCTACTCTTTTTTAAAAAAGATTTTTAAATTTTTTTAATCTTTTTTTTTTTGGAGGGGGGAAGGCAGGGCAATTGGGGTTAAGTGACTTGCCCAAGGTCACAGGGCTAGTAAGTGTTAAATGTCTGAAGCAGAATTTGGACTAGGGTCCTCCTGACTCTAGGGCCGGTGCTCGATTCATTGCACCACTTAACTGATCCTCACCTATTCTTTCGTTTAAGTCCTTATGGACTTGAAGACTGTTATAAAGGTTGTATATGTAGGGCTATTGAATTGATCAGGCAACTATTTTCACTGGAGATAATCACACATTCCCTTCAGCCTTTCCTGGGCTAATTAAACATCATATATAATTTCAATCATACCCATATTCTCTGACTCTCTAACTCATTCAATTAAAAACTCATTTATTAGGTATCTACTAAATGTCAAGAATTGTGCTAGGTGTTAGTGATAGAGACAAAAATGAATATAGTTCCTACCCTCAAATACCTTATATTCTACTGGGGCAGGGAGGAAATAACATATAAAAAAGCAAATAATAAAACTTTTATTCCAAGGGAACATTGATGTCATTTTGGGGGAAGTGGGAGGAAATGTTAACAGTTCACACAGTGACCCATGATCAGTGATAATGAATGTGCATTAGATGCAATATATAAAATGAGGCATGTTTCTGGAAATGGTCAACGAGGGAATTTGTTTTGCTTGACTAAATATATTTGTCACATACACACACACACACACACACACACACACACACACACACACAGTCATAATATTACCTGATCCTCCTTTTAAGATACCAAAAAGTGGTGCTATGTAAATTTCAGTTTCTAAGCTTTTCTAAAATTGCTTTTTTGTTTTTTTTCCCTCTGAGCTTTTGATTAATTTATTAAAAAAAAAATCCAACCTAGTAACTGTCAAAATAAAGAGAAAATGAAGGGAGGTTCCCAAAGGCTTGGGGAAAAAAATGTCAGACCTTATTATTACTGAGAAGAAGCAACCAAGAAAGCACCAATAATTACTGCCTTGTATGCCTCCGTCTCCATTGCTTCCTAATCTTTATAAAAGTAATCTATACACTTATGGATGGTGTCTTTGATGAAAGTCTGAGAAGAGAACAGGTATGCTTTAGCAAATAATATTCTAAACCAGATCATTTTTGCAGTCACACAAGTGAGTGAAAGGTAGAATTCCACTATACTTATGGTTCCTGATTATAAAAGAGCAAGTTGATTTATTAAAACAAGATTTTTGGGGCAGCTAGGTGGTGCAGTGAATAGAGAACCAGCCCTGGAGTCAGGAGGACCTCAGTTCAAATCCGCCCTCAGACACCTGACACTTATTAGCTGTGTCACCTTGGGCAAGTCACTAAACTCCAACTCCCCTGCCTTTCCCCTCCAAAAAAGAAAAAACAAACAAATAACAAAATGCCATCTCTTCCACCAAACTGTCTTCCATTCATACAAAAAAATGGAAGAGTCTCTCATCTTTCCTCAATCTTATTGCCAGTCTCTTCCCTCTGACACACAATGACTGTGTGACCCTGTGCAAGCTTCTTCCTTTTCCTTCAAGGTCAAGCTCAAGTATTACCTCCTCCACGCAGCTTTTTCTGATTACAGGATCACAACTTCAGAGCTTGAAGAGGTTGGTGGTAGAGGCCAGTTAGTCCAATCCCCTTCTCATGCCTTGGGCAACTCTCAAGGGAAAGAGTGATGAATCCCAGCCAGCACAAATCCTTAGCAAGATGACCTTGGACAGGTCATTTAACCCCAATCTACCTCAACTCTCTCATCTGTAAAATTGAGGGAGGGGGGACAGACTAGGTAACTTCTAAGGTCCTTCCCAGCCCCAGCTCTGATAGCCTGTTCTCAGTTTAGTCATCACTTTTCGCCTAGACTCTCAAAGCAGCATCCTGAGTGGGTTTACTACAGTCTCCCTCTATCCCTACTTTTCCTCCCATAGCCCTTCTTATCTTCCTAATGCACTACTCTGATCATAACACCTGCCTGCCCCAAAATCTTTAATAGCTTCCTAGTAATGATACCTCCTTGGTCTAGCATTTAAGGTTTTCAACAATCTGAGTCCAGCTTATCTTTCCAGTCTTATTTCCAACCCTTCATCCTTTCACGGTTCATGTCTCAGCTAAACTGTACTATTCACTATTATTCACAATAATCTCGTTCTTTTTTGCCTCTGCCATTTTCCCTCCTGTGGTCCCCTCTTTGGTTCTTTCACAGGACCCAAAGGACAGTATGCTTGGCTGTTCCTTCTGGCTAAGCAGTGGTTTCCCAAGACACCAAGGCAATCCTGGGCCAAGTTCCCTGTGCCCCAGGAGGATTGCTCTAAAAGATGCCTGGCTCCATCAGCTGTCTTCCTCAGCCCCAGCCTCCTAAGTGCTGCCTCTCGGCCTGTTGGCTGTAGCCTCTCCACTTAGTCTGAGCTGTCTCCATGGGCTACAGTGGATCTGCAAGTTTATACCACAAAGAACCTGAGAAACCACTGTATATGTTAGTGTGCAGAGCTCCCTTGTTCATGCGGATGCTGCATTGGAGAGGGGAGATGGTGAGCATTATCTCTGATCAGAAACTAAGCAACAGTGCCTTTGGGGAGCTCTGAGATGTGAGGTCAAGGTGGCTGCCCAGTTTTCTCTGGGATGACTCATTTCATTAGGAAGTTGGGTTATGGTTGGGAAAAGGCTAAAATGTAGATGGGCAGAAACCTTTGGATTTTCCCAGCTGCTTCTTCCTGAGACCCAGTACCTTTAAAGAGAGGCATAATCTTGGGGGCAGAGCTAAGATAGAGGAGGAAGGCAGCAACCCAGCTGATCTCTCTCAACATTCCCCTCCAAATAACTTTAATATAACTCCTCAAATCAAATTTTGGAGCAGTAGAGTCAAGACAAGGTTAGGGTGAGACATTTTTTCCAGCCTAGGACAACTTAAGAAGTTGTCAGGAGAGGTCTGTGACACCCAGGTGGGGGCCTGCCCAAAGAGCAACAGGAGGAGCTCAAGCAGTTGGCCTTGGAGGTGACTTCTAAGGTGTACTTCCAGAGCTCTTATCCCAAAAGACCTTAAAGGGGTTGGACACAACTGGCTGGAAAGAGATTACAAAGGAACTTTTGCTGACATTGCGTACAGCTAGCCCTAACTGGCAACCCTACTGCCTATACCTAGCTCTGGGGTGTACTTCCAGGAGCACTTGTGATTGGTCACAAGCAAGCTGGGGACCTGGTCACAGTTCCAGGGCCAAGATGGCCTTTACTTCCTGGGTAAAGACCAGGAAAACAGTGACCACATCTCTTCCCACCTTGGAAGAACCAAAAACTTGCAGACCCCCAGAATTAGTTCTGAAAACAGCAGCACAAAAAAGCCCGAAGCCTGGCACAGTGCCTCCCTATCCCTAGATGAGCAGAGCCAAACTTTAACATAAAGTTCAAAGTCAAGAAATAGGTTGGAAAAATGAGCAAACAAGAAAAAAAAGAACTTGAATATAAAAGCTACTATAATGGAAGGGAAGACCAAGACATAAACTCAGAAGACAATAATATGAAAACAGCTACAGGCAAAATCACAAAGAAAAATACTTACTAGACCCAAGGCCAGGAAGATTCCTAGAAGACTTGAAGAAAATGATAAGAACAGTAGAGGAAAAATTGGGAAAAGAAATGAGAGTGATGCAAGAAAATTATGAAAAGGGAACTAATAACTTGGTAAAAGAGGCACAAAAAATACTGAAGAAGCGGCGGCTAGGTGGTGCAGTGAATAGAGCACCAGCCCTGGAGTCAGGAGGACCTGAGTTCAAATCCAGCCTCAGACACTTAACACTTACTAGCCATGTGACCTTGGGCAAGTCACTTAACCCCAACTGCCCCTACAAAAAGCAAAAAAAAAAAAAAACTGAAGAAAATGACACCTACAATAACCAAAATTGGCTTAATGAAAAAGTAACACAAAAATTCACTAAAGTAAGGAATTCCTTTAAAAAGCTGAATAGGCCAAATGACAAGAGGTACAAAAATTTACATAAGAAAAGAACTCCTTAAAAAGTAGAACTGTTCAAATAGAAAAAGAGGTATAAAATCTCAGTGAAGAAAATAATTCCTTAAAATTAGAACAGGGTAAGCAGAGACTAATGATTCCATGAGACTTTAAGAAGCAATAAAACAAAGTCAAAGAATGAAAAAAAAATAGAAGAAAATGTGAAATATCTCATGGAAAAACAACTGACCTAAAAAATAGATTGAGGAGAGATAATTTAAGAATTATTATAATACCTAAAAGTCATGATCAAAAAAGAGCCTAAATATCCCTCTTTTAAGAAAATATCAAGGAAAACTGTCTCAATACCTCAAATCTAGAGAGTAAAATGGAAATGGAAAGAATCTACCACGCGCCTCCTGGAAGGGATCCCCAAATGAAAACTCCTAGGAATACTACAGTCAAATTTCAGAGCTCCTAGATCAAGGAGGAAATATTGGAAGCAGCCAGAAAGAAACAAATTAAATATCATGGAGCCATAGGTCTGTATCATACAAGATTTAGTAACTTCCACATTAAAGAAATAAAGGGTTTGGAATATGATATTCCAGAAGGTAAAGGAGTAAGGATTCAACCAAGAATAACCTACCAAGCAAAACTGAGTATAATCATTCAGGGTGAAAAATAGATGTTCAATGAAATAGAGAGCTTTCAAGTATTCCTGATGAAAAGACCAGAAATGAATTCGAACACAAGACTCAAGAGAAGCATAAAAAGGTAAACATGAAACTCAATAAAATTAATCATACCTATATGGAAAGAAGATACATACAATCCTTAAAAACGTTACCATTATGAGGGCAATTAGAAGGAGTCTATATAGATAGAAGACATGTATAAATCAATTATGCTGGGATGATCTCAAAAAAAAAATTAAAAGGTGAGAAGAGGTATGTACTAGGGAAAAGAGGAAGGGAGAGGCAGAATGGGGAAATTTTTCTCACATAAAAAAGGTACACAAAGAAGAGCCTTTATAGTAAAAGTGCAAATAGGGGTGGGATGGCAAGCAAGCCTTGAACTTTACTCTCAATGGAACTGGTTCAAAGAGGGAAGAATACACACACACATACACACACACACACACACACACACACACAAGTTGGGTATAGAAATCTATCTTACCCAATAGGGAAATAGGAGGGGAAGGGAATAAGAGATATAGAGGGAACAAAAGGGAGGGTGAATTAACAGAGTCGGTGGTTAGAAGTAAGAGACAGAGAAGGACAAACAGAAGAAAATGGAATAGAGGGAAATACACAGTTAGTAATCAAAATTGTGAATGTGAATGGGATGAACTAACCCATAAAATGGAAGCAGACAGAATAAATTAGAAACCAGAATCCAATTATATGCTGTATACAAGAGACACACTTGAAATAGAAACACAAACACAGAGTTAAAATAAAAGGCTAGAGCAGAATCTGTTATGCTTCAGCTGAAGTAAAAAAAAAAAGGTAGGAGTAGGAATTATAATTTCAGGCAAAGGAAAAGGAAAAATAGACCTAATTAAAAGATATAAGCAGGGAAACTACATTTTGTTAATAGGTACCATAGACAATGAAGTAATATTTCTGACAGAGGTCTCATTTCTCAGATATATTGGGAACTGAGTCAAATTTTAAAAAATTTGAGCCATTCCCCCAATTGATAAATAGTCAAAGCATATGAACGTTCAAGGCAATTTTCAGAAGTCAAAGTGACCTATAGGCATGTGAAAAAATACTCTAAGTTATTGTTGATTACGGAAAGGCAAATTAAAACCACTCTAAGATACCACCTCACACATTGGAAATGACAAATTCTAGAAGGGATGAGGGGAAATAGGTACATTAAGGAAGTGCTGGAAGAGTAATGAACTGGTCCAATCATTCTGATGAACAATTTGGAACTCGGCCCTCTCAGTTAAAAACTGTACATACCTTTTGACCCAGCAATACTACTATTAGATCTACAGCCCAAAGAGATTAAAGAAAAAGGAAAAAGACCCCTATGTATGTATAGTAGCTCTTTTTGTGGTAACAAAGAATTAGAAATTGAGGAAATGCTCATTAATTGGGGAATGACTGAACAAATTGTGGCATATGATTGTGACAAAACACTATGGTGCTATAAGAAACAATGAAGGGAGTGGTTTCAGAAAAAAAAATCAAAACAAAAAACATGGCATGACTTATATGAACTGATGGAAAGTGACACAAGAACCAGATCATTGTGCATAGTAACTGTAAAGCCATAATGATGACTAACTGTCAAAAGACTTGGCCGCTCTCATCAATATAATGATCCGAGCTAATTCTGAAGGGTTCACAATGAAAGAATGCTCTCCATCTCCAAAGACAGAATAGATGAACTCTGAGTACAAAGTCATGTGTACATTCCTTGCTTTATTCTGCTTTTTTTTTTGGTAATACGACTAATATGGAAATACGTTTTGCATGATTTCACATGCCTAATGTATATCATATTGCTTGCCTTCTCAATGGGTGGGGGAGGGAGAATTTGGAACTTAAAAACTAAAAAAAGAAATGTTAAAATTAAATAATGATTTCTTTTTAAAGACAGAAGAGGTAGTGAGGGGGTGCAGTGGATGTGGAGTCAGGAAGACCAGAGTCTAAATCCTACCTTACACATATACCAACTGTGTGACCTTGGGTACATCACTTAACCTTTATCTGCATCAGTTTCCTCATCATAAAACAGAGATAATGGCAGCATCTACCTTACAGGGTTGTTTGTGAGGCTCAAATGAGATAACCTGAGTAAAGTCCTTTACAAACCTCAAGTTACTGCTAGATAAGTGCTAGGTATTATTTTAAAATGAGGCTAAATGGAAAGTTAACTTCATGTGCGTGTATTCTTATAAGCTATTCAAAAATAGATAATTATAAGGGTCATTGGTGAATACCACCTTACCTTCTAGTCCAACCATAACTTTCAAGTCCAAACTAGCCAAAGAGAGGAAGCATGGTGTGGTTAGAATGCTGATCTTTGGTTTCAGCCCCAGCTGATTCCTTTGGAACAGCTGGGTAAAATGGGGTCTCCTTATCCTGGCTACCTTACAGGATAGGCAGGAAGCAATCTTATAAACCACAAAGAACTTATAAATAGAAGCCATTCTTAACCATGGTGATAGGTATTGTTAAACAAATTTGCCCTTAAAATTCTAGATCTAAATAAGGTTTTTGTTCAGTCCAGAGGTGATGTCTGGGAGAGAGAGAGGTTGCTCTTAGAAAGAAAATACCATTTTTAAAGAGAGTAGATCTGAGTCAAAGGCAGGTCCCTGGATGATACCAAGAAGCAACAGAAAGCACAAGGCTGCCTGCTTCAGGGTTGTAGACAGGGAACTTACTTTGTCACTAATGAGATGGTGAGGAGAAGCCCCTCCCCACCTCATTTTTTCCTATCCTTTTTTTCCCCATCTGTAATAAAGTGTTTTTTTCTTTACTATTAGTAAAAATGGCTTCTGATGCATAAAGATTATTTTGTAATTGAATAATTCTTTCATTCAATAAACATTTAGTAATGTGCCTATTAGGTATAAGCCACTATACAGAATGCCTCCAAACCCGCTGCCCAAACTCTGGGCCTTCTGAGTTTAGGATGTTTCTCTTTATGTTGGGATGATCAAATGAGTTATCACATGGAAAAATACTTTTGAAAAACATAAAGTAGCAGGGCTAAATATGAAAGAAAGGTATTAACAAGGAAAAGAAGGGTCACTGCCTCATTCTCCTAAGTCAGTCCTTCATGTAGACAAGATGAATGAATTAATGAATGAAAAAGCCTTTCTTAATTGTTTGCTATGTTCCAAGAGGGGATTTTTAACGAGTTCTAAGTTGTAGGAAATATTATGTGAACTGCGTTCTCAAAATACTAAATGGAGGCATATCTCATCAATTCCTTGTTCTTTTCAGTTTCCTTCCATAAATCAGTCATCGTAAGGGAAGGTAGGCAGGGTTCACCCAACATGCTGGGGATCCTCCTTTTTTGCTCTAGACCGTTGCCATGGCAACCTGTAAGGTGCATGTAGGGGAAAATTAACACCTATGTTGCTGACCATACTGGATTTTTCTTTAAGTTTCAAAATTATTTTATAAATGAAAAGCAGAAATAGTGTGGTACAGCAGGAAAAGCTCTGGATTTGCAATTAAGTTGTGGGTTCAAATCTCTGCCTCTGACCCTTACCAGCTTTATAACCAGGAATAAGTCAAATGAATTCTTTGGGCCTCATGGAACTTCCAAGTAGTTTCCACATTGGTTCCTGCCTACTCTGGAGGAAATCACAGATCATTCGTATATCCCTATACAAAGAAACAATCTCTCAACTACACCATTATAGGAATTATTATCTTAGAAAAAAATGTTATGTAATTTTATAGGAATACCAGTCTGCTTTTTTTTAGTGGTGGCTAGTAGAATAATACTTCAATATTTCAATTGAAAATAAAAAACAAATACGAAGTATCTGTTCACAGTCATCTTTGAATGATTTAAGGCAGAAAAACAAAGCAATACACCACCATTCCATGGATGCTATAATTCCTATTAGGATTCCCCATTGTCTCTGTGTTCATTCTTAATCTGTTGTGAAGAACAGAAGCCAATACTATCCCTGTAATCTATCTAGTATGCTGTTATATTGATGGGCCATAATGTAGCAGTATCCATCACCAAACTGACATTAATTAGTCCCTCAACTGGCTATTGATCAGTCATTAAGTGTTCATTAAGGGGGAAAGGCAAGATATTAGTTGGTACAGGCTGGGCTGCCCCCATGACAGATCTATTATAGTCTTCTTCTGTATGACTTTCATAGCTGGGTACAACAGGATGGCATTAGTCATCTTTTTTTAAAAAAGAGCTCTCACTTTAGCAATTTTTAATTAGGCATATAAGCTACAGTTAATTACACTAGTTTTAATACTTCAACACAAGCATGACTGAGAAAGAGCTAATTTACCCTAAAGGGGAATGAATATTATTTTATTTAGACTTTAATGAATCTGAGATCTCATTGATGTGGTTATTCCTTTCAATGATATAGACCTTAATGTATTCATGTCTCCTCCTCCTGTATAACTCTTGGCTCTGTTCTCCCATAATTCCATAAAAGGTTCACCTAATGTGCTGGGGGCATTCCCATATTAATTTTCCATAGGCACCAGTGGTGCATTTAGCAATCCATAAAATGTTATTTTATATCATAAAAATTACATTTTATATTTACAATTACAATTTATATTTGTAAGGATAGTATGCCATGTTTGTTACCTTTGATTTAGGCCAACACCTTGACCCTGATGTTAGCTCTATTTCCATGAGTCATCAGAAACAGGGTTTGGAATAAAATTCCAGAATCATATGTTGTTAGGCATGCCAATCTTTATGAAGTTGCAGTGACTGTCTCTCTAAATGGTCTATCACTAGATAGTTACTGACGTAAGCTCTAAGTGCATTAGACATCTCTCTAGGGATTTATGGTACAAAACACTTTCTATGCACATAGGTTAAAGGGATTTTTTTTTTGGAGGTGGGAGGGCAAGGCAGTTGGGGTTAAGTGACTTGCCCAAGGTCACACAGTTAGTACGTGTCAAGTGTCTGAGGCTGGATTTGAACTCAGGTCCTCCTGACTCCAGGGCCAGTGCTCTATTCACTGTGCCACCTAGCCCCTCCAACAGTGATTTCTTGATGAGACATGCTCCATACCAATGAAATCACAATTTGGAACCAAAATAAATGGTTCACTACTTTTCACAGAAATGCTGAAATGTTGTATCATGTTTATTGTATATATGGCATATTTTTCCTCTCCAGTAGATTGAAAGCATCCCGAGGATGTGGACTGGATTATTTTTCATTTTCATATCTCTATTCCTTAGTGCAGCGGCATACATTTACTCCTATTAATGTTTGTTGAATTGAATTTCTGGTAGGAGCTAACATAACCCTATGGACCAAAGACTCCAGTTATGAGAGATGATGTCTACTGTATCAACTTATAAAAAAAGGCCCTCTCCTTTTTCAATTCTAATATGGAATTACTATTAATCACACAATATTTTACATTCTCTAGCTTTGATTCAATGATAATAATTTCTGGGAAGGTATTAACTTCTTTCCTCCTAACTTGGTTTTTATTGTAGATATAGCAGAGACAATGCACTAGTACTTTAAGAAGCGATAAGCATTTTTGGAAATAGCAATTAAACTGATTTGGAGTCAAAATGCTGAATAATAATAATAATTAATAATAATAGTAATAATAATGCTGCTTAAGTTTTGAGATCAGAGCAAAATACTAAATAATCCTATATTTCATATCCTGCCTCTCACATTAGCCCAGTGACCTAGACCAAATCACCTAGCCTCTTTGACTACCATTTTCTTCATCTTCAAAAAATCCAGCATAATGTAGATAAAGGACTTTACGAGCTACAAGGCACTGTGCAAATGGCAATCATCACCATTATCAAGTATCAGAGAATTGCAGAATTGGAAGGGACCTTGGCCAACCTAAAAACCAACATGGGCTGAAATTGCTTTCTTTCCCTTGGCTTTAATTTCTTCAATGGTCAAAAACAGGGAACTAGGTTAGGTAACCTCTATGATCTTTTCTAGTCCTAAATCTGTTCATCCTCCTGACAGCTTGAAAAAGAGGCTCCACCCGCATCCCGCCCCCATAATAGGAAAATATAAGTGGTTAAAAGAGCTTCCTCACTCTCCAAGGCTGAGTAAAGGCAAGAACTCAGAAAGGGCTGGATACAAAATCAGATGAGCACAAACACATCTTCCTTCTTCACGTAGACATCTATCAATCCAAACCAAGGGAAGGAGACAGGGAAACAATTTCTCAGCCCAATTATCTCTAAATAGATTGCTTTTCCTAAACTTTTCCATGTGGAGTGATGGAGATTTGGAATTCCAGCAAGTTTCTCATTTTGTGAGAGGTGGTGGTGGTGGTGGGGAGATGGTATTGTATTTCATTTCCATAGTTGCTGTTCAAGGTTTGGCATTTTGTGACAAATGTTCACTCATATTCCTTTAAAGCCCATCCCCAAGGACAGAGACTGCAGCTTTAATATGTATGTACCTGTGTGTATTTACATGAATAAATGCCCTTCCCCCTCCCAACACTTAGGAGGGTGTGTGTGTGTGTGTGTGTGTGTGTGTGTGTGTGTGTGTATAAAGAAATCAAGTCACCAAAGTTCAGGAAAAATCTGTCCTGAGGAAGTGGAAAGTACCTTGGGTTTTTTCAAAATCATTTTTCTTCTGTACAACTGTACAGCATTATCTATCTTTTGCCTTTAGGAAAGCCCACCAAGCAGTGGCTGTAGCTGTGGAAGTCTGGATTTTTTGAGGAAGGATTTGAGATCATAAATGATTTCTCTTCAGCTCTTAAAAACAACTGGCTCCTTCATGTCAGCATTCCAAAGAGATAGGGGCTTCAAAGGCATGTCAGGGCAGGGGAGAATATCTGATTACAGCTGGCAATGCTGTCTTCAAACTTCCTCCTCCACAAAGGGTTTAGCAATCTAATGGCTTACCCTGAAACTCTTTCCAGCTCCCTTTCCCAGATGTCATGGGAATCAACAGAGCAATCCAGGAGGAAGAAAGCAGAGGCGAGTGGGAAATGTTGTGTATACTTAGCTCTAATAAGCAGTTTCTGAATGCACAGCCAAACAGGTGGTGTTGACACACACAACAAGAAAGTTAAATGAGAGGTTACTGCCCCGTTGTAGAGAAGATTCTGAAAGAAACACTTCCTAATCCTAAAACTGCTCTTAGAAAGTGCTTTGGGCTTTAATTTAAAACAACAAAACAACACAAATCCCCCCCAAAATGAAATAAAACAAAAAAACACCACCACCCAGTCTCCACCCCCCACTCCCCAAAGCACCAACTTGGAAATTTCAGGACATAAAACTTAAATCAGACTGTATACAGGATATAGTAAATACACTCTCTCTCTCTCTCTCTCTCTCTCTCTCTCTCTCTCTCTCTCTCTCTCTCTCTCTCTTTCTCTCTCTCTGTCTCTAACAACATTTTCCCTAATTAATAAAGTGAGTTTGGATTGTAATATCACTACAGTCAATCAGCAAAACCTGTTTACAAAAGAATGCTATAAAATTCCACTGCATGGGATAAAAAAGTATAACAACAATATTTGGGGCATATCTACCAGAATGAGGTTGTTATCCTGGGGTGTGGGAACTTCTCCTCCCCCCCAATATTGTGATAACTGTATTTTGGGGGGAATGAAGGAAAAAAAAGGAAAAAAAGAAATTTAAATAATAACTTTATTACATATTTAAAAGGAATAGCAAGTTGTGCATAACAGATTTGCAGTTTCATGTGTAATTATCATTTTTTATTATACTATGTTATGGAAATGCTTGTTTTATTCCATAAATTAAAATAAAATAAAATTTAAAAATAAAACAAATATAATAGATTTTTTTTTGTAATCCTATCTATGTATTTTATTTTATATAGTTAACAATACTACTCTGAGGAGTCCATAGGCTTCACCCAACTGCCAAAGGGGTCCACGACACCAGAAAGATTGAGAATCTCTCCTGCATTATAGAGTATCTTTATTTCCAGGCATTCATTACACTTAGCATATTATCTCATAAATTTGGTCTCCAAGAACAAAGAGGTCATATAAAAAGGTGGTGAAATAGAGGAAGACTATTTTCTCAGTCAATCTGCCCATCAGAGGCAAGAAGCTAGATTCTAACCCAGCCTCCCTAACCCTGAATTCAATATTCCAACATTTCATGGTTTTTTTCCTCTCCTTCTAGCACAAGTGATAAACTATGACAGATCTATTTCATGGGAACAAAGAACTATTATGACATTTCCATTTTAAACTCAAGGGAGACCAAATATCAGCTCTTTGTTGCTTCAGGATTATGAGTGTCATCCAAAGGTTTCCTCCCCCCAGACATGACTGACCCCTGGTCTTGCTGGAGCAGTGCCACAGAATTATGGTGTAATTCCTCTCTTGCGGTTGAAGTGCTGTACAGAATATCTAATTCAAACCACATCACAATGCACATTATTTTCTGATTCCCAAACTGAGACACAAAGGTGAACTGGCTTGAACGAGGTCAAGCAACCTCCAGTAACCTCACCAAGAATGCTTTCACCTTACTTAGCTATTTCTGGGCACAGTCGTTGGGAGCCCTGGCTTCTTCAGGTCAAGTCTGCAAATATAATCACCAAATCTCAGGTTCCATTTGTACTCTAAGTTTAGGATAAGTTGGAGTATCAAAAATGGCACAGAGTTAGTTCCCTGTAATCAAACTTCTCTTTTCCCTTTGTTTTTTTGATGAAATAATGGCTAACTGCATAGCACTTTGTGATTTACAACGTGTTTCCTGAATAATCCTGTTAGGGGTAGGTAGAATGAATGTTATGGCCATTTTACAGATGGGGAGGTTGGAACTCAGAAGGCTTTGCGTTAATCAATTTGCAGAGACCACCACAGCTAGTGAGTGGTGGATCTAACCTAGGTCTTCTGATTGCATGTTCAATGTTTCCCTCCATCAACTTGCCCTCTTAGCTTAATAGAATATTCAAATGATTGCTGGTGCAAAAAGTTCTGAAGTCCAACACGCCAAGTATCCAGTTTTCTTTTGAAAAATTGCAAAGCGAATTTTTTTTAAACTAAGGGGATGGGCAAGAAGGCGGCGTAGCAGCAGCAACACATCGCAGCTCTCACATAGCCACCCCAAAATACCCATAAAATAGGACTCTAAACCAATCCTAGAACTCCAAAACGCACACAAAGATACTTCCCACTAAAGTCAGCTCAGCTACGAGGAACCA
>CM053581.1:374700489-374723598 GCA_028627135.1 Pseudochirops cupreus
TATATGATATACTATATATTATGTATATTAGTATAGCATATTATGAAATATATGATATATTATGATGATATATTTTACAAATATACCATAATATATAATTATATAGTATATATTACAAATAAATATAGAAACAGCTAACACTTAAATAGTGATTTATGTTTTGCAAAACACATTACACACATCTCATTTGATCTTCACAGTAGTCCTAGTCCCTGAAGATAGGTGCTCTTAATATCAGTGTTTGAAGCCCAGAGAAAGTTGCCTAGGGTTGCATAATTAATAAGAGCCCGAAGGAGCATTCCTGACTCCAAATCCAGGGCTCCACTTCCTATGCTAGCTGGCTGCCAAGGAAACTGAGTCTGAGTGCTTGAATGAAGTGCTCATGGTCCTACAATTCCTGAGTTTTGGTTACGGAATTCCAACCCAAGTCTTTCTAGACTTAAAGTTGTGTATACCTTCTGCTAAGGCATCCTTACTCTCATAACAATAGTTGACATTTATAACTGACAGGTTTTCAAGTGGCAAGAAGGATTCTTATAGATCACCTAATTCAGCCCCTTCAAACTTCCAGGTGAAGAAACTGCGTTTCGGAGAGAGAAAGGGACTTTCTGAAGGTCACACGGATTGAATGCAGAGCTTTTTTTATTTTAATTTCATGGCTGCAAAGCTTCTGCTCAGCTG
Organism: Pseudochirops cupreus; assembly: GCA_028627135.1. Classification (NCBI taxonomy): domain Eukaryota; kingdom Metazoa; phylum Chordata; class Mammalia; order Diprotodontia; family Pseudocheiridae; genus Pseudochirops; species Pseudochirops cupreus. The sequence goes on from CM053581.1 coordinate 374,701,171, forward strand.
GGTTTGTTTGTCATCTAAAGCACAATCTCATGACGGTGAATGCTGAATACTTGTAGAGAAATATGACCCCTTATCGACTGAGTGCCTTCTGGACTAGAGAAGAGAGAGAGAGTTGGGGTGAATAGTAAGCAGGAAACCACTGGAGTCACGGGCATGTGGGGAAGATCCAGCACCCCAACATGTCCCTTGATTCTCAGCTCTTGCACCTCAGAGCTTGCTAAGAGTAGGGGAGATCATTCTTTCCTTTTTTGGAACAGAATTTTCATCTTGCTCTTAGTTTTGCCCTGAATCTTACGTGGCGTATCTGCCTAAATTAAAACTATATGACTCCCTGAATTAGTGTTTTATTGCTTACTTTGATAACTATATTTGCTTACTATCTTTGATTATCCTTTGTGTAATAAAACATTTAATGAGAAAAAAGCTAAGCTGGCTGAGATTAAACTAACTTTTACTCTGCAGGTCTAGGAGGAAGTAATCTCCCTTCCCCCAGCCATCCATCAGGGGAAGTGGCTTCTGTCATCCCCGCTTCCTCCTCCCACCCACCCCAAAGGACTCTTACACCTTGATTGCAAATATCTGATGTCTAATAGATAATAATTAGGGCAGCGAGGTGGTATAATGGTTAGAGCACCAGTCCTAGAGACTTAAATTCAAATATGACTTCAGATACTTACTAATCATATGACCCTAGGTGAGGCACGTAAGCCAGTTTGCCTCAGTTTCCATATCTGTAAAATGAGCTAGAGAAGGAAAAGGAAAACCGCTTTAGTATCTTTGCCAAGAAAACCCCAAATGGGGGGGTACAAAAAGCCGGACACAACTGAGAATGATTGAATAGCAACAACAACATATTAGATATTACAGCCCAGCACCCCTCTTGAAGATAGAGGAGGAAGGATAACGACCGAGTCATGGCCATCTTCCTGTTTTCCATAAAGGTGAAACTCCATTTTCCTTAAGATGTGGGGTGGGGCATTCCAGATTTCTTTATATATCTGTGCTACCCATAGGTTATTCAGTCCACTTGTTATCTGCTGCAGGCCACCTGTTATATAGGTAAGTGTCAGGACTAGGTTTTAGTCCATGTCTCCTAATGCCACGTCTATCACTCTTTCTAGTTCATAAGGCTGCCTTTAGAGCGGTGGTTCTCAACCTTCCTAATGCCGCGACCCTTTAATACAGTTCCTCATGTTGTGGTGACCCCCAACCATAAAATTATTTTGGTTGCTACTTCATAACTGCAATTTGGCTACTGTTATGAATCGTAATGTAAATATCTGACATGCAGGGTGTATTTTCATTGTTACAAATTGAACATAACCCACAGGTTGAGAACCGCTGCTTTAGAGGAACCAATTCTTCATATGTTTAGTGATCCTTTGTCAATAAACTGATCCATTGGATGAAATCCTTAACTTCAGAGCTTTTGGCAGTAAGATATTGGATACTGAGTAAAATGCCCCGAGAGAAAATCACTTCTTTTCAGAGAAGGCCACTCAGAAATTTCTACCAGTATTAAATAATTGCAAACTCTTCATTCAAGGAATTTGAGAACTTTATAGCAAGAAAGATCGAATGGTAGCCCACCAGCCTAAAAGAACAGTTTGATTATTAAGAGATTCTGGAGGCCTCATGATACAGTAAAAAGAATACTGAGTTTGGAATCAGGAGAAATGGGTTCAGATCCCAGCTACAGTGTGAACTGATTATGGCCATCCTAGAAGTCTGGAATTATGCTCAAAAAGTCACCAAACTGAGCATACCCTTTGACCCAGGAATACCACCAGGAATGCCTAGTAAGGCACATACTCCAAGGATGTCAAAGAAAGACAAAAATGACTCATATACCCAAAAATATTTACAGTAACTCCTTTTATAATAGGAAAAAACTGGAATCTAAGGAGAGTGCCCACTTATTGAGGAACAACTAAAGAAATTGTTGTACCTAAATGTAAAGAAATGCTATTATTATGTATTGGATACAATTTCCTCAAAAGTTTCTTCCAGTTCTGGATCTGAAGACTAATGTGTGCTAAAACCAGCAGCAAGTTCCCATACGCTCTGAGTCTAACATAGTGCTATTCTGTAAATTTCATAAAGCTAACTTTCATCTTTTATGTTTATGCAGTTTTTTGAAGCATCTTGGAAACTAATATGTGTTTGATTACTTTGAGGATGACAGACATATGTACATTTGGCTGGGGGGGTTTGAATTCACCAGATGAGTTTCTAAAGGAATGTATCAACCATTGTTTCTGAAACTTTCCCCCAGTTTTCCCTTTATTGAAGGGGGAGGGACAGGTATATTCATTTATATAATGCTTACTATGGGCTAGGTACTGTGTTAAGCACTTTACGAATATTCTGTCATTTCATTTAATCCTCATAACAACCCTGTGAGTTAGGTGCTGGAGAAGGAAATGACAACCACTCTAGTATCTCTGCCCAGAAAGCCCCAAATGGGGTCACAGAGAGTAGGTCATAACTAAGAAAATGACTCAACAAAAATGGCACGATCAGATCTATGTTTAAGGAATGCCAATCTGCATTTTACAGTTGAGGAAACTGAGGCAAACAGTGGTTAAGTGACTTGCCCAGGGTCATACAGCTAGTAATTATATGAGCCCAGATTTTAATTTGGGTTTTTTCTGACTCCACATCTGGCACTCTACTCATTATTTATTAAGCTTTTATTATGTGGTCAGGTGCTTTGTACCCAAAGAAATAATGAAATGGTTCCTATTCTTAAGGAGCTTCCCTTCTATCAGAGGAAATAAAGATAAATATCATATACATATATAACATATAGACACATACATATGATATTTATTTTTAATAATTTTTATATTTATTTATATTTGTATATTTTTACATATAAATATTTTATATTTTTATATATTATGTATTTTTTATTTATATATATTATATGTTAAATATATTTTATATCATTTATTTATATTTATTCTATATAATTTACATATATATGTATATAAGCAGCCAATCAGTAAACATTTATTAAGCCATTAAGCCCCTACTATGTGCCAGACACTGTGCTAACCCCTGAGGATACAAAAAGAGGCAAATTAAAAGTAATTTGGGGCAGGGGGAGGTACACTAGTAGTTGGAGAGATCAAGAAAATTCTCATGTCGGTGGTGACTCTTGAGGTTTGCTTTGAATGAATCTGTATGTTCTAAGAAGTGGAGGAAAGACAGAGAGTGGATTTCAGGCACAAAGAATGTTGTATATAAAGAATGGCATATAATCCAATTTGGTACATAGAGAGACTTGGTGGAGTAGTATGTTATAAACCTGGAAATGTAGACTAGAGCAAGATTGTGAAGGGATTAAATGCCAAACAGATATTTGGAAGTAATAGGGAACCACAGAGGATGTTGAACAGGGTGGTGACATGGTTAGTGGATAGAGCACTGGTCCTGGAGTCAGAAAGATTGATCTTCCTGAGTTCAAATGTGACCTCAGACACTTACTAACTGTGTGACCCTAGGCAAGTCACTTAATCCCATTTGCCTAAGTTCTTTATCTGTAAAATTGAACTGGAGAAGGAACAGCAAACCACTCCAGTATCTCTGCCAAGAAAACCCCAAATAGGTTCCCGGAGGGTCAGATATGACTGAAAAAAATGACTGAATGAAAGTGACATGATTAGACCTAGGTTTGAGGAATGCTGCTTTGGGAAGATGGACTGGAGAGGGGGAAGACTTGAGGGAGAGAAACAAATTATGAGGAATGTGGTAGCGGTCCAGAGTAAAGATAATGAGAGTCTGAACTAGGGTGATGACCGTGTCAGGAGAGAGAAAAAAACACATTCAGGAGATGTAGTGGAGGTCAAGTCAACAAAAGCTGGAAAATTATGTGTCTCCTTAACAACATCACATATTAAAAAGAACCACATGTAACCAAGTTGGACATTGCATCACAAGGCAGTCCTTCACAGCACTGTGGTGCTGAGTGTTTTTTGTTAATCGTTGACCTGACAATTACATTTTAGAGAGAGAGGGCCGTAAATAATCTCTAATAGTTTGTAAAGGCTAATTCTTAGAGCAAAATGTGCTCCAATGAAAATACTATTCACTGTTTACTGTAAAAGAGGGAGAAAAAGCCAAGCCCAGTAAATATTTTTTATCCCATAAATCCTGCCTTTTTAACAGAGGATTGGATAACATTTCAGTACTGGTTGAAGGTAATCTTATGTTGTATATGGTTGGATTTCTTGGTCTTTTTATTTAATATTAGGATTTAAAATGGGTTAAATTTAGTCATTGTAGACTAGAAAGGTAGAACCATAAGCAGTGAAGCTTATCTGGTTCTCACAAGCCAAGAAGGAAACTTACTACTTTATGAGAAGAACCCGTAAGGTAACAAGTGCCTACAATAAGTTGAAGTGTCTGGAGTGTCTAAAGCCAGGGTGGGGAACCTGTAGCCTCAAGGCCAAATGTGGCCTTCTAGGTCCTCAAGTGCAGCCCTTTGACTGACGTGATGACCATTATGACCATGTTATTCAAAGAGCCACACTTGAGGACCTAGAGGGGCCACAGGTTTCCCCACTCTGGCCTAAGTAATCTTAAGAGTATTCTGGCTGGAGTCCGGGAGTAGAGCCAGGATAGTGAAGTAACAGCAAGAAGTACATTCAGGCTCTTCCACAGAGACCTCGATAACATGTCGGACTAAGTCCTGATAGGGAATTTTAAAAAAAAATCACAGTGAGTCATAGTTCTAGCCCAGATTGGCATAGAGAGACAGAGAGGTCTATGAACCTTGGGGATGGAGTGTAGCCAACAAAATGGCATGCAGAGCATTCTGACATGCCAGAATAAAAGAAGACCAAAGCCAGGTACCAGAATAAGAACAGATTTCAAAACCACAAAGAAACTGCTGCCAATTGGTACACAGTTCCTGTATCTTATATATATATATGTACATATACATATGAAAATAAAATTATTATATATAAAAATATGTAAAATATATAAAATAATATATATATAATATAAAATCTCTTATATATCCTGTATCTTATACACCAAATCCAGCCTCAGACATTTACTAGCTGTGTGACCCTAGGTATGTCACTTAACCCTATTTGCCTCAGTTTCCCGATTGGTTAAATTATTTGGAGAAGGAAATGGCAAACCACTCCATAATTGCTGCCAAGAAAACCCTAAAATGAGATCACAAAAAGTTAGGCGTGACTGATACAACACCAATACAATCATTCCTAATGCAAGACCAGAACTTCATAGAAATTTAAAATTTAAAATGTCATCAGGAAGAACATAAAAACAATGAACAACTTAAGCAAAATTCTAGGATGTAAAGTAAACCTACATCCATCATCCACATTTCTGTATCTCAACAACAAAATACATCAGAAAAATATGGAAAGATAATTTCCATTTAAAATAACTACAGAAAGTATAAAATACTTGGGAGCTTACTTGAGAAAATACATACCAGTACTATATGAATGTAACTACAAAACACTCTTTACACAAATACAGACCTAAATCGTTAGAGAAATGTTAAGTGCTTGTTGGAGGCTGAGCTAAAATGTTAAAAATGATTATACTACTTATTTTAATTTATGAAGTGCCATGCCAATAAAACTGCCAAAGGATTACTTTATAGAACTGGAACAGATGACAAAAATTCTTCTGGAGAAACAAAAGGTCACGAATCTAATGGTGTATAATAAATAAAACATGAGAAGTAAGGGGGACGAGCAGAACCAGATTTCAAATTATGCTACAAAACTATAATCATCAGAACAATTGATATTGGGTAAGAAATAAAGAGGCTGATTAGTGGAGCAGATTAGGTATGTAATATAGAAAAGCAGAAGTTCACAGTAGCCTACTGTTTGATAATCCCTGAGATCACAACTATTGGGGTGGGAACCCACAATTTGACAAAAACTTTGGGAAAACTGGAAAACAATTTGGAATAAACTAGGTATAGTGCAATATTGTACACTGTATACCAAGAATCATAGATTTCTAGTTGGAAAGGAGGGCAGCTATGTGGCATGGTAGATAAAATACAAGCCCTGGAGTTAGGAAGACATGAGTTCAAATCCAGTCCCAGACATTTTCTAGCTGTGTGACCCTGGGCAAGTCACTTAACTCCAATTATATCGAAAAAAAATTTTTTTTAATTGAGGATTCCTAGAGTTGGAAGGGGCCTTAGAGCTCATTAAATACAAAGCCCCCATTTTACTGGTGAGAAAACTAATGCACAAATAGGATAGTTGACTTGCCCAAGGTAACACAAATATTAAGCATTCTAAGGCCGAATTCAAACCAAAATCTTCCTGAACTCCAATTCTATTGCTCTACCTACCACACTATTCTGCCTCGTTTCTTCATTTTCATGTATTGCAGTGAGACAGTTTACGTGTGCCAGGTTATGTGGGTTTATGGCTCACCTTCTTTAGTTTTCACTGTGCTAACCCTCACAATGGCTTAAAAAGTGGCTTTTAAAATAGATTTTTTTCACAGATTGAAGCTGCTGGTAGTAATGCAACTGTAAGCTAACAAAAAAAATAATGTGACTGACGCTTCCCCTCTTGGTTTGGGTTCCTCTTTAGCTACTCTGTGTGAAATGACAGCTTGATATAGTCTGACAAGAACTTCACCAAAAACAGTAGAAATTGTCTAGAAGCTTACTGAGATATGAGTTTCTACCCACTGGTGTTAAGAACCTTGCTCTAAGTGTATGTCATGCCTTGAGACATTAGCTAACGATCATGTGAAACTGTCACGATTATCAAGACAGCTGTACTAACTATGCTCTTGTTGCTTAAAAAAAGTGTGTGTCCCCTATAAAAACTTCTCCTCTCTGTACACTGTGCAGTATTTTTCAAGCTATTTCAAAATCTCCCAGTGAGTTCTAGTAGGTTTGTACCCATTTGTTAAAACATACGGTGCAGCACCCTCAGTTAGTTTACAAAAATAACGGACTAACATCAGGGAAGACAGAAATTTGCCCACTGAATATCAACAAAGACCTTCGCGTGAATAACAAATGATGCTGAAAAAAGATGTTTCATGACTTAGTAAACACAGGCAATGAGGCAGTTTACACATCTTTGTGTGGTGGTTGCGTTTTCATCATGATAGCCATTAAATCCAATCAGAATAAACTCAAGTGAGTTTGCATGTTATCTCCTAGAGAGCACAGGCTAGTTTTTGCCTTTCATTGTTCTGCCCAGTTCTTAACACAGTACCTGTGTCAGTGGATAATCAATAAATGCTAATTGACCGACACTCACTGAGACTCGGTCTTTTAAATTGCTATATCACAAAATGTTAGCCCAAGACTTTCAAAAATAATGAAAAATAGTTCAGTCACATCTTTCTCACTATCAACGAATTTTAGTAAGACCAAAAAGGTTTTTTATGCTGTGAAAAAATTTGTAAATGTTTTTATTATCTCATCCTTTTAAAATATCTATTTTTATGTGTATTTTCTAATATGCATAATATACAGGGTCTCTCCAAAGTGTTAGTGCATTTTAAAACTTAATAACTTATACTAAAATTTTATTGCTAAAAACATGTGTATTCCCTATAAAATGTCTCAAATCTGTACACTTCAGATAATTTTAAAAACTGTTCTAAAGTCTTCCAGTGAGTTCTCATTTATTAAACATAAAATTCAACAGCCTCACTTAGTTTTATTGCTGAAAACAATCCATGTCCCTCATAAATCCTCTCATATCTGTGCGCTCTGCAGAATTTTTAATAGTTTAGAACTTCACTAAGATTTTTGTACATGAACCCCGCATTATTACATTTTAGTGTGTGTATGTTCATATGTGTATACAAGTGAGTTTATGTATTTATACATGTGTATAAATGCACATATAATTTATCAATAAAATACATGTATTGGGATACATGCTCAATATTTTTATTGATAAAGATATAATATCAAAATAAGTTTAGAAATTACTGCTTTAGCATTAATGAGCTAAATAATAAAACTCAGTTATCTTGTTGCCAGATTGAGAGGAGGGGCTGTTGAGCATGGGACAAAATGGCGTTAGTGTCAAATTATTGATGAATGGCTATGATGACCTGGGGGGGGGAGGGAGGGATGGATGGATAGATAAGATAGATAGATAGATATCTGCACACATATCTGTATCTATCTTGCTGCTACATCTGACCTTAGACTACCATTTCTTAAAAGCCATGTCATTTTTAAGAGAAATTAGCCAGTTTTGGTGCTGAGAGCACATACTAGTTCAAAGAATGTCCAATGTGTTCCCGTATGGGTTCTGCCCCTCACTATGTGCACGCCTTAACCTCTCTGGCCCTCTGGACCTTCATCAGTAAAATAAAGAGGTCAGGCTAGATGACCTCGGAGGTCCCTTTCAGCTCTGAATCTATCATCCTATTTATACAACATATTTGAATCATAAATGTTGGATTTTGCTGCTCCAGGCTGTATTCCTAATGGTCTGGTGGTTAAATAAGGAATTCTTTACTTACTTAAGATGACATTGAACAATGATTTAAATAGAGATTTGTTAGGTTTAGCCCATCAGCATTTTAGACCTTGTGTTTCTTTGTTTCAGTGAATGGCTTTTAAACTTTAATTTTTTTAAATTGACCCTCATCTTATTTCTCATTGCGAAGACAAGGTTGTGGGCACTTTTCCTTGTGGACCAGTTAGCTTCACACCTTTTCTTGGTTTTCCAGTTGTTTTGCAGTTGTGAGCTTATAGTAGAGGGATGGGGGTAGGCAAGAACTGGGGAGACCTGGAGACCAGGCATGATATCCAGCAGGGACTGTAGGAATCCATTGGAAAAGCAATGGAAGAAAACATCCTAGTCCTAGTGCTTTGTAGCATCTTGGTTTACTAGAAATGGATGATCGTTATTGTTCTAAAGCAATAGGGAGGCATTTGTAGGCCATATATTTGCATAACTTTACATAACGTTTAATCTGTTGGCCATACATGTATGTCAACCATAAACAGTGTGTACTTTGGTGATACTCATTCAGCAGCAAGGGAAAAGTCAGCAAAGCTGATCAGCTTTTCAAATAAACAGCCCCAGAGAGGGACTCCTCTGAAATGTTAAAGTATCCCAGTTCATAGGATGACAAGATCATAGTTTTGTTTTTCTTTTAATTTTTCTTTTTGCTTTTTGGCGGACAATTGGGAGTTAAGTGACTTGCCTGAGGTCACGCAGCTAATTTTTGTGTTAAGTGTCTGAGGCCGGATTTGAACTCGGGTCCTTCTGACTCTAGGGCTGGTGCTCTAATCACTGCGCCACCTAGCCGCCCCAAGATCATAGTTTTAATGTTAGAAAAGGAATCTTAGAAAGCCATCCATTTGTTTTAAGATTTTCATTTGTCTGCAGGATCATAAATCTTCCCAGTATTCTCTGTGACTTATTGGTACGTAGCTCTGTTCGCCTGTAGGGTTGTAAGTGGTTTAGGCTCAGGCAGCTTTCTCTCACATATTTTCTGCTAGCAATAATAACAAAAACAGACATTTGTGTAATGCTTTAAGGTTTGCAGAGTTCTTAACATACATTGCCTCACTGGAATCTCAACAGCAATCTTAGGAAGGAGCTAGTACAGTTGTCATTCCCATTTTACAGATGAGAAAACAGAACAGCTGAGAAAGCTGAGGCTTAGAGAGATTAAGTTATTTGTTTGTTAAAAAACAAAATTATTTGATCATGCACATAGAAAATGTCAGAGGCAGAATTCCAGACCAGCCCTTCCTCACTCCAGGTGGTGGTGATGATAACGGTCATGATGATAGTGACTAGCATCTATATAGAAACTATTATGTGCCAAACATTGTGCCAAGCACCTTACAAATAGTACCTCATTTGATCCATACAACAACCCTGGGAGGTAGGCGCCAATGTTTTCCCTTTTTACAGTTGAGGAAACTGAGATAAATAAAGGTTAACTTGCTGAAGAACAATAAGCAAGTGTCTGAGGCTGGATTTGAACTCAGGCCTTTCCAATTCCAAGCCCAGGCCTTAATCTACTATGCCACCTAGGTCTCCATTCACACTATCCCATACTACCTTTGTTCAAGCTAAAGGCTACTCTAATTGTTTGCAGTTCAGTCATTTTTCACTGTGTCTGATTCTTTTTGACCCTGTTTGGGGTGTTCTTGGCAAAGATGTTGAGGTGGTTTGCGATTTCCTTCTCCAGCTTATTTTACGGATGAGGAAACTGAGGCAAACAGGGTTAAGTGACTTGCCCAGGGTCACCCAGCCAGTAAGTGACTGAGACGGTATTTGAAATTAGGTCTTCCTGACTCCGGGCTGGTGCTCTACCTGTTTGCTGTTTGATGTCAACTCTCTTCCTACCAGGTACACTCAGGATACCAGTAGATTTTCTTTTGTCACTTTCAGTTTTATTGATTTTGTTTTATTTTTATATGATGTACATTTTCAGTTCTGTGAGAAATCCCTTGTAGCAAGAAAAATTGGTTAAATAAATGCCCCAAATATTTCCCTTCATGAGTTAGGCTTTGTCTTGCTGGGAAATGAGACCACAGTTTACCTCTAAAATCAGATTCGTTTTTCTAAGTCGTCCCAATCTCTCCAAATAGAGCTAGAGCACTACGCTTAATTGGAAAAGGAGCTTTTTTGGAAGATGGTTTCATGCTCTAGTAGTAGCTTTTTTTTTTTAAAACAATTGGGATCAAACCACAACACTTAGGAGATAGACTACAAATGTACCAAAACCATGTTATTAAATGTTATCCAGAAGCCTAGTTCAGGTCATCAAGCCAGGCACAACTTTCTCAAGACAGGCCTTTGTCTTTGGAGTGAAAGGGACTTGGTACTTTGGTAATCTTTCCTTTTGACATGAAGTCAAGATGAAGAATGTTTAAAGGGAGAAAGCCATGGAAATACAGTATGGCCTTCTGCCAGAACTGACATTCAAAACTCACCAAGTGTGAGAGACTGAAGCCATCTGAAACCTCCTCATTAAAATTTTAATCTCGTTTTCCTCTCTCTCTCTCTCTCTCTCTCTCTCTCTCTCTCTCTCTCTCTCTCTCTCTCTCTCTTCACTCTCCCTCTTACTCAGTATAAGGTCATTCATTCTTCCTCTGACTGGTCATCATAGGGAGTTTACTTTAAAAAATACTTATGGGAGAGCCCAGGGGCTCTCAGCAAAGTCATATAATCCAACCAGACATCTCCCATGATTGATCACTCAGTATTCTCTCCTTTTGTTTTGGCTGTGCTCATTATCTCCCCGCTTCTGTTTGTCCCAAGGATGTCTCATCCTCCCCAAGAACACAGCTGCCACAGACCAGGGAAGAAGTACACCATGTATCAATATTAGGAGCTTGGCTGGGTGTTATTTTTAATTCTGGGCTTATTCTGCCCCTTAAGGGAAAACCCCCTTTTCTAAAAGTCTTAACACAATGCCTGGCGCATAGTAGGCATTTTAAAAATGCTTGTTGGCTTGACTTACCTTTATTGGCTTTCAGCCTATTCAAACTCATACGGCTGCCCACAAATTACAGAAATGTTTTCCCTTTCCTCTAGCACAGGAGCGGGAAACCTGCAATATCAAGGACACATGCGGCCCTCCAGGTCCTCAAGTGCAACCTTTGAAGAAATCTAAACTTCACAGAACAAGTTCTTTTTATTAATAATAAATGTATTTTTTATTATTAAGAAATTTATGTATCATTAATAATAAATTTGTTTATTAAAAACAATAATGATAAAAGGATTTGTTCTATGAAGTTTAGATTCAGTCAAAAGGCCACACTTGAGGATGTAGAGGGCCAATGTGGCCTCAGAGCCACAGGTTTTCTACCCCTGGTCTAGCACCTCCACACAGGGATGGACTCACCTTTCATGTTCTCTTGTCCAAGTAATTTTAAGCGCAAGGAAAGTATTTAACATTTTGTCACTTTAGAAGATGATTTTTTTCATTCTTGTTACAGGAAAGGGTGTTACAGGTCTCCTTCATGTTGTCTATTCACTTATTCACTGGGTAATATTAGTTCAGGGTTATCTATTAACTTTCCCACTTCTCGGGTTTTTTCCCACTTCTCGTGCAGACGCGGGCCACGTACTTCTGGCTGATTCTTTGATAATTGGAATATTCTTATTGGCATCCGTATTTTTCCTCTGGGTTCTGGCACCATCTTATTGGTTCACAACTATCTTTATTTAAGGTTACATCAAGGACATATGGAGGACAAGAGAAAATGGTCAGCACTGGGAGAGATAAAAGTTGGCCTTCAAAGGAACTCTGAAAAACTGGGGAAAATATCATTTTTAGACATGCCCCCTCCCTGTCCCTGACAGACAGAAAAATGAAGGTGTTCTGTTATTCAATGCATTCAGCACACTGAAGAGTATGAAAGCATAGCCTGTTCTTTAATAAGAGCTAAAATTAGGGTTTGCAAAGCACTTGACATTTATTATCTCATTTGACACCTAAACAAACCTGTGAGTTAAGTACTATTATTATTCTCTTTAATAAATGAGGAAACAAGTGAGAGAAATTAAGTGACTTGCCCAGGATCACACAGGTATTAAGTTCCTGAGGCCAAGTTTGAACTCAGGAAGATGAGTCTTCTGACTCCAGGCCCAGCTCTCTATTCACCTAGCTGCCCATTGTAGAGAATACAAGAGGGTAAAAAAAACATTTCCCTCTCCTTGTGGAACTTGTGTTCTCTGGGGGATGTCACACATAAGCATATCCCTGAAAAGTTCACTAAGGAATGCAAAAAAAAATTTGCTGAGACTAAGTAAATTTTGTCTACTTAACAGTTTTGCTGAAGTCTCCCTCTGGGGAAGATTCAAAACAAAACAGTATATAGGCATGCTCCTGCTGGGGGTTGACCAGATGGCTCCTAGGGATTGTTTATGTTCTAAGCAATATCTCTTAGGTCTGTTTGCTTTTTGCTGGGTTTCTCCTACATCTTTATCTACTAGACGGCAGAAGAAATAAAATGTGTATAGGAGAATAAATTAATTACTGGCATCTAAGGGCCCTTCTAACTCTCAAACCCGTTGTTGGAATGAAATTTGATATTAAAATGATAATATCTAGCAAACACTCTGGAAGATTTTGGTAACATTTATGAGTTCAGGACACCTGGATTTAGAAATAAGAATGTGGGGTTCTTGGTTTTCTTTGCTTCCTTCTGGATCTCCTTTCTTCCTTGAAAGAGCTTTGCCTCATGGTGCAGAATTTCAAAGTGTAGGCACCCTGAAAAAGAAAATCACCAGGGCCTCAGTTTCTGTATTTGTTAAAAAAAAGGGGGGGAGGGTTGGGTACATCTGATCTGTGTGGTCCTTTCTAGTTGCAAACCCCTAATCCCTCATTCAGACTTACCCATCAGAAGATGTCAGCATTTGATTCAAAAACCATCACTTTACATGGAGAAGAACCAAAGTCGGGAGAATTCTGTCATTGGATATTGAATGTCTTTTTGTTCAAATGCTTCTGACGTGATCCTTCTCACACAGTGTTCATCTTAACATTTCTATGTTTTGTTTCTTTCAGAATGTGGCTGGCATCTTGTGCTTATAGATGGATATGCATGTGCCTGTTTCTAAGCAATTTGTTGTCTAGGGACATCTCCTCTTGTTCTCTGAGTAGTGGCAGGGACCCTAGGTAGGCAACGTAGCCAGTCAAACAACTACACAAGAGTCATTATTCACCTTAGAAATCTTTGTACATGAAAGTAGGGTTTTCTCTGATAACACATTTGGGAGAAAATGATCTAAAATAAAATATTGTGTTTTGTCTGTCTGGTTTGGGCTGGTGATTTTGCCAATGTAGGGAATTCCTGGTGAGGAGTCCCTCTTTAAAATCTGGATCTATAATTGCTCTGCAACAGAAGATTAACCTCTTAACTGGGAGGCTAAGATCCTTGCCCAGAGTCTCACAGCCAATACGTGCCTGAGGTGGGGCTTGAACTTGGGTCTTCCTGACTTAGAAGGTAGCTCTCTCTTTCTGCTATGTCCCCTTTCTTTATAATAATACAATATAATATAGTATGGTATCATATAACATATCATAATAACTTGCATTTGCATAGAAGGATTATAAAACCTTTCATATATGCTCTCTCATTTTGAACCCAATAATTCTTTACAGTGGCTGTTATAGATTTTGTTAGCCTTTTCTTACCGATAAGGAAACTGGTCCCCTGGTAAGTTAAATGAATTGCCCATGATCATATAGCTAGTAAGTGTCTGAGTTAGGATGTGAAGTCAGTTCTCATCCATCTCCACATGCAGCTCCTACTAAGGAGCCCAGTTTTTTGTGACTCCAGTTCTAGAGTTATGCTTTCCACATTGTGACTTTCCCCTTGCAAGTTTCGATGTATCATGGGTTGGCATAAAAAATTAAATGGGAATTAGGGGGCAGTTTTGCAGAAGCTGCAGATAGCATGCAAAGACCAGCAGACAACACAGAATAAAATTTAGCGACTCAGAAATACAGGATTGTTATTTTTTTAAAAAGGCATTCCATCAGACTCTGGTATCATACAAGAAAAGGCTAAGTCCTTATATGATTTCCTAAAGGACACTGAAGGTAAAGGGTCTACCTCTATGGATTTTACATGGAAGGGATAACTGTAGCTCTCATTCCACTCGTCCTGCTCCACCAACCATCCCGGTATGGTGTGGAGGTGACCCTGAGTGTGAAGACCATGAACGTGGAGTACAAATTGATATGCTCTACCATGTTGGAAGGGCTTCAAGTATGGTTCCAGCCACATCTGACTGAGGTCTAAATTCAACTAGGTCCACAGAGTAGTGTGTGAACATGAGATCAGCCACTTGGCAATGAATTCTTTGGCTATGGTATCCCATGTATGAAACATATACAAGATAATATGGGATGTGTCATGGAAAGAAAATGTAATGTAGTTGAAAGAGCACCAGATTTGAAGTCAAAGACTGTAAATTGGAAACCTGGCTCACCGAGCACTTAGTATAACCTACCCAGGTGTTCTCTGTGTTTCCATCTCTGTCTATCTTTCTGTCTCTATCTGTCTGTCTGTTTGGACTAGGTCAGTCAGGAAACATTAATCATCTACTATGTGCTAGGCACTGTACTAAATGCTTGAGGTACAAAAAGAGGCAAAAGAGTCCCTGTCTTCGGGGTGGCTAGGTAGCACAGTGAATAGAGCACTAGCCCTGGAGTCAGGAGGACTTGAGTTCAAATATGACCTCAGACACTTAACACTTACTAGCCTTGTGACCTTGGGCAAGTCACTTAACCCCAATTGCCCTACCTTCCCCCCTCCAAAAAAAAAGGGCAAAAAGAGTCCCTGCCCTCAAGGAGCTTATAGTCTAATTCACTTACCACAGTGCCTGACACATAGTAGGCACTTAATATAGTGTGTGTGTGTGTGTGTGTGTGTAAGCTATATTTAAAAAATAAGAAATAATTAAGAGAGGGGAGGAACTAGAATTAAGATGATTTGGGAAAGACCTTTATTTTTTGTTTGTTTTTTTGTGGTGAAATTGGGGTAAAGTGACTTGCCCAAGGTCACACAGCTAGTGTTAAGTGTCTGAAGCCAGATTTTAACTCAGGTCCTCCTGACTCCAGGGCAGTGCTCTATTCACTGCACCACCTAGCCACCCCTAAAAGACCTCCTTTAGAAGATGAGATTTTAGTTGAGACTTGAAGGAAGCCAGGAAAGCCAGGAGATGCAGATGAGGGAAAACATTCCAGACATGGAAGATAGTCAGAGAAAATGTCTGGAGTCAAGAGATGGAGCATCTTGTTCATGCAAGAGCAAAGGGGCTGGTGCCACTCAATTGAAATGTATGTGGTGCAGAGTATCGTGTAAGAAGAGTGGAAAGGTGAGGAAGGGCTTTGAATGCCAAACAGAATTTTATATTTTGATCCTGGAGGTGATGGGGAGCCACTGGAGTTTATTAAACAGGAGGGTGACATGGCCAGACTTTTGTTTTAGGAAAACTATTTTGATGGCTGAATGGAGGATGGATTGGCACAGGAAGAGACTTGAGGCAGGCAAACCCACCAGCAGCCTATTGCAGTAGATTAAATGTGAGTGATGAGAGCCTGTACCAGCATGGTGGCAGTGTCAGAGGAGAGAAGAGCGTATATTCAAGAGACTTTGCACAAGTCAAACCAACAGGTCTTGGCAACATATTTAGTATGGGCAGGGAGGGGTGAGAGATAATGAGGAGTCGAGGATGATTCCTAGGTTGTGAACCTAAATGATTGGAGGTGCTACTACCACCACTGCCACTATCACTGTCACTACTACCACCACTGTTACCATTACAACCATTACCACCATTACTACTACTACCAACACTACTACTACAACCACCACCAGATACCACTACCACTACCACCACCACCACTACCCCTATTACTACCACTACAATCACTACCACCACTGTTACCACTACAAGCACCATCACCATTACCACTACCATCACCACCACACATCACTACTACCATCACCACTAGCGTAGTGCTCTCATCACTCACATTTAATCTACTGCAATAGGCTGCTGGTGGGTTTGCCTGCCTCAAGTCTCTACCACCACTACCACACTACCACTATGACTACCATTACAACCACTACCACTACTGTTTCTACTACAACCACCACCATACACTACTACCATCACCACTACAACCACCACCAATACCACTACTACTACCACCATAACCACCACCACTACCACTATTACTACTACCACCACCACTACCAGCCACTACAACTACCACCAAAACCATTACTTCTGCTGCCACCACCATCACTACTGTTACTACTACTACTACTACTACTACTACTACTACTACTATTACTACAACTACTAATTGATAACAGCTAATATTATCTAATACTTTAAGATTTACAAAGTGCTTTACAAATATTATCAGATTCTGTCCTCACACCAATTCTGTGAGGTAGATGCCATTGTTACTTCAGTTTTACACATGAGGAAAGTGAGGCTGAAAAGTTAAATGAGTAGACCCGGATCACACAGCCAGGTCTTCCTGACTTCAGGTCCAGCATCCTATCCACAGCACCACCTAGCTGCCAATAAAATCACAGGTTCAGTCCCTATCTTTGCACGTTATTAAATGATTACTTTTGAGGTATCCTTTTTTTTTTTTACTGCTCCCTTTGGCTTTTCGATTGGTATCATATCCTAAAGACAAGGTCCCATTATATCTGCATAGTATTTTAACCCCCTCCCCTCAGCTCATTTGATTAACTTAGAGTGTAAATAATGCAGAAACAGCTTCTATTGTTTTAAAATATCCTTTACTTAATAATGTCTTCTTAATTACAGAGCAAAGAGATTGCATTCCAGCTTCATGAGGAGTTAATGAAAGTTCTTAATGAGCTGTATACGGTAAGCCTGTTAACTTTGCTTCTGTTACAAGAACTGTTTAGTTCCCGAACCCTTGTTTGCATAAGCCTGTCTCATGTCAGAATTTATTCTAAATCAGACTAATGATGCATGTTTGTCTGGTGGGGTATGCATGCTAACCTAGTGGAAAGAGATGCTGACTATGTTTGCTTCCTGCCCCTTGCATGTATATGGTGAGTACTATTTGTTTAATACTGTACTTTCTTTTTAAAACCATACCCATCTTAAATGGACCATTTCCTAGATTACAACAATTTGGAGTTGCTTTATCTCGATGCTTTCAGTTTTTTCCCTCCTGATTTCAAATAAATTAACTGTTTAGCTAATGACTTAGTAAGCTTCATTTGCATCTCCTTTCTTTCTTTCTTCTCTCTTCAGGAATTTTGCATAGAAGTTGGAAGCCAGAACTTGTTTTATTCAGGGTACTATATGTAAGGAAATTAAAATTTTAATTAAAAATACTTCATTCAAGCATAAACAAAAATCTATAAAGAGGAATTTGGAATACAAAATAAACTTCATACCCATGTCATTTTAAATAGCAGTATCAGTTTTAAATTTTGAAGATTCTCTTCCTATATTATCACTCAATTCAGACTCTATGGAATCATAGAAGCCTAGATTTTCCTAGGTCCATAACTTCAGTGTCATCCTCAAATCCTCCCTCTTCCTCAGCCTTTACATAAGTAGTTGACAAACCCTGTCATTTTTGCCTTGATGATAAAATGTTGATTTCTCCGCTTGGTTTTCGAAACCCTTCACTTTTCACTTGGCTTTAAAGCTCTTCACTTGGCCCCATCCTATCCTTCCAATTTCGTTAGACGTTACTTCCTTTCCTGAACTTTGTGTTGTAGGCTAATTGACCCTCTTACTCTATTCCTTACAAGTGGCACTTGCTCCCATTTCCATGTCTCCATACTGTCTTCTAACCCTGAAATGCATCACACTTGCCCCTCCCTTCAGTACACAAGTCAACTGCCATCTCCTACATGAAATCCTTGAAAGCTAGTGCCCACCTTCTCTAACTCACATTGTATTTATTTTGAATGTGTTCTTTGCAAATTTATACATGTACATGTATTGACCAGTGGAACCAGGAATTGTTTCTTTTCCTTTCCTTTTTTTTTTGTCTTTATATCCCTAATGCCTAGTCCTACTTGGTACATTGTAGGTGCTACATGCTTGTTGATTGATTGACTGGTTAAATTTGAGGAATCCTTAGCACTTGACTGGTTCGAATTCCTGCATACTGGTTGCATATAACTGATAAGTGCCCATCTGCTCTTTACTTGAATACTTTAGTGTCAAAGAGTTGACACATTAAAGATTATATTTTTGAACAGTTCCGACTGTTAGGAAGATTTTCCTTTAAATTAAACTGTTTCCTTGTAACTTCACAGTTTTCTCTGGAGCCACAAAAAATGAATCTGTCCCCTCTTTCATGTGTAAGGACTGTCTTCTGATTTCCAAGTTAACCATCTCCAATTCATTCCATTGATCCTTAAAAAATAGTTTCAGATCTCTTCACCAACCTAGTAATCTCCCCCTTCACAAATTTGCGAATATCCTTCTTTGATTTTTATTGGTTTTATTTTAAAAGAGATAATTATGGAATATAAAATCAGTGATTTTTTTTTAGTTTTGGTATTCTGTATTTATGTAGACTATAATTATTTAGGATAATTCTTTCCAGGAAAACCTATTTGGATTGAGATTTAATTGAAATATAAATATTCCTTACTAAATCTCGAAATTCCTAGAAAATTTTTGAGGTAAATAAAATTTTTGAAAATCAGATTATTTTAGTGAATTAAGTGCATTTGCTCATTAAAGGAATCTTGGGATCAAATTTTTCATAAGGCAAAGGAGGCTATGGTAAAATGAACAGTCCTTCTTGCACTGCTCCTCTTCATAGTATTATGCAGATCTGAATTTCCATTTGAAAGATTTGATTAAAGCATAATATACCTGTACTTAAAAATAAGCATTTTTTAGAATTCTTACTTGTGTGTTCATCCTTAGGAGAAGTTAGGCCTTCTTATGGTGTCATAATGAAGACCATTAAAAACATTATTTGTTATGGTCCTACTTGCCTTGGAAAGTCATATTTATTCCTAATCAGAAGTAATGAAGTTGAAAGTTGGCTAATTAATACTGTATGACTTTATTTCTATGGTTTACTTATTTCTGATTACCTAAGATCTCAGCAATTTCCTAAAACCTTCATTTAAACTTTAATTAAATGTGTGATGGGAATTTTAAATGACTAAACCTAAATAAATGAGATAGCTAAAATACCCACTTAATATTTGCAGAAGAGGGAATTGTGATATTTTTCGTTATGCTTTGTTACTTCTATTTCCTTTGCTTCATGATAGAGTTGAGATCTCATTGAAGTGGGTGCTCTTCCGAAGGAGCAGATTAGAGCCCATCCACACCTTCTCAGCCAGGACTCTTGTGCCTGCCCTCCACTTTCTTTATAGCTTAGTTCATTTGAAAAGTCTAGACTTGCTAAGGATACCGGGTGTCGTGTATCCAAGAACTCATCCTGAGTGCTGGCCTCTGTGAATGAAGTCTAAGGTGGTCTGTGAGCTTCTGGGCTACCAAGTCATACTGCTGAGCTCTCTAGACCTTTTTGGACATAAATCAGTTTCTGTCCACATCGTCTTTCTCCCCTAGCCATATTGTATAGGGTTGTTGTTGCTGCTTTTCTTAAACTTATGTATAGGTAGTTTTTTTGACATTTATCTGTAGTCAGTTATGTCCAATTATATTTGACCTGTCATTCCAAACTAAAATTTTGTTATCTTTTTTTGGCTTCTGATTCTGTCATCCATTGTGTCAACTGTCCCTCCCACATTCATGTCCTTTACAAGCTCAAAAAGTAACATTTTTGCCCTCATCCGAGACATTGATAGAAATGCTAATAAGACAGATCCCAGGAGCATTGTGCTAGACATTCTCCTCCAAAATGGCATTGATCCATTAATGATTACTCTGGGTCTTGTCATTCAGCCATTTTTGAACCCACCCACTTTACTTTCATCTAGTCAACTTCTCATCATATTGTCTACAAGGATAACACACAAGATTTTTCTAAATACTTTTCTGAAATCTGGGTATACTACATCCGTAACATTCTCCTAATATCCTAGCCTAATAATTCACCTCACAAAAGGTAATGAATTTAATCTGGCAGGGCCTGTTCTTGATGAAGTTGCCTCTTAGTGACCAGTCATCCTTGCTTTTCTCTGTAAATGCTCATACACCATCTTTTTAATAATATATTCTAGAAATTTGCCAGGAGTCAAGTCAAGCAAGTTGGCTCAGAGTTTGCCAATTCTACCTTTCCCCTGCCCACCAAGCCCCATTTGAAAACTGAGACAATATTGACCCTTGCTCATTTCTGCCACATTTCACCTTCCCCTTCAGATTTTCAGGGAGTACTGTTATCCCAGTATTCACAGCCTGTAGTCCTTTGGTTAGTCTGCACTTGGTGGTTTGAGCTCATTGAAAGCCTTCCATCATCTCACTTCTATCAGGCTTCAGCTCCATGTAAATCTGTGTTTTTGTGTCCTTCCCAGTCTGAAGGTTATTCTCCTTGACAGAGAAAACAAAAACAAAATAAGAGATAAGTGGTTTTGCTTTCCCTGAATTATGGTACCATGGACAGAGTACGTGATTAGCACAAGGAAGACCCAGATTTGGATCCCCTCTCAGACATTTTTTAGTTGCTGTGTTATCCTGAGCAAGTCATGTATTTGGTCTGGGCCCCAGCGTCCTCATCTGAAAAATAACAACACCCAGTTTGCAAGGTTGTTGTGAGGGCCAAGTGAGGCAATTTAAAAAATAAGGAACTTAGCAGATATTAAAGCACCATATACATTGTTGTTATTCAGTCATATCTGACACTTCATTATGCTATCGACCTCTGTCCATGGGGTTTTCCTGACAAAGATACTGGAGTGGTTTGCCATTTCATTCTCCAGTTGCAAAGAGAGGTTAAGTGACTTGCCCACGGTCACACAGCTAGGAAGTTTCTGAGACTGCATTTGAACTTGGGTCTCCTGACTCCAAGCCCAGTGCTCTACTCATGGCTGCCCCATTATATACATTACAACTATCCAATGGATAGATAGAGAATTGATGTTGGGAATACCAATACAAGCAAACAAGGTGGTCCCTGCTCTTCGAGAGCTTATATTCTAATGGGGAGAGACATAGAAAAGGAGCTAGAAAGAGAGGGGGAAATGAGGAGAAGGGTTGGAATTGAGGGGATGGTGCTTTTGCAGAGGCAAGGCAGCAGGCAAGGAGGAGGAGAAGGAGTTGTCCAAAGAGTGATGGGAGTGAAGTGAAGCAAGGCTGGAGTCCTTCCTGAAATGGTGGTCCCAGGGAGTAAATCACCAGTCAGGAGAGCACAGTTATTAACAGCATTACTATAATTTTTGTTATCTTCCTTGAATACATTGTTTGAAAATTTTCATACCTCCCCCCAACCCCTTAGTTTATTTTTTTTATTAAATTTTTTTTGAGTTACATATTTTCTCCCCGTCTTTCCCCCGCCCACCACCCCAAAACAGCCATCCCAGTGTTTCCCCCCTCCCCCAGTCTATTCTCTCCTGTGTCACTTTTTGGTAGGGCAGGATGGATCTCCCAACTGCAGTGACTGTGTATCTCCAGTTCCAGTTGGATGTAGTCAATAATAATAATAATAATTGCATATATATATATGCATATATACACACATATACACACATACACACACATATATATACATATATACATATATACATACACATACATATACATATACAAAGATAGATAGATAGATAGATACACATTCATAACATTTGATTATGGAACTCCAGATTCCAGATTCTTTCTCCTCCTCCCTCACCACCCATCCCCACTGGAAGGACAAGCAATCAAATACAGGCTGAACATGTGAAATTACGCAGAACCTCTCCATAGTGAGCACACTGTGAGAGTCTGATTAAATGTCCCTTCTTCCTAT
>CM053581.1:374724098-374745774 GCA_028627135.1 Pseudochirops cupreus
AGATAACAAATATATAATTATAATGCAACTTATAATATTGTATTATGTTATATTTGTAAAACATAATAAGTTGCATTATAATTATATATTTGTTATCTATGAAATTGGGGGAGGGAACTTATCCTCCCCTCCCTCTTAAGAAAAAGTAAGAAAGCACCCGAAATTTCGCCTAGTCTGAATCATTTGTCCCAGTCTAAAGGAGAAACCTCACTGGTCTTTCTTTAACAATCATTTTGAAACAATATCCTGTACCGAAATATTCTACATTATTCTCAAATGTTTTAAACCCATTTCTAGCCCCTCTCTCCAGATCAGCCAAGGCGTAACTCTTCCTGAGTTATACTCATGACAGCAGGTCAGTGTAATGACCAGACTGAAAGAAGGAAGAAGCCTTTATTACTTCTGTTATGGAAGTAATTCACCTTTGGTCAGCTAGAAAAGACAATCCTTCAAGGGAGTGGTAAAAGAGGAGTGACTGCATAGTTTTAAGAAAATGATTCTCCCAGGGTGTGCCAAAAAGTTATATGACTACTGTTCTGTTTGATGAAGCAATGTGTTAACCCAACTTTTCCCTGAGCTCTGAAACTATATTTTATAGTATCGTGAAATTTCTTGGTTCAGGAATAGCACCAATTGTAATTTGAAAATGGCTTGTCAGAGATTTTTAAAATCATGAGGTAACTCAACTAGGTGGTGCAATAGATAGAACCAGGAAGACCCGAGTTCAAATCCAGCCTCAGATCACTTACTAGCAGTGTGACCCTGGGCAAGGTACTTAATCCCCTTTGCCTCAGTTTCTTCCTATGTAAAATGAGCTGGAGAAAAAGAACGACAAACCACTCCAGAATCTCTGCCACAAAAACCCCAAATGGGGTCACAAAGAGTCAGATACAACTGAAACATCTCAACAACAATAATTCTATCATTAATTAGCTTTTCCCTCTAAGCAGAAATACTTCTAAATGAGTGTAACTTAAATTAATAAGATGGTTTCTGGTGGGCTTATATCTAAAATGCAGAGTACAAGATTTTCTTTTGTAAGGAAAATGATACCCACAGTCCTTACTTTATATGAGGAAAATGATATGTAAACCTCAAAGTGAAACCGAAATGGTGCTTTTTATATTATTATAATAATGTAAAGAGTCTTCATATTAGCTAATACATAATAATATAGAATCTATTTGGTAGAATGCATAATTTATAATAATAGCATAGAATCTATTTAAATACTATAACTATAATTAATTGCTTTTAGTCCCACATCCCCTACACCCCTGACCCCCCTTCCACCTAACCTTTCTTGCTAGTTTTTTTACACCCTAGACTTCTGGGAAATAGAAATGACTTGGATCAAATGAAAAATCTTTGGGAGATTGCTTTTAGAACTTAGAAGAAAAAGCCCTGTGGCAGTTTTCTCCACCTCTGGGAATTTTAATCAAATCAGTCGATACTACCATTATTTCTGGAAAATATGTGCCAGTGCTTTCCCCTATGGCTCCATTTCATATCCCAATGACTTCTCATACCAAAATCTCTCTCCTTTACTACTCCCCTATATGTTTCCCCTATTAGAATATAAGCTTCTTCAAATTACATGCTCTCTTTCTTTTCCATGTTTGGTTTTGTTTCCTCTTTCCCGTTGTTCATTCCATCAATTACAACCTTTCTATATACAACCAGACTAATGTCCAATGTGAAAGTACTTGCAGATCCTATATTTGATTGCATGCTGCCATGGGCAGGGGGGGGGGGGAGAGGGAGAGGAGAAAATTTGAAACTCAAGGGACTCTGGAACTGAATCTTGTAAACCAAAAGTAAATAAATCAATTTATAAAAAAAAAATAAGAGTTTGATCAAAAAAAAAAAAGAACATAAGCTTCTTGAGGACAGAGACCATATCAGTTTTGTTTGCAGTCACAGGACTTGGCATATGATAAATGCTTAACAAACACTTTTTCATTTGCCATAGGTCTAGAGTTTGAAGGGACCACACAAAGGGTATCTCATCTAACTCCCTTCTCTGACAGATGAAGAAACTGGCCAGAATTCTAATCCAGATAACTAAAATGCTTTATTCTACTACACTGAGATGACTTTCCTCTATCAATTTTGAAAGAGAAATAAATTTCTAGTGGCTGTCACATATCATCCAAGGTGGGAGAATTTAGGTTTAGTGATACTTGCTACCAAGACAACTCCTTGGTACTTCTGTTAGTGTGCTGTTGCCAGACACCCTCCCTGAGGAATCGCTGGCAGCTAACACCAAACTCCAGAGAGGAGGCCTGCTCACACACCCCCTGCTGTGCTACTTTCCCCACCGGACCACCATTTTCCCTTAACTTCTTTGCAAGAGAAAAGAGGTTAGAATCAGTCTCACTTTTGAACATTTGACCATCTCTGATTTGAATAATGTGAGGCTACTAATGGTAACAGCAGCTCATGTTTACAAACTACTCTAGTTTCCACAGTCTTCCCCAAAACTCTGTGAAGTAGGTACTATTAGTACCCACACTTAACAGGCTAAGAGGGGATGAGTGACTTTCCTTCCTTCCTTCCTTCCTTCCCTCCTTCCTTCCTTTATTTCTGCTTTTTGGAGGGGGGGAAGGCAGGGCATTTGGGGTTAAGTGACTTGCCCAAGGCCATATGGCTAATAAGTGTTATATGTCTGAGGCTGGATTTGAACTCAGGTCCTTCTGACTCCAGGGCTGGCTCTCTATTCACTGTACCACAGAGTCACCCTGTGACTTGCTTTTCTATCAGTTCAAATTCAAGCACTCCACTCAGAGGCAGTGGATGGAACACTAGGCTTTGAGTCAGGAAGACCTGATTTCAAATTGGGCCTTAGAAATGTACTATTAGCTGTGTGACCCTGGGCAAATCACTTAACCGCTGTCTACCTCAGTTTCCTCAACTGTAAAATGGAGATCATAACAGCACCTACCTGCTGTGAAGATCAAATGAGATAATATTTAAAACATGCCTAGCACAGTGTCTGGCCCAGAGTAAGCATTTAACAAATGCTTGATTCCTTCCTTCTTTTTTAATCCCAAAGTGCAGTAAAATTAAGACCTCAAATAGAAAAATGCATTGTAGGGAATTCAGCTGTTTATGCAAACATTTTGAAAGGGCCAAATTAGATTTAACTGGAAAGTCCTGAAACTTCTGACGGTAGAGAGGCGTTTCAGATATTAAGGCCAACAGTACTTAGGTTACCCACTGGCAGGTCAGACGGTGGTGGCTGGGTTGAGGGGGAGGGGGAAGCTGGAGTATAAAGGAGCCCAGTAGCTGGGCTACGGTGGTCTTCCATCTAATCTGAAGTACTGTAGTTTATGACTCCTATTCATCCAAGCAATCCAACTATTCCGCCATTCTGGACATTTCTCAATGTTTCTCCAAATGATGTATTTTCTACCAGTTTCCTCTGACCTGGTAGGTGAGATCTTATGATGAAATATTTAAATGACCAAATGGATTTCCATAGGATGGAAATAGAAGTTTTATAGCAAATGTCACTGTGAAAGGGGGCTTCAGGCACATTTTGCTAATTCTATTTTTATGCATAGTTTTCTTTTTTGGTTGTAGAGTTGAACCAAAGGGAAAAGCAACTTTTTCACTCTGAAAGGATGAGGCTTATTGAGTAAGTGGTAAGGAGGTAGGGGTCTTTGTAAAATGAGAAGGGGGGCCCCAGAATGTGACCAAAGGACAGTCTATCCCCAGTCAATGTCAAGACCGAAGAGACTACATAAAAGAGGAAAAAGAATGCCAGGCTAACTATTGAAAAGTAGTTTAATGAGGCTTTGAAGGTAACAGAGATATCTACCTGGAATAATTACTGTGGGTTTTTTACCTAGCTACCATCTGCTGTCCCGTTGGGTTAAGAAATACTATAACACAACATAATGAGCTGGTGTATTCATAACCTTAGAAGACACAATCTCACAAACAAAAGTGCAGGTAGGAAGTAGAGCAAGTTTATTTGTGGGAGAGAATGGGGAGCACAGGAGTTGTACCACTAAAATCTTTTATCTTGGAATTAGAGTACTAACAATAACAAAAGCAAAAACAGCCCACTTTCATTTGGTGCTTTCAAGACCCCCAAGCAGTTTACATACATTTACCTCACTGATTCTGTAAGTACTGTGTGGGGGACTGTATAGGAGTAAAACTGGGAAGCAATGGCACATTTTGGTCAGTCACGTGTTTACAATATTTTTGCTACATCAGTCTCTTTAAATCTTTGAAGAATTTAGTACAAGTTCTAAGATAATATCATATAACAGCTCTCATAGGTGTATGAAGCAAGAAATTAGCAAGAAAACCAGTTGGCAGGGTCTATTTAGAGATAAGTTTCAGATAACAGGTATTAGATAGCAGAATAATTTACTGAAGAAAAAAATCTTAAAAGTCCTACCTTGTTAAAACTATTGTGTAGAATTCTTAAATTCTGATGTGAAGTTTCAATTACAATATTCTGGAAAATATCATGGGCCTTAGATCTCCAGTGTTCTGAGACATTCCAGTCAAGCTACTTCTCCCTTCATGAGGTTGGGTTTTTTATTTTTTCTAACTACTAATGCTCAAAAGTCCCCACCAACGTGCTTCCTTTGCTGATCATCAGTTGATATGAATTATTCAACCAGAGCTTTTAGAAAAGGATATTTACTAAGGTGGTAGAGTAAGAATAACTGATACAAAACATTGCCCCAAAATGGGGACCTACTCTCCCCCAGCAGATGCAAAGTTTTGGGGGAAAGGGCTCAGGTTTAGAGCATACAATATGGTAAATTGAGTAAAACTCCTGGAAATCACTTTTTCCCTCTTTCATGGAGTTCTCATGAAATTGCTCTTAATAACGGTGCTGTTGTCTGCTAGACTCCTGATAGATTCCTGAAACTGCCTCTCCCCTTAAGTGTTCAGTCTGTCCTTGGCTGCCACTGTAGACACTGCCATCAGTCTCTGACAATCTGGGGATACTGCTAGAATGCCCATGAGAAGTCTGAAATATTCTGACCTTTTGAGCTCTTAAGAGACAGATGGTCTTCTCTCTCCAATCATAGTCCAAGGGACTCTCTCTCAGGGTCTTGTCTGGATTTCTCTTTACTCTAGGTTCTTCTGCCATTTGAATGTCTGGCTTCTGAACTGGCTTATTATTTTCTATATACCTCACAGTGTATGACTGAGTCTCTTTAGCCAACACCAATACATCTCCTGTGTACCTTCATTTCATTTCAACCAATAGCTTTCTTCTCCTTTGAAAAAAAAGTTTTTTTCTATGCCTATTTCAATGCCTTGCTTGACTGATTTTTTTTTCAATTGGAGATGTTTACAGAAGCAATTTATTACTTTGTTTCCCCTTTTTTTAGAGGGGGGAAGACTGGACAATTGGAGTTAAGTGACTTGCCCAAGGTCACACAGCTAGTAAATGTTAAGTGTCTGAGGCCGAATTTGAACTCAGGTCCTCCTGACTCCATTCACTGAGTCACCTAGCTGCTCCAATTTATTACTTATTTTAAATTTTAATTTATTACTTATTTTAAGTAATTAGTTCAGTTGACTCCCACCCTTACACCTATGTATGTATCTAATCTACATGTTGTCTCCTCTATTAGAACATGAGTACTCTGAGGGTTAGGTCTGTTTTTGTCTTTCTTTGTATCCCCAGGATTTAGCACATAAAAAAGTATTTAATAAATGCCAGTCAAAAGACTGAGTTAAAAAAACAAACAACCCCCCCAAAAAACCCTGGTTTCTGATATCACTGGAATAGGAAAAAAATTTGAGATGGGAGAGGTTGATGGTGAGAGAAAGGAGGCAGAAGATGGAATCTTGAATCTCCAACCCTTGTATTCAATCTGGATTTTGATTTCTTGTTGTTTTGACAATATGGTGCCTCAAAGGCCTCTCCTTAACACAACTGTGTTCTCACTGAGCTTCACTATGGCCTTTTTTTCCTTATTCTTTCTCATTTATGAATAGGCTACAAATACATAGGAAGAGTGATGAGTGTGTGTGTGTGCGTGTGTGTGTGTGTGTGCTGAAGGGGGGCAAAATTTAATTGTCCTAATTTCTAATATTCTAGCAGGTTAGCAGATGTTGGTACTTCAGGAGAGGCCAGGGAGACTTAACTGAGTATCCCAGGAGGCTTCAGGGCAACCAGAAGCTTACAGTAAGATCTTTGTAGCCAATGGTTTCCAAGGGAAGCCATGAGGTAGCTCACCTTGAGCCCTGAGAAAGCCAAACTGACACACATCTGCAGTGCACAGAGGTATATGGTATAGTAAAGAGAGTACTAAAATTGGAGTCAATAGATCCAGATTAAAATCCTAACTCTGTATTTAATAGCTGTGTGAATATGGGCAAGTCATAACTTCTTGGAGACTTAGTTACCTCAGTGCCTGAAGCTCATAACCTTTGATCCTCAGAAAATGGACCAATACTTATATTATCTTATACGTAGAGCTTGTGTGATGAAAGCATAAAGTGCTTTTTTAAAATGGGAATTTTTAGTATTGTTAATAGAAGGAAAGCACAAAATAATAAATAAATCAGAGTTTCCATATTGTTAATAAATGCTATGTATCCCTGTCTGAAGTCAGCAATTACACATGGCAGGAAGCTGGTCCTCCGGAGAACAGAAGAGTTTTTGAGAAATGTTTGTCTATACTCAAACTTTTCAGAGAAGATGTTGAGCTAACATGGATAGGACAGGAGAAATATACTAGTAAGGAAGCTAGAAACAAAAACATTCTAAAGGATTGGAATAAGAACCAAAATCAATGGGGAAAAACTGGTGATGGGAAAAATATGATACAGATGAGAAAGCAAAGGAAAAGAAGCCATAAATGAAAAATGAAGGGATACAGCATTCACGAAGTTCTTCCTATGGAGAGTATTTTGAGTATTACCAATCTTCTAGCAGACTGCTGTCTCCTCTGGTAGACTTCTTGAGGGTCAGTATTGTGATGTTCTTTTCAATTTAATTCCTGACATAATGCCTTGTACATAATGAGGACTTAATAAATGTTTACTGAATTGTTTTTTTCCTTGGAATGAATCCAAATTCAAATCCTATGAGGATATTCCAAATTCTTTAAGAATATTCATTAAAAAAATAATCTATCTCCCACCCTTGCTAAGAGCTAAGTAGAGAGCCCAAAGCTGTAACGCATAGTGTTCTCTATCAATGAGCAAAAAATGACATCTGGAAGAGTAGAAATGTCACAGAAATAGACATCAAAACACTAAAATTTCAAAGTCTATCTTAAACATTGGGTTGTATTAACTGTGCAAATTTTCTACCTATTAAGTTTTGCAAAACAAACAATATACGCCAACCTATGATGAGGTGGGACTAGATGTCCTTTGAACATTTTTCCAGTTCTAAATCTACATAATCCTCTGATCTTCTGTTGGAATGCCCCAAGATAAAGAAAAAGAAGTAAGATTTCTTGGGATGGCCACCTATCTTGACTGAGGCCAAATATATTCAAATGACCTAGCTATGTTATTAGATTGCTACCTATATTAGAAGCAACATCTGCTGTAGGGGTGAATTATAGCAACTAGAGCCAGGAGTCACATGCTAATAAGAGGAAGACACTTGATAAACTCACTTGTCTCAATGACAATTTTAAATCTTAGAAAGGAAAAACCACAAAGAGTAAAGCTACTACTTTTTGAGATTGCTTTCGGCCAACAAGAATGGAATGGTTGTTAATGGATAAATGACCAGGACCTTAAAAAAGGAAGATGCCAGTGGCCATCACAGCAGAATATGAGATCCATTAACCTTTCAGTGTCACAGACAATTCTATTCATATAACACACACACAGTTTTTCTTTGCTGCAGAGGAGGTAACAATCAGCAACAGTAAAGGGAGTTTCCCTACTGGGATTCCCCTACACCAATGAAATCAAAGATCTGATCCAAAAAACTGAAATAAAAGATCCTGAAGGATAGGAACACTGCCTATAATTATAGAATTTGGTAACTGGAAGGAAGCTGAGAATTATCAAGGAAGACAAGAATCTTAGATTATAAGAAAGACTTCCTCAAAAAAAAAAAAGGAAATATAGGCATAATAGCTACCCCATATTTAGTTCAACATCTCAATTCGTTTCAAGGGACAGGTATTAAAGGGCTATTGTGCCAAGCACTGAGAATTCAAGGCTAAGAAACAAAAGTATGGCTTAAGGAGTTTGCATTTGACTTGGGCTTAGAGGGCAGCTTAGAAAATACACAAGTGTGTTGTTGTTCAGTCATTTCAGCCATGTCTGACTCTTCATGACCCCATTTGGAATTTTCTTGGCAAAGATACTAGACTGATTTGTCATTTCCTTCTCCAACTCATTTAACAGATGGGGAATCTGAGGCAAACAGGGTTAAATGACTTGGCCAGGGTCACACAGCCAGTAAATGTCTGAGGCTGGATTTGAACTTGGGTCTTCCTGATTCCAAGCCTGATTCCAATCGACCAGTGTGTGTGTGTGTGTGTGTGTGTGTGTGTGTGTGTGTGTGTGTGTGTGTCTAACAACGCACTACTTAAACCAAGAGAGAGACCATCTACTCAGACTCGTTTATTACTTACTACATCTTAACCTTAA
This sequence comes from Pseudochirops cupreus, assembly GCA_028627135.1. Lineage (NCBI taxonomy): Eukaryota > Metazoa > Chordata > Mammalia > Diprotodontia > Pseudocheiridae > Pseudochirops > Pseudochirops cupreus. The sequence goes on from CM053581.1 coordinate 374,732,706, forward strand.
AATGCCAAACTGCAGTCTCAGGGATAAAGCTGGGGAAGATTTGATTACAAATATACCTCTCACCAAGGATCTGGGCTTACTGACTCATTAGCCTTCAACTGCTACTCTCCACCTTGGACCCGGGCATCACAGATCACATCAGAAAGTGATTGTTTCCCACTCAAATTTCTTTGGACTCTTAACATTGCTGGCCATGCACATATTTGAAACAGTGAGCTCTGGAAACTAGGAAGAACATGGTAGAATAAAGATTTCTGTCATTCTTAAACATTCTAAAGTCTAAGGATTACATTGCATTCTACTCACAATGTCTTTTGGGAAAAACTTCCCTTTGAATTACATCCCAACATACACCAAACAGACTGAAATTAGTCTTTTAGAAGCAGCTGATGGTACAATGGGGAAGAGTCATTGGGTCTGGAGTCAAGGAGATCTGAGTTCAAATCCAGCCTCAGACACTTACTTACTAGCTGTGTGTCCCTGAGCAAGTCACTTCACTTGTTTGCTTCAATGTCCTCAAATAAAAAATGGAAACAATAATGACACCTCCCTCACAGGGTTGCTGGGAGATCAAAGGAGATCATCCTTGTAAAAAGCATTGAGCACTAGTGTCTGGCACAGAGTGCAGGCTTTCCAAATGCTTTTTTCAATCCCCTTCTCTGGCACCCTCTTTTACTTCCCTTTGCTCGACTATCATATATTTTGGGTTTGGTAAAACTTTTATAAATTTTTACAAGTCATGGAAAAGTTATCTAACAAGGCAACACTGCAATTGAAAATCAGAAGAAAATACTTAAGTTCAGGTGATTTTCCCCTTCTTTGAGGAAAACAAAACAAAACAAGTGAAGAAACAACCAAACACCTCAACTCCTTTTCAAGGAAAAAAAGCAACTAAGAAAAATGGGATTATGATAGATCCCAGTGGGAGTCTTTGGCCTCAGCTGCTGGGGACACCAATGAATGTGGATTTGAGGACATTACTGCTCACACCATATCTTACATAAGCAGGATTATAGAAGCTCAAATCTTTAATAATGCTTGGCTGTATTATTCCACCTAACTATATAGCTCTCCCACTGACTTCCCATACTTGGTAGCTTTCAGGGATCTTCCCAGTTGGGAGATGGTAATTGCATTTGCTCTAAAATTTCTGATTAATGACATAAAACTGGAAGAATGTCAATTTCATAACAACAGAATTTTTCCAACACTTCTGTAAGTGGTGGGTTTCATTCTTCACCACATTCCGTATCCTGGCTAACTTTAGGGGTGCAATTCCCCTGGGAGGGGGATGGAGTATGGTTAATCAACATTTTATGGTTGAGGAAAGTGAATCCCTGAAATTAAATGACTTGGGCAGCCACATAAACTGTAAGTATCCAGGCAGGATTAGAACCTTATTGAAATACCATTATTATCGATACTGATAGCAAAATGTTACCCCTCAAATAAGATGAGTGGTCTCATGACAATTGTGATCCCAGTGATCTCAAGAAAACATATGTTCTTAGCATCTCTACTTTTTGCTTACTTTTTCAACCTTTTTTCAACCCTGGTTCAATCCTCAGCTAAAACTTGATAAAACTACAAACTAGGTGAATGCCCAATAGGGCAGCAGGCAATAGTGTTACTCAGTGATAGAGTACCAGAAGGAAGAGTCATCATCCAGAGTTCAAATCCACCCTCAGCCACGTACTAGCTGTGTGACCCTGGGCAAGTCACTTAGCCCTGTTTGCCTCAGCTTCCTCACTTGTAAAAGGAGCTGGAGAAGGAAACAACAAACCACTCCGGTATCTTTGCCATGAAAACCCCAAATGGGGTCACAGAGAATTGGAAATGACTGAAGAATGACAGAACTACAAGAATGTCCAATGGACATCAATGTCTTCTTTAGTAGAGATCTTCAAGTAAAAGCTGAATGACCACTTGTTAATAACATGATAGCAGGGAGCCTGGTTTGGTGGAAAGCACACTGGACTTGTGGTCAAAGGACATGAGTTCAAATCCTGTCTCTGCCACTTATGTACTTGCATGACCTTAGGCAAGCTGCCTCCTCTCTTAGCCTTCATTTATAAAATGAAGCTTTTGAAATGGATGAGTTCTTAGATCCTTTCAGGCTGTAAATCTATGATCCTAAATTCCTGCCTATGTTAGACTGGTGGACCTCTGAGGTTCTTTTCTACTCAACAATGCGGCAATTTTGTGTACTGCATTTTTTCCTGCTATGGGAAAGTATAAAATGGGAATGGCAATTTGAAGATCTTCCCTGCCCCTTGATAGGCCTAGGGGAATTTGAGGACCTTTCCTGATTTGAAAATAAACTCTGCCAGTAATAGGCTGCATGTGCTCACATGGAGCCTGGGGTGGGAGGCTTGTTTTTCAGGAGGCACAACTTTTGTTACTTTGTGGTCAAATGGGTCAGGAGGGTTGTGATGTTCTCTGACCCTGGAGAAGGCTATATATACCCTGACTGAGGTTTTGCTTTAGGGCTCACTTTGGGAAGAGTTGTGTGATTTGGCCAGATGAGGCTCTGGGCAACTGTTGAGTCCCCCGGCTTTGAAAACCCAGATGTTGCTGCTTCTCTCTCTTGTGACTAACTAGGTATGGACATGATGGTCAGACAGCTAGAAGCCCTGTCTGTTGGTCTGCTGAACTGTGTTATTTTCCTCTGTCTGTATTTTTTGTCTGCTTGTAACTTCTGTTTGTATTCTCTGAAGTTCAGGGTGCTGACCTTTTCCCTTGAATTAGGTAAATGATGTATGTTTGATTAAAGTGAGATTGTTAACCCTTTCTGAGTTGCTTTCCTTTAGAAAAGCAGATCAAAGAACCTGTGCTAGCATCCTGGGTATGCTAGGGTGCTTGCTGTTACAGAAAGATGGAAACAATTTTCATTTTTTTATGCTAATGAGTGTCTTACTATTTGACTTGGAGCCACCTCAAGAAGTTGTTGGACTGGTTGGTCAAGGCTGACACAGGGAAAAAGAAGAGGAATCAGTCAGGCTATGGTTTTCTGTATCATTTTCCCTTCTGGTGCCCTTTAAGAACTTGAATGGAGTATTTGTGGGAGAGTTGGACTTCCCTAGGACCTTTGCTGTTACCATCTTAATAGAAAGTCCTTATTTTAGCTATTTCCATGAATGGATTTTACACTTAAATGATCAGTAAGGACACTAACAAGAGCTCACCCTTACATAGCACTTTAAGGCTTACAAAATTTATTACATTAATTTATGTAAATTATCTGATCTGCTTCTCACAACAACAATAATTCATGTGGCACGTTTTGTTGTTTGCCCTTCATTTTCAGAAAATCAATGTCATCACAGGGTACGCCTGAGATGCTAGAACACTGAAGTTACATTACTCTAAAATGAAGCTTAGAATGACTAGGTCACGTTCACACAGCCCACAGACCTCAGCAGAAGTATCCAACCCAGGTTTATGATGTCTCCCAACAACCAGCATTCTTTCCAGCACTACCACACCGTACTTTAACTTTAAAAGGTTGGTGCTAACGTTTCTGGGACATTCAGGGACAAAAGGGCCCAATGCAGGTAGGGGACATCGATGAATTCTTGAACAGATTCTGTGCCTCCTAAATAGCTGGATGTGTTGACTTTTCCCTTGGCAACCCAGTAAAAGAATTGACCAGCACTTGTTCAAGTGCCAAGGAAAAAGAAAAATTGCCTGAGTTATTATCTCAGAGCAACAAATGATACAGCCATAAAGATCATAAGTGAAGACATAAATTATCCTGATGACTAATAGACACAGCCAGCAACACAGATTTGTTAGAAGCTGAAGATCAGGACAGTTAGATCTGCAAGCTTAAAAATTCTAGGGAATGGAACCAGGAGAACACTGTACACAATTACAGACACACTGCATCTGTGATGACTAATTTTGATAGACTGGGCTTTTCTCAGAAATGCAAGGTTCTAAGACAGTGGTTCTCAACCTTCCTAATGCCACAACTCTTTAATACTCATATGTGGGCATATCTGCATGTGGGCAGACCCGCCTGGAGACAGATAGAGGAGCAGTGTCTCGGTTCCTAAGACCATCAGAAATATGTGTTTTCCGACAGTCTTAGGCGACCCCTGTGAAAGGGTTGTTCGACCCCCAAAGGGGTCATAACCCACAGGTTGAGAACTGCTGTTCTAAGACAACTCCAAAAGGCTCATGATGGAAAAGCCTATCCACATCCAGAGAAAGAATTATGGAGTCTGAACCTATATCAGACTGCAGCTGTCTTGGGTGGGGAAGGGAAGGAGAGGGAGAGGGAGAAAATCTGGAATTAAAAAACTTGTGGAACTGAATGTTGTAAGCTAAAAATAAAAAAATTTAAAAGAAAAAAAAATTCTATAATCAGAACCAAATATAAGTTTAAATATGTCAGTGCATATATAGGACTAGAGGCAGGGCAGATAATTGCTGTATGTGATATCATCTTCTCCACCTGGGATGTATTTCCCCTCAAGCTCTATCCTTCCAATTCCCATCCATCATTCAATAATGAGCTCAAATGCCACTCCCTCCACGAAATCCTTTCCAATAATTTCAAAACCATGCCCGGCAATATTTTTTCCTTCCTACAAGTTCCCGTAGACTTCATTCATACCTCTGACTGAATATATTATAGAATAATTATGATATAATTATATTACAGAACAGAGGCAACAAGGTGGTGCAGTAGATAAAGCACTGAACCTAGAGTCATGAAGGCTGGAGTTCAATTCTGGCTTCAGACACTAGCTGTGTGTCCTTGGGCAAGTCACTTTACCTCTCTGTGACTCAGTTTCTTCATCTGCAAAATGGGGATAACAACAGAATCAACTTCCCAGAGTCACTGTGAGGATCAAGTGAGACAATATGGGTGCCAACTTTAAGGAATTATATAAATGCTTTTGTTGTTGATGTTCAGTCATTTCACTTGTGTCCATCTCTGTGACCCCATTTTTGGGGTAGTTTTCTTGACAAGGATACCGAAGTGGGTTGCCATTTCCTTCTCTAGCTCATCTTACGGATGAGGAACTGAGGCAAACTGGGTTAAATGACTTGCCTAGGGTCACACGGCTAGTAAGTGTCTGAAGCTTTGAACTCAGGAAGATGAATCTTCCTTCCTGCATTCTATCTATTGTGCCATCTAGCTGTCCATATAAATGCTAGCTATTTTAATTATTAAAGATTAGAAAGTGAATATTTTAGCTGTTATGGCATTTCCTCAATTTATAATTCTGCCAATGTGGATACTCCTTTCACCAATGCGGACCATAGATCTTTGGAAGTCACTGTGGCTGTAACCATGCTAATGATCCAAACCTAGCTAGTCCAGTCCTCAAACTAATCACTTGGTCAACTAACATTTATTAGAAGTCTAGTATGTGTTAGGCACCCTACTCAGGGTGGGGCGAGGGGAGGGAGAAGAGTCCATGCCTTCAAGGCGCTCACTGTCTAATAAGGGAGATAACATGCAAAGGACTGTGTACAAACAGGATATGGAGAAGGTAAACTGAGGCTTGTCTCAGAAAGAAGGCACCAAGATTCAGAAGGACTAGAAAAGAATTCTTGCAGAAGGTGAGATTTTAACTGAGACTTGAGGGAAATTTGAAGGCAGAGAGGAAGAGGAGTGAATTCCAGGTATGGGGGACCACCAGTGAAAATGCTTGAGGTTAGGAAATGGCGTGTTATGTTGAGAAATTGCAAAGGAAGTCAGTGTCACTAGACTGCAGAGTAGGGGAATAAGGTGCCAGGAAACTGGAAAGGTAGGAAGAAGCTAGGTTGTGGAGGGCTTTAAAAGCTAAACCAAAGATTTTATATGTGATCTAGGAATAAATAGGAAGTATGGGAAAATGGGGTGATATGGTCCGACCTCCATTTTGGGAAGATCACTCTGACAGCTGAGTGACGACAGACCTGGAGCACAGATAGTCACCAACAGGTCAGTGCAATAGTTCAGGCATGGGGTGAAGACCACCTGTACATGCACCACCTGCACAGTGTTGACAGTGACAGAGAGAGAAGGGGGCATATATCAGAGACATTAGGAAAACAGAAATGACAACACTGGGCAAGTGACTGGATATGGTGTGAGGGGTGAGACAATGAGTAGGTTATAAGCCCATACTGTACCTTTTCTTTACGGCTTGGTAATTTAGTATAATATCTCAATAATCTAATTTTATCAAAAATTAATTTTAAGTTGATTCTTTAGGGTTCTTCAAGCACACCATCATATCATCTGCTAAAAGTGATAGTTTTCTTAATTCTTTACCCGTGTTTACCTCAACTTTTTATTTTGGTCTTATTGTCATAGACAGCATTTCTAGTACTATGCCAAAGAGGAGTGGTAACAACAGACATCCTTGTTTTACCTGTGTTTTTTGGGAAAGGATTCTGGTTTATCTTGATTACATATAATGGTTAACTCTTGATTTTAGACATATGTATTGACCATTTAAGGAAATGATATGTATTCCTTTGTTTATTTCCAGTTTTTGGTTGTTGTTTTTTTAATAGAAATGGGTGCTGTATTTTGGCAAAATCTTTGCATCTAGTGATATGATTTTTGGTGATTTTGTTATTAATATAGTTGTCTTTAATAAAAAAAACTATCGTTGGCACAAATTCAGCCTATTTAGTTTATAACCTTTGTGACATGGTGTTTTAACTTTTTTGCTATAAGGGTCAAACAAGGTGTCACCCACCCCACATTGGTAGGTGGAGTTTCTTCACTGGGGAGTTCCCTATACCAGTAAAATCACAAGTTGGGTCCTTATCCCTACAGATAGTACATTGGAGATGTCAAACGCCTTCCCCCAAAACTCCTGAGTACAGCCTGTCTAGATTAAAATTTAATTAGGAAATATTTGACAAAATAAAAATCCAATACAACAAAGATAATGTTAATTTGTGGTACTCAGCTAATATGAGGCCCACAGGGTAAACATATAGTATATATGTAGTATGTTATTTATCTATCTATCCATATATATATATATATACATATATATATATATATGAATAAATAAAATTAGATTACACGTGTCATACTGCATATACACACAAACACTCACATATACACACATGCATACACATATGTGACTGCAGGTCCTTGAGCTCCTAATTTCACCATAACTTGCCTGACCCAGATGTACCATACTCTCATGCCATGTGCCTGTGCACTAACTAGCCTCTAGCTCTAACCTGGCCCTGCAGAACCTCCTTGGGGCCCTGGGCTTGGACTGATGAGCATTCAAGTCTGAACCAGACCCAGTGCTGTTCTTCAGCTATCGTCATGCTATCCAGCCTTGCATATACCCCTCCACCACCTTCACTTGGTTCTGGAAGAATATTCAAATACACACGACCATTCCTTTGTTGTTGTTTGTCCTTCTTTCTCAAAGAGGACCATGACTTCAGGAAGGTGATGCCATGACTTGTGAGTGAATTGGATTTAAGTGAGGGAGGGCTGTGCAAGGTCACCAGCCTCATTCTCTCCTCTGCATCCCTCTGGGTCCAGTGGCAATTTAAAGTTCCATTCCTTTAAAGTACAAATCAATGCCTATGACTCCATTCATCATCCCTGTGACACAACCCCCTTCCCACCATTTCCTTATTTGTGTTGTCACCTGATATCAGAATGTAAACTCTCGGGGAACAAGGACTATCTTTTTTGGTAACTATCAGCCTGGCACATAATAACCAATTAAATGCTTTTACATTCGTTTAAGTCACTCATACATTTATGTATTACACCGATTTATATTTCAAACAAGATCTACATGCTATGTACATACTAGCAATCTATAGTGATGCTGGTCTTTAAACAACATATACGGTCAGTCCGTCATACAGGATGAGATTTATGACTTCATTTGTGTGAAGATTCCTAGGGTGCAATTTCCTTATCCCGTGCAGTTTAGTCCCTTCTCTGCAACTTATAGCCTTGGTAAATTCCCTTAAGAGATTAAGTCTCCAGAGCATTGTCATACCCCTAGTTTGTGTCAGGGGCAAGACTAGAACCCAGGTCATGGGTTCATAGATGTCAGGAGCTGCAAGGAACCTTAAGAAGCCAATGAGTCCAATCCCCTCATTTAACAGATAAAGAATTGGAGGCTGGAGAGGCAAAGGGACTCGACCAGGGTCATGTGGCAAATAAGTAAATGAAGTTGCATTTGATCCTTGTCTTTCTGACTCTGGCCAAACTCCCTACACCTAGATGATTCTCATCTGTATATTATATTATATCCCTGCAATACCTTAGCAATTTAGTGGGGGAGATAAGACATATGCACAAATAACTATAAGTTACTATAACTATAATTATAGTTCTGCCTATGACAATAATCATTAACATTTATATGATGCTTTAAAGTTTCCAAGATACTTGTCATATTTAATTTGCATTCATGTCCTATTTCCTCTGCTAGATCACTAAACTCCCTGAAGGCAAACACCTTGTCTCACTCTTCTCTGTATTCTCCACAGGGCCTTTGACCTAGTAAGTGACTGAATATTTACTGAATGAATGAATGGCAAGTCTATCAGGATGCAGTCCCTTATAAAATCAAGCACTCCAAAGGAGTCATATGGAGGACCTAATTAACTGACAGTGCCTGCTCTAAATATTTTTTCAGGTTCAAATCAGTTCTTCTGCCTTATGTGCTGCAGAACTTTGATGGTGATGGTGGTGATAACAATAGTGGGATGGTGATGATGGTAGTGGTAGCAATGGTAGTGGGATGGTTATGGTGGTAGTGGCAATGGTAGTGGGATGGTTATGGTGGTACTGGTGGTGGTAATGGTAGTGGGATAGTGATGGTGGTGGTAGCAATGGTAGTGGGATGGTTATGGTGGTGGTGGTAATGGTAGTGGGATGGTGATGATGGTGGTAGTGGCAATGGTAGTGGGATGGTGATGGTGGTAGTGGTGATGAGGGTAATGGAATGGTGGTAGTGGTGGTAATGGTAGGGGGACAGTGATGATGGTGGTGGTGGTGGTGGTAATGGTAGTGGGATGGTGATGATGGTAGGGACTGCTCTCAACAAGACGCTTATACATATTTTTTCCCAAGGACAATATTGACTCTTTCTTTATGAACCTGATATGCCCACTATCTAGGCTGAACTTACTTTTCCTTCTTTCTGAGTGGGAATAAAAGGTCAGGTTCTCAAGATTTCCTAAAAGAATAACAACATTCCCCTCTGCTCCAGGACTGGAGTACTTTTTAGATAGTTCAATCAAATCAGGCTGTATTCCAGCACCTGCCAAAGGCCTCTTTAAGATATCTGATCATTTATTTAAAAAACACAAGTCAAGAACAACAAGCATTTCTCTAGGGTATCTAGGTTTAAAAAAAAATAAACTGACATAAGAACCTGGGGAATCATTCCATTCTAGAAGTATCTGGTCCCATTTTGAAATTATGCCGCTATCTGGATATATGTGAAGTCTCCTTTACTAACCCTCATTTCTACAAGGGTCAGATTTGCCATCTGAAAAGAAAAAGATCTTTTTTTCCTTTTGTATTTTGATAAACACTGAAGAAGCTGGAACTGTTAAACTTTATCTGGTGAAAAACTCATAACTGATTTGTTTGGTGTTGTGGAAAATCTTACTGTTTTCAATAGACAATTAGTAACAGACTGTTTTGTATACTTGTTTTCAGTTTTCTTTTCAACAAAAAGCATGTAATTAAAGCTATTAGAATAAAATCTCTGAACTATTACAAAACAGATATCTGATCACTGAAAGAGACAGTCTAACAGGCATGTTAATTGTCTATCCATTCATTTAGAATCTCCAAGGTCCAGCTATGTATGAAGTTAGGTCATTGACAAGCAAAGTGGCTGGGCTTTATTTTCTTAGCTTTTCACCAAAATGTTTTCACTGAATTATGAGTTCACATTATCCTCTTTTCTTTCATATGGTGTCAGTACCAGAATTACTCATTTTTAACAGGGTCAGACCATCTTTTATAAAATTATAGTTAGATACCAGCCACTATTTTATTCACTGCTCCTTACAAAAGGATCCACAATGGTAAATTCCTGGTTGAGTTAAGTACCAGGAAAATATATTCTTCTATGAATTAATCAGCCTGTTTTCTCTTATCAGAATAGTAATAATATATAACACACAGATTGTAAGCTCCTTGAGGGCAGAAACATTTGCCTCTTTTTGTAACCCTAGCTCTTAGCACAGTGCTTGGAACTTTGCTGTTGCTGCTGATGAACCATTTCAGTTGTATTCAACTCTCTGTGACCCCATTTGGGATTTTCTTGGTAGAGATAGTGGATTAGTTTGCTGTTTCCTTCTCTAGCTCATTTTCCAGATGAGGAACTGAAGCAAACAGGATCACACAGGGTCACACAGCTAGTAAGTGGCTGAAACCAGATTTAAATGAAAGTCCTCCTGACTCCAGGCCTGGCACTCTATCCACTGTGCCACCTAGGTGCCTATAGTTGGCACTTAATAAGTACTGATTGACTGGTTTTTTTCTGTCTTGGCTATCACCGCCCCCCCCCCCCCCACCAAAGTTTCTGTCTAATTTAATACTTAGGTATAATTAATTTTTTTTTCAGGTAACTGACAATGTCTGTGCCTTCTTCCTTGAGCTGGTGTCCATTTCAGTTTTTATCCCCGAATACCCCTATTTTTCTCAAGTACCTATTAGGTGTCAGGCATATAAAGACAAAAATGATAATGGTCCCACCCTAATATGTTCTAATAAGCAGAGACAAAATACACATGCTTAAGTAGACACAAAACAGATCCAAGGTAATCTTGGGAGAATAAGGCAGCAGTAGTCAAAAATAGTTATGAAATCATGAAGATGGTGGTACTTGAGCTGAATCTTCCAAAAGAAACTTAGGCATTAATTCACCTGAGACTCAGATGAAGAGGAAGAGTATTCCAGTCATAGGGGACAGTCAATGAAAAAGCTCTCAGTACAGACAAGGAGTCTCCTGCCTGAGGAATAGCAAAGCCAGTTGGGTTACACCATAGAGTTCATGAAACAAAGGGATATTTGATGAAGTCAGAAACACAGGAGGGGAGTTGGTTTTAAAGAGCTTTAAATGTCCAACAGGAAAGTTTTATACTTGATCTGGTAATCAGGCCCAATTAAGTTTATTAAGGGAGTAGAGTGGTGGTGGGTAACATGGTCTTACCTGTGCCAGCTCTAAGGAGGAGAGACTGGCATGGGGGAGGGGACCTGATGTAAGGAGACCAATTAGGAGGCTATTATGTTTCACTTATAAACCATCTCAAATACTTTCAGGAGATGGAAGTCATAAATGCTAATCAAATTATGAATAAATATTATCCATGGCTAGAAATTATCAAAGGGAATTCAGCTCAAATGGCAAGTGGAGTTCTCAAAAACAAAATTCCGATTATACAATTAAGAATGATCTGGATAAAGAAGAGGAAGAGGAGGAATCTTAAGAAATCAATGTGGCTGAATGAAGAGCTTTCTGACCAGATAATTTAAATAGACATATAAGAAACAGAAAGAAACACAAGATAAGAAAGAAACAATAGCATTCACTTAGAAGAAGAGCTTAAGGAAGGCTAAAATTCAAAATAACACAAGGTTTACGATCAACACTAATGACCAACAACAACAACAAAAAGGTAGGTTTGTTTTTTAAGCCATATTTAAAATGAAAATAAAAACAAGAAAAAGACACAGCCATTGCTTCAGGAAGACAAATGACACGGAAGATCTATTCAACTCCCATTTTGTTTCCATCCTTTTCATCATGGAAATTTTCCAACCATAAAAGACAAAATGATTTTAAAATGGAAATGTATACCAACATAGGTGAGGAGATAAAGGACACTTTAAGCAGTTTTGTGTTTCCAGCTCAAATGAAATATACTCTAGGTATCGAAAAAACTTGGTAGATAAGATCATGAAACCACCGGTAGTTTAAAAAAAAAATTACGAAGAAAAAAGGAATACCAGAATAATGGACAGGCAAAAGTTCTGACTTTTTAAAAAGAAGGGGGAAAAAATGTAGATTCTATAAACCACAGACTAGGCAAGTTCATTATCAATCTCCACCAAAATTCTAGAAATCATTCTATAAGAAGTTTGTGAAGATGGCGGTGTAGCAGCAGCAACATATCACAGCTCTCACATAGCCACCCCAAAATACCCATGAAATAGGACTCTAAACCAATCCTAGAACTCCAAAACGCACACAAAGATACTTCCCACTAAAGTCAGCTCAGCTACAAGGAACCATTTCAGCACTGCGAACCAAAACCAGCCTGGCCTGAAGCCTCAGCTGTGCCCCGGGGGGCAGCTGGACGGGAGGAGCGGAGGAGCCTCAGGTGAGCGGATTAGCAGCAGCTGCAAGCAGCATTCAGAACTAGCTCAGTGGGAATTGTGAATCTAGGGAAGTTAAGCAGTCCGGCCGAGAGGCCTCCAGAGCGGAAAAGCAAAAGGCAGAGGTTTTGCACCCGCCTCCGCATTGCAGCTTCCCGCCCACAGTCTGCAGACAGCAGAGGCACTAAGTGATTGTTCTCAGGCCAGTGCTCTCCCGTTGAGCAGCCTGGATCCGGATCGCCTGGATCCGGATCACCGTCTTGGGCCTTGGTCCTAGAGTCTTCATTAAACAGTCAGCCGGAAGTAAGTAGGAAGAGTCCCAGCATCTTCATGAGAGCTACGGCAGCCGGGAGGACCCCAGCGATTTGGGACAGAGCTTTCCCTTCTGGAAGCAGAGCCCCACAGAGATTAAAAAAAAATCATGGTCTGAAGAACCATGAGTAAGAATAAGCATAAGAAGCAAAGTAAGAACAGCTCCCAAACCCTAGATTCCTTCTTTAGGGAAAAGAAAGATCATGGGAGAGAGAGGGAGGAGGAGAGCGCAGCCAGAGCACCCCCACCAGAGGCCTCCAATAAACATGAAGAATGCCTTAAAGCTAGAGATGAGCTGAAGAAAGATTTTCAAAACCAAATAAGGGAAGTGGAAGAAAAATTGGGAAGAGAAATAAGAACATTGCAGGAAAATCATGAAAAGAGAGTCAGCAGTATGACTGAAGAAATCAACACCCG
>CM053581.1:374746274-374784400 GCA_028627135.1 Pseudochirops cupreus
AATAGACTGGGGGAGGGGGGACACACTGGGATGGATGCTTTGGGGCAGTGGGTGGGGGAAAGAGGAGGAGAAAATATGTAACTCAAAATCTTGTGGAAATGAATGATGCAAACTAAAATAAAATTAAAAAAAAAAAAGAAGTTTGTGACCACATAATTATGGCTTTTCTTCTGAAGAGCCAGCATGGATTCACTAAGAACAAGTTATGTTACATTAACTTCATTTACTTTTTTTTTTTTGGTTCAGATTAATAAACAGGTGGCTCAGGAGAATGCCCAATAGAATATTAGGATCCAGAAAAGATAGTGTCTCTAAGCACGTCCTTGTGGATAAAATGGAGAAATGAGAGACAGAGAAGATGATTTGTGGATAGGTGAGCAATCAATCATAGAAGTCTCTTGGAGCTCATACTCAATCGTTTTATCAATGACAGAGAAACATTCTAAAGCATAAGAGACTCCATGTAATATTTTGCTCCAACAAGTTACTCTCCAAATACACAGTATTGCACAGCACACAAATGATAGTAGAGTTTTCCCAGTAGTTAAATATGGAGATCCTTAATCCTAGGAGGCATATTAAAATTCTTGAATAAACAAAGTTCAGAGGCAGCTAATATGATAAAAGGGCAGAATTAAGAATGGTGAGCCATTCTGATGTAGTAGATACAGCGATGGACTAGAAGCTAGGAAGAAGGGGGTTGGAATCCTACTTATGATACTAGCTGGGGATCCCTGGCAAACTCATAGAATCTCTTTGAGTCTTAGTGTTTTCCATTTGGAAAACAGGGATAATTAAATCTGTAAGATCTTCCTCACTGGGTTGCTCTAGTAAAAAGAGATAACGTGTCTAAAGTATTTTGTAAACTTTAAACATTATGTAAATTTTGGCTGTTATTATTTCAACTATAACCTTCTAACACCCAAGGGTATCAGATTTACCCGGATGGCTGCAAACACTGCAGCAGAATATCTGAAATGTGTCCTCCTTGCTCTAAAGCAGGGTTTCTTAATGGGTGAGTGGATAGATTTCATGAAGTTCACAGAGTTGGACTGGAGGAAAAATGCATCTTCATTTCACTAATCTGCAGGGACTATCTTTTTGCCTCTTTTCATAGCTCAAGTGCTTGGTACCAGTACCTAATACATAGTAGGCGTTCCATAAAGTTTCTTGACTTAGTGACTCATCTCTAACTGAAGTTTACACGTCTCTGATATTTCAAAATGTTATTCTAAGAAGGGGGGGTCTATGACTTCGCCAGCCCGCCAAAGGGATGCATGAGACAAAAAGCACGTAAGAAGACCAACTCTAAAAACAGGTGTCCATCATACACTTGATATAAAACCAGCTCAGCTGGTACGAGTAAAGTTCTTTGGAAGGCATGAAGTAAAACATCAATGTCATTTATTATTATTGCTAATCAGCATATCAATGAGTCTTTTTAATTTCACCTCTAGGATGACTTCTTTAGAAATTCCCATAACTTCAGATAAAAACTACTTATCTTCTCCCTTTTGGAGTTGTCTGCAGATTCCATCTCTTCCTTTCCCTTTTGACTAGCAGCATTTCCCCCATTACAGAAAAAAGACCATTAAGGTTCATCAAATTCCATTTCCAGGACAGAAGTCAAAGCTAATATAGCCACACCAAACATCACCAGGAAATTTTCCAGATGGCCTATTATTAACACTATGCTTTTGTTGTTTGAAAACTTTCAGCTATAAATGTCGTTAATATTTAGTGGGTTTTTTTTTCATTTTTTAAGACTTCATGATTAATTAGTGAATAGTAGGTATGAGCCTCTGCACTGAACAACCAACTACCATGACACTACACAGCTGGAAAAAATTCTGGGTCATGTAAACATCAAAAACAGAGGCCAGCTTTGTTACTAGGCAGGAGCTGCACTCTGTATGTGGGGAGAGAGCCAACTTAGTCATTGCTCAAAATGAAAATGTCCACACAACGAAACCAGTTATGCAGTAAGAGCTTTGTAAGTCTGGCTTCCTTTCTCATTTGTATTGGAGGCACAAACTCTTCTAGCAGAAAGGAGAAGGGACTCCGGGTAGGGACTGGGTCTTCCCTGGCATTTTTCAGGCAGCTAAAGCTGCAGATGCAGTTCTCTCTCGAACCTAAAGTTTTCTTGCTCCAATCTGAATGTTCCCAGTTACAGACAGTCCCTTCCATCGGGCAGGGGTTGTAATCAACCAAGAACATTCCATCAGGGCTTCTCTTTTAAAATCAGATGCCTGCTCCTACAAATGTTACAAAGGAGAACGGTACAACACTCAATGGTTTTGGTTCCTATAATGCTGCATGAGTCTTAACTGCACCTGACTGCTCAAAATACATGTTCAGGTGAGCACAAAGTGGCAGAAATGATGGTATTACCTTTTTAAACATTCTGGTAGAATCCTCGCTTATCTGCATGAAGCGCATGATGACATTGTTCAGATAGATATCACTTAACGTCGCATGGTCCTTGCTTTCTCTTCTTACTTGGTTCAGGAGTAAATACCAACAGTTCACTGGAGACAACAGGTTCTGGTCTTTCCTAAGGATTCAAAGAAATGCAGTATTATAAACAGTAGTCAAAGTACACGCAATCAATTACAGCAAAATAAAGTAAACCAAAGAAGCATAATATGATGTTGTTGTTCAGCCTTTGTTCTTGAAGAAGGTGATGTCTTGACCTGCAAGTGAATTGGATCTAAGTGAGGCTGAGCTGTGCAAACTCATCTGCCTCATCCTCTCCTCCAGAGTCATCAGAGTCCAGTGGCAAGACAGGTCAGGATGGCAGAGATGGCTCTGGATGCAGTGGGGAGACCTTGGCCTTTTTAAACCAAGGTGTTCCCCAGGTTTCAGTCTGTCTGAGGCAACACCCATTCTGCACCTGAATTACGAAAGGCACACCATCACCGCAATCCATTCTTCTATTCGGTAGAAGGCATATGGCCAATTGATCCCCACGCTTGGAGAAAGAAAACTCAGGCCAAGACTATTTGGTCAAAACCCACACTCTTTAGAAAAGTGCCATGGGACCCCTCACATCCATAGAGCTCAGAGACGTTCTTAGTCTTAAGCATCTCACTGAGGAAAGACAATTTATGTTTACATTTGAATCGATAAACTCCTGCCTCACAGAATGAATGTGGTTTGCCACTGTTCAAAGTCTGCTAGGGAAATTCAGTCCATTGCATGTCAGAAAAGATCTGGCTAGGTATGGCTTCCAGTGGGATATAAATTCATGTGTTACATATCTCTATTCCTCCCAAAATGTCCACATGACAATATTACAGTATTATGTCTAATATCCCGACTGTACTTTCTCCACCATGCCACAGAAGCCTCTACATCTTAGAAGTTCCCTTCACTCCTGGTCTTCTCACACTGGAAGTACACTCCACTCCCATGGCACCTTCCTCTGATTGGCTGGCTCCTTCCAGAACCATCATTTTAAGGAAAATGCCCAAGCCAGCCATCACTTCATTCCTCTCCAAGACTCTCTGGCATTTTCTCTACCATGCATGGCATCATACACACACCATATGGGTACCTTCACCTCCCTCCCCCTTCAGTTTCCTATTATATGTTTTTTTCCCCTCTTAGAAGGTAAGATCCTGGGGTGGCCTATGTGGCACAGTGAATAGAGCACCGGCCCCGGAGTCAGGAGGACCTGAGTTCAAATCTGGCCTCAGACACTTAACACTTACTAGCCGTGTGACTTTGGGCAAGTCACTTAACCCCAATTTCCTTGCCTTCTCCCCTCCAAAAAAAAAAAGGAATGTAAGCTCCTTGAAGGCAGGGACTACCTTTCTATTTATATCTGTACTCCCAGCACTTAGTACAGTGTCTGACACACTTCATAAATACTCGTCAACTTAACTTGACATCATAAATGAGAGCAAGAAGACTGCTGGCTTATAGACTATTCAAATGCTATTGGTTTCTTAAACACTGATTTCCCATCTCCCCCAACAGAATTATTAGCTAAGCATAATTTAAATACTGGAACTTTTAAAGACTTTATTCTTTAAGAATAAATTATTTTGACTATTATGAACAGCAAAATTAACTATAAAGTACACATAAAGAAAGATGCTATCTGCATCCAGAGAAAGAATGATAAATAGAAGTGTGTACAGAACAATTTTATATACACACACACACACACACACACCCACACACACACACACCCCTACCTATTTGTGTCTAATGGTAGCCGTCTCTAGGGCAGTGGGGAGGGAAAAAAAGGGAAATTTACACAATTTTGTTGTATATTTGAAAGGAATAAAGTTGTACATATTAGATTTACAGTTTCATATACAACCTTTTTATTGTACTATGTTAAGGAAATTAAAATTAAATTAAAAATAATTTACAAAAAAAAAGAGCTCAGGGGGTGGCTAGGTGGCGCAGTGAGTAGAACACTGGCCCTGGAGTCAGGAGGACCTGAGTTCAAATCTGGCCTCAGACATTTAACACTTGCTAGCCATGTGACCTTGTGCAAGTCACTTAACCCCAATTGCCCTGCCTTCCCCCCTCCAAAAAGAAAAAAGAAAAAAAAAGAGCTCAGAAAAAGAAGTCTATTGTTAAGGTATTACTGTATCATGATACAATTTCAAAATATGAATCTTTTTCTCTTACATTTGAAAAAATATTTCTAAGATCTATGAATTCATGAATGGGGATACTTCTTCCTCTAATGCCTATCACAACATCCCTATGGGTTGAGTAAAGGCAGTAAAGAAGAACTAGTAAGAAGATCATGATCTGTGACTGAAGATTTCAAGGCTGTGTAGCCACTCTAGTGATGAGTATTCTCCACATTGGTTAAGTAGGTCCTGAGAGGACAGATCTACATCCCATCAAAGGGCCCCTCCTTGAAGACCTTCTATCTCGGTAGGATAAACCAGAGCTCGTGTTCTGCTGACATCACCATCAAGAAGCCAGTGTTACCCCTCCTGCTATGGTGAGGCATCAACAAAGGATTTTTTTTTAAAACCACCTATAAAATCACATAACACTCTCAAATTTAAGGAACAAAACCCATAAGTTCTGTTTATGACTCAAGTTTAGAAGGTTACTGCTCACGGTCACTTATGGTCCTTGAATTACAATGTAGCAGGGATGGGATGGCTGATGAAGTCAGAGCTTTCTGCCTACTCAGCTACAGTGTTCACAATTTAACTTCCCAGCAAATCAAAATGCTATTTCATTGATCTAAAATATACTCTGTCAATGTACATAATTTTTGGACATGGCCAATGTGGGAATTCATTTTGCTTGACTCCGCATATCTGCTACAAGGGTTTTGTTTTTCTTTTTTTCTTTCCCCGCCCAATGGGGGTAGGGAAGAGATGAGAGAGAAAGAAAACTAGATTTTTGTTCACTGATAATAAAACATTAATCTAAATAATAAAATTAATAACACCCTGTCAATGCCAACTATCCTGTATGAGAAAACTTCAACAAGAAGGAATCATTTAAACTTGAAAACTCCTAACTTTTCAAAGGTCATCAAAATAAATCTTCAGATCTGACACTCTTCTGTTGTCTAACCTGCAGGCTAACTATGAATATATTTTGGGAAAGATAAAGAATTCTTGGGCGATTATTTATAAACAACAGTAGCTATTTCTTCATATCTTTTAAATAGAATATATAGGGATAGGCTTAAGTTAACAAGGAAGATGCTCTGTTTCTTATTAAACTCTTCCCTCACACCTTGTTTGCTTAATAGGAACAGACTTACACTGTGTAAAAACCAGCATAATATAAGGGAGATTTGCTTTTTTAAAAACACATCAAACTTTTTCTTTTATTTAAGGTAGAGCCTAAAAACTGCAGCTGTGTTATATATGGTGACTAGTTATTCTTGACAAAAATGTGAAACAATCATCTTGAAGCTATTAGACCCTTTTATTAGGTGTCAGCCTTTGGCAGCCTCTCTCTCTCTGTTTCTCTCTCACACACACACACACACATACACGCACAAAATTACTGGGTACTGTTGGCTGGGCACAAGCCAGGTGGCAGGAAAGTAACCCTTGTGGTTGGAAAAAAGGACACTCCTAGTAACTTCTGTTTTTTGTTGTTCAAGGAATACCCAAGCTAACAGTACCACACATTTTTTCACAGAACTTTCATGACAACACCTTGTAGAGCAGTGGTTCTCAACCTGTGGGTCACGACCCCTCTGGGGGTCAAATGACCCTTTCACAGAGGTCACAGGGGTCGCCTAAGACCATCGGAAAACACATATTTCCGATGGTCTTAGGAACCGAGACACCGTTCCTCTATCCGTCTCCAGGTGGGTCTGCCCACAGGCAGATAGGCCCACATACGAGTATTAAAGAGTTGCAGCATTAGGAAGGTTGAGAACCACTGTTGTAGAGTGATATGCATAGAAAGTTGCATAAAGTAAACATCTAATGAGCATTCATTGAATGAGTGAGTAGAATGTTAGCTAATCAGATGGAGAACAGAAGGAAAATCTGTGGCATCTGTTTTTCAAACAATCCCATCTGCCCAGCTAAAAGGATAAGGTCAGATCAGAGTTGAACGGACAAATGAATGAATGATGAAAGTATGAAGGGTGGGGACAGCTCAACTCTGGTACAGAACTTCTCTTCCCAATCTGGAAATCATCCACTTGCCTACGAATGATGATTTAAAAGGAGAACAGTCAAGCTTCCCAGAGAGGGAAAAGAACCCAAAGCAAACCCCAGCAAGTTCACTCCGCCTATTAGGAGAGCTTATATGCATTGCATACATACTATCCTTTCCATTCCCAAAGCCACCGTCTTGGTCTAGATTCACTTCGCACCTTGTTATTACTACAATCTCCTCCTCTCCATCAATCTCTCTCTACTTCTCCCACTGCATTTCTAGTCATCCTGATATGCATCTTGCCACTGTTCCCAGATGGCTCTGGGGGAGAAGGCGAGGCTGGTGGCTTTGCACAGCTCTCCCTCACTTAAATCCAATTCTGTGGCAAGTCATGGCATCACCTTCCTGATGTCATGGTCTTCTTTGAGAATAAAGACAAACAACAACAACTCTACATTATTATTATTCTTGTTGTTATATTACTAGGCCCCAGACCAAGCCTCACTTGCTCACTGTTTTGGTTCTGGTGACTCAGAGTGAGTATAAATAGCAATTGTTTCTGTTCTGGCCAGAAACCCTGAGGGTCTTCCCTGCTCTGACGAATTCTTTTGTGGAAGCAAACTAGGACATCTTTTACCTCAATTCCTACCTAGCCTTTTGCTACTGAATGGGTGTTGCCTCAGACAAACTGAGACCTGGGAAACACCTTAGTTTAAAAAGGCCAAGCTCTCCCACTGCATCCAGAGACATCTCCCGCCATCCTGACCTGTCTTGCCACTGGACTCTGATGACTCTGGAGGAGAGACTGAGGCTGATGACTCTGTACAGCTCTGCCTCACTTAAATCCAATTTACTTGCAAGTCAGGGCATCACCCACTCTTGTATCATTGGTCCTTTCTGAGAAAGAAGGACAAACAGCAACTCTATATTTACTTTTACTTAAAAATCCATCCTCTGTGCTGAAAGACATAAAACTTCCTGATTTTGTCCCTCAGTGCAAAAAGTGTCAATGACTCCCGGCTGTCTACATAATAAAGTTCCAACTCATTATTTTAGAATTCAAGCTCCCTCCTCCACAATGGCCACTATCATTCAATTCAATACATGTAAATTAAGTTTCTTTTTTGAAGGAGGAAAGGCAGGGCAATTGGGGTTAAGTGACTTGCCCAAGGTCACACAGCTGGTAGGTGTTAAGTATCTGGGGCTGGATTTGAACTCAGGTCCTCCTGACTCCAGGACTGGTGCTCTATTCACTGCACCACCTAGCTGCCTAGGATACATACTATTTGAACTCATAATAAATGCACATGCAATTCTACTATATCCATACCCCACCCCCATCTTGATATAGATTTATATCAATATAGATATATAGAACACACTCCCTCTCTTTCTCATACATACATAACAAATAATCACCCTCCCTTGATATAGATTGCTATAGATCTTTATTGATATAGATATAGAACTATATCTTTCTCTCCATATATGTGTGTATATATGTATAGAGAGAGAGAGACAGACAGACAGACAGAAAGACAGAGGAATTTTGACTTCTGTTAGAAATACAAAGAACTGTAAGTTCTTTATATTTATATATAAAGTTAGATATATAAGTTCACTATAAAGAACTTGCTTCTCTAGTACAGTAAACTGTCCTTTTCTATAGACTATTGTATAATGTATTGCATAATTAGCAGAAACATGGGGCGGGGAGGTACCTACTGTCTTTAGTCATCAATAAAGACCGTCTATAGTATCTGACAGAAGAAAGTCCCAAAGACTTAGAACAGACCATTGCTTTTATACACTGCAACCATTCACCTCCTCAAAAATATTTTGGCTGCAGATTAAGTTTCTGCTTTAACCTTCAGTATTATTTTACCTGCCCCAAACCAGCAACTTTAAGTATGACCGTAAATGAGATTAAGGGGTTTTCTATTACCCCAGATAAGCTTGAATACTCTGCTCAAGCAGCATTTAGTAACTGACATCACCAGGAATGTATAAGGAATTGCAATAATGGTGCCCTCAGCATAATGCCCTATTTTCTTCATATAAATTCCTGGTTTTCCCTCAAGTCTATGCTTTTGCATGAATTTTATGTTTTTTAAATTTCTCTTGAGCTTGGCACAAGAAACCCAAGAACAGACAGGAGTTAGATTCATGGATGAGAAAAGGAACATAGGCAGGTAGGAGATCAGTGTGAACAAGGCATGTTGTGGACACAGGAGGATAAGTCTGCCTATCCTAGTAGAAAGTATCCATTTCAAAAACTGAATACTTTCACCAGAAAAGCAATTTCTTTTTTTTTTTTTGGAGGGGGGAAGGCAAGGCAATTGGGGTTAAGTGACTTGTCCAAGGTCACACAATGTGTAAGTGTTAAGTGTATGAGCCTGGATTTGAACTCAGGTCCTCTTGACTCCAGGATCGGTGGTCTATTCACTGTGCCACCTAGTAATTTCTAAATCTAGGGTCAGGATTAGTAAGAGTCATATTAAAAACATATACATACTTAGATTCCTGCACCCCCACCATGAACATGCAATTCCCATTCTCACACTTGAAGCTTCAATCTGTCCCACCCTACACTGTCCTTTCCATCAATCTACCTCCCACCTATCCTTCCAGGATCTCCACTATTCTTTTTTTGCGTTTTTTTTTTTTGGAGGGGAAAGGCAGGGCAATTGGAGTTAAGTGACTTGCCAAAGGTCACACAGCTACTAAATGCTAAGCGTCTGACGCTGGATTTGAACTCAAGTCCTCCTGACTCCGGGGCCAGTGCTTCATTCACTGCACCACCTAGCCACCCCCCCCATGTCTCCACTATTCTAAACCTCCTCCTCCTCCTTCTCCTCCACTAACCTGTTCCAATGGCCAATGCCTTATGCAATCACACCGTGTGCTATCTGGAACACTAAAATGATATCTAACCAATCAACAGGTGTCACTTGACATCTTTTCCAGTTCTATTGTGACCCAGCTCTTGTTTTGTGTACTTTTACTGTCTTCTTCTAGATCCTCAAGAGCCTTTAATAATGACAGTTAGCATTTAGATAGCTCTCTAAGATTTGCAAAGCATTTCACATGCATTATCTCATTTGATACCTGCAACAGCCTCGTGAGCCAGGTACTATTATTATCTCCATCTTACAGATATGCAAAGTGAAGCTCAGAGAGGCCATGAGACGAGCCCTGAGTCACACACCTAAATGACGTGTGAGTCGGGTCCAACTTGAGTCTTTCTGACCCCAAGTTCTGTGCTCCTATCCACTGTGCCAAATACAGACAGGGATCATAGTCTCTGCCTCTTCTTAGACTCCACAGTCCTAAACAGAGTGAGAGATTGCGAAAGGCTTTCCAAATGAAGGTATGATTGAAAAAAAGAGGGGAGGGGGCAGCTGGGTGGCACCAGCCCTGAGGTCAAGAGAACCTGAGTTCAAAGCTGACTGTGTGACCCTGGACAAATCATTTAACCCTGACTGGAAAGAAAGGAAGAGAGAGGAAGTAAGAGAGAGAGAGAGAGAGAGAGAGAGAGAGAGAGAGGGAGGGAGAGAAAGAGAGGGAGAGAGAGAGAGGAAGAGAGAGAGAGAGAAAGAGAGAGAGAGAGAAGGAACAGAAAGAAGGAAGGGAAGGAAGGAAGGAAGAAAGAAAGAAAGGAAGAAAGAAAGAAAGAAAGAAAGAAAGAAAGAAAGAAAGAAAGAAAGAAAGACGGTGGGTATGCAATAAGAATGAAGGATAAGAGATAGCCAAACCAAGTACTTCACTGAGATCCATAATATGTAAAACAACCTGTAAGTAGGTCTCTAGCACATTGGCTAGATCCTCCTCTGAAGGAGAACATGGACAAGTCACAGTGGATGAGAAGATGCAGATGAGTTACAATCTATACAGATGAAGAAAGCAGACATACTGCACTGCTGAGATTAAAGATTTACTGCAGGTCTAAGTGGCTGAAGGAAAACCTAATACTAGGACTCAGATGTCACTGGTATATTTGAATTTGAATTCAACTCTATTGCTATGAAAGTATCTAGATAAAAATAAGGAATGAGGCAAACTGTGGTACATACAAAGATGATTTAATGACAGAAACATGAAGATGATTTAACAAATAGAATCGATTTCACAAAGGAAAAGCTATTTGATTAGAATAGTAATATAAACTTGTAATTTTTTTCTTGGAGAAGAGACCTCAGTTTGAATAGCACCTCTGAAGTGTGTTAACAAAGCAAATCACTGAACCTTGGGGAGTCTGTGTTTCTTCATCTGTAAAATGGGGATAATAATCCTTGTAGAATTGACCTACTCACAGATTTGTCGGGAAGATCAAATGAGATAATAATGTTTGCTAAATGCTTTGTAGGCCTTAAAGTAACGTATATCAATACACAAAGTGTTGATTTGCCACCAGTTACTTCTAGAGACAAGACTAGCGTTCATATTCCTCTTGACACACTTACACACACACACACAAAGACACACACACTTACATCTCTATTATTCCCATTGTGACTACAAAATTCACTCGTGCAAAGTTTGGCCCGCTTTAAAATGAAAAAGATTAAACAAGGGGATGATTTTTGTCACAAAAAGCTGCTTTTTGTTATTATTTCATCCTCGACAATATTTTGCTTGTTTAACAACTACACAGATGGAAAAAAGAAATCAAGAATCTCCTGGGTTGGTGGCTGTGTTGGCGCGACCCTTACTTGTACTGCTGGTGATCTTTTGTGCTTCTGGTTTTGGCCATGAATCTCTCTGCTAACTTTTCCAGGTTGCGGGAGTACTCAGTCTCAATTTCAGCTTTTTTGCGGAAGAAATCTTGCAGGTCCTGTAGGAGCTGTACCCGCATCTCAGTCTGCTGCTCCAAGCATTTCTGCTGCTCTATTAGCTGAGCTCGAATTTCTAAAAATGAAAGAAAAACAGAATAAGCAGGTTCAGGAAAAAGTAAGATGTATCAAAATGAATAGAGTATATAACGGAAGTAATCAGCTTTTCGCTGTATTCAGCATTGACCACGGTCAATTTGGGCTTAAGTATCCAGGACAATTGCCAACCTCCCCCTTCCCCCTTTTCTAAACAGGATAAGCATGAAGATAATCAATGAAAAAAAACCAACCCAACACTACCATTTTTTCTACTACTACTTATATTTTGCAAGATGTAATTGTAAGTCATGAAGAAGAAAAAAAAATCAGATGTTTAAGAGACTGCCACAACTATTAGCAAGAACTTTTACAAGATTTCTGAATAACCAAAACTACTCTGGATTTTTCTTTTAATTTTGCAATCAAGACCTCACCTCAATCAACCCTGAGCCAACATGGGCAAGAAAAGAGCATCAATTCTTCCTGGTTTCTAATCTACCACATGTCTTGCCAGTTGGCAATATATACAGAGACTGACATTTTTATTCAGTGCATGTATTTCTAGTTTGTCAAATACACAGCTTCCGAATCATGGGGATGCTGTTTCTAAAAATAGCTTCTTTTTTTTCTTTCCAAATAATTCATGCATAATTGGGCTGCCTTCACGAGGGGATTCCGCTTCATGGTTTCATTCACAAAATTCACGTGTCTTCCACTTCACCTTTGCTGTTTAGAGACTGCTCTAACCAACAGTTTATCGATACCTATTGCCTGGGGAGAATCATTTCACTGCTAATCTTCATGATTTTTAATATATTCAGGTGGCCTGACCTTGATTAAAAAGGAAGGGTAAGCTTTTAGCAATTTTTATTTCAGAAAAGTACAACAAAATGTGTCCTACAAAAATACTCACAGATATGGGTAACAATAAATTATGTGTGTTTTGGAAAAAAAGATACTGTAGCTAACAACTACTGACTTTTTTTGGCCTATGACAGAGGTATGAGCTACCAAAAAAGGAAATATCTTCATAATGGAAAACCTCTTCATTTTCTCATTACTGACTTCAATAGATGTTTGGATAAAGTGAGTCTGAAAACATTAATGAGTATAGCAGAGAATCAATGTTCAAAGAGTACTCCCTTGACTTGATCCCTGCTATTTAAAATGGAAATATAGACATATATTGAACTGTCCAATCCATGCAAGACAACGCTCTTTCCCTCTTCCTCCTCCTCCTCTTCCTCGAGGATCCCCAGTTTCCTTAAAACCATAATTCAGGACTTTGGTTAAGATGGCTACCTGAGTGAAAAAGACCACTCTTGCACATATACACCAGCAAAAATCTAAGAAGAACACCAGATCAAATAACATTTAAGAAATTAAAATTAAATTAAAAATTAAAATTAAATTTAAAAAATTAAATTAAAAATTAAGAGAAACTATAAAATGCATCTTTGTCCAGGCTCAAGATTTTAAGAAAAAATAGCCAGTAGCCTGCAGGTACTGGGAAAGGAGTCCTACCAGAAAAACCAGCACAAGAACCGATAAACATGCCTATAAGCTTAGACCAGCAGCCCTCCAGGAACACCTAACCCTACACTGCACTGTACCTGAGAGCAGACAGAAAAGCTGAAGGATGGTCAGAATAAGAGCCCAAAGGGCACTGGAAGTTCATAGCACTCTGACCTGAAAACTGCAAAGGGGCTGCAGGACCACGGCACTCTGAAGCTGAATGACCCAATGGGGCTTAAAATCTGCAAATGCTCTGAACACAAACATACCAGGGGAAGTGGATGCCAGCATCAGAAATGTAGGAGATAGAAGTCAGGGTCAAACAAGGCCCAACTACCTAGTCTGAGGGGCAGAACCTAGCCTAGCCGTGGCAGACATCCCAAATCAGGAACTTAGGCTGAAAAAACAACAACAGTAAACATAAGACAACAACGAACACCTTCTATGAAGAGAAATGATGGATCCAGAGATACCAAGAGACAAACCCAGAAGTGTTTAATTCCAGAGCCTCGGAGAAAAAAAAATCACTTGTCCATAAGGATTACAAGAATACCTGTAAGAAATGAAGTAAAACAATTTTTTAAAAATCAAATCAAATTTAAATAAAATAAGAGTTTGGATGGGGGAGGAGTGGACTGGAAGGAGAATAAATGGCTTACAACAAAAAGAAAACCTTGCATAAGAGATCCTCTGAAAATCATTATAGAGACAACAAGGAATATTGAAACAAAATCAAACAATTGGAAAAATACGACAAATTATAAGATATCTACTATTTTATAAAAAAGACTCATATAGAAAAATTTAAGGAGGGATCATCTAAAAATCATCAGACTCCCAGAAAACCATTACCAAAAATCCCCTACATACTATATGCCAAGAAAACTATGCAGTTCTAGTAGAACCAGAGGACAAAGCAAAAAACTGAAAAAACTGATTGGGAACCTCTTGAAAGAAATTTTAAAATGGAAACTCCTCAGAATGTCATAGCCAAAATTCAGGTCATATAAAACACACTGCAAATAGCTAAAAAAAAAAAATAGTTCAAGTACTGGGGAACCACAGTCAGGATTATATAAGACTATGCTGCAACTATTATAAAAAGGGAGAAAATCCTGGAGTACAATATTCAAAAAGGCAAAAGATAAAAGATGAAAACCAAGAACAACTTAAACCTGTAAGATTGAGTATAATCCATCTGAGGAAAAAGTAAACCTTCAGGTACTTTCCAAGAATTTCTTATGAAAAAATCAGAGCTGAGTAGAAATGAAGAAATGCAAACAGAGGAGTCAGAAGAGACCTAGAAAGTAAATACATCTGAGAAACTGGAAGGGGCTATATGATAATATGATTATATTTTAATAGGGAAAAAAGTAACAAATGTCCCATCAGAACCATATCCTCTTCAAGGGTTAAAAAAGAGAGTTAAATAAAACAAACAGAGGGCCTGTGTATTTCATTCTGTTTTGATGGTCTTAGAAGAAGAAAGGGATAAAAAAAAATGAAGAGAGGTAGGAAAAAGACAGTAGAACTTTCTTTCTGGAGGGTAGATCATGAAGAAACAAGAAAGGAGGTAGGGAGGAAGGAAAGAAAGAAGGAAGGAAGGAAGAGAAAGAAAGAATGAATGGTCAGTGATAGAGGAGCCTGGACAAAAGCAGGAGAAAGGAAAGGAAATAAAGGCACTGAAGCATGTTTTTTTTTTAAATGAGCAGAATGAAATTCAGAGAGAGTGACAAACAACGGCTTTGACGTGAACATGCTGAATTTAGTATATACTTAAATTAAAAAAGAAAGCTAGGTCATATGAATAGACATTCACCATTTATTTCACATACAATCTCCTTTTTCTGTTTTTCTTAGTATATGAAAATACTCATATTTGTTTGTGGAGTTTACAATAAGAAAATTACATATATATGTGTTGAATATATTATATACATATATATGTGTGCATATATAATACATACATATATATGTACACACACACGTATTTTAAAAAACACAATTCAGGTGGCACCTCTTACAAAGGGCCTTTTACAATTCTTCCTGATCGTTAATGCACTTTCCCTCTTGAAACTATTTGCATGACTTTGTATATATTTTGCCTTTATATATCTGCGTACAAGTCCCCTCCCTTGCTTGGGAGGGAGAGGTCAAGGGCTGGTTCATTTTTGTCTTTCTGTTCTCAGCAGCTAACACAGTGACTTGTCAGAAGAGGCACTTCTATGCTTTAAAAAAAAAAATCAAACTTTAGGGAAGATCCCTGGAATGTGAAGATTTGGATTCCAATTGTGTCTTTGTCACAGAACTTGTCACAGAACTTTGTCACAGAACACAGGAGATCATTTGACCTTTCTGTAGCTCTGTGTCCTTATCCATAAAATAAGGAGAGCACAGTGTCTAGCAATTAACGTAGTGCCTGGCACACAGTAGGCATTTAATATTTACTGATTAATTGATATAAAAACAAAAAACTTTGCTCTATCCATGGCACAGGGTTGTTGTAAGGAAGGTGCCGGGGAAAGCACAAAGTAGTGTGTATACACACACACACACGCACACACACACACACACACACACACACACAGAGTCAGCTTTTTTCTTCTTTTTAGATAGCCTGGGGGGAAGAACCTGAGGTTCCTAGCCTCAGATTTTCAAATCCACTAGTTTAGGCATATTTCTACTCATTTCACAGAAATGCTGTGAACACCAGAGCAAACCATTCCTGAGAGTTTATCACCACCACCATCTGCTTGTCAGTTGATCAAAGAAGTTGCTTTACAAACCAGAACTATAATCAGTGTGCCTGCCAACCTCACTCTGAACACACGCAGACACCAAGAAGTTTTTTTTTTTTTGCCCCTTCAAGAGAATGATCAAGAGTCTTCATTCAGCAATCTCAGTAAAACTTCAGAACCAATAGAATATTTAACACAGGGGGCCTACGCCGACAGAACCGGGGAATAATGGCTTCGTCTTTAGTAGCCGCTCGCGTAGCGTGCTCAGGCCCAGCCTATGGGCCCATGGGCCTCGCACCGGACTGGGGGGATCGGGGCGTCTCCACCGGGACGACTATCATGGCTGTGCAGTTTGATGGGGGCGTGGTCCTTGGAGCAGACTCCAGGACAACCACTGGGTCCTACATTGCCAACTGAGTTACAGACAAGTTGACCCCTATCCATGACCGGATCTTCTGCTGCCACTGGGGTTCAGCGGCTGACACCCAGGCCGTGGCTGATGCAGCCACATATCAGCTCAGCTTCCACGGCATTGAACTGAATGAACCTCCCCTGGTCCACACAGCTGCTAACCTCTTCAAAAAGATGTGTTATCGTTACCGAGAGGATCTCATGGCTGGGATCATCATCGCTGGCTGGGATCCTTATGAGGGGGGGCAGGTATACTCAGTACCCATGGGAGGTATGATGGTTCGGCAGCCTTTTTCCATTGGGGGTTCAGGTAGCTCCTATATCTATGGCTATGTTGATGCCTCTTATCAAGAGGGAATGAATGAAAAGCAGTGTCTTCAGTTCACTGCCAATGCTCTTGCTTTGGCCATGGAGCGAGATGGCTCAAGTGGTGGAGTAATCCGGTTGGCAGCAATTACTGAGAAAGGAGTGGAACGGCAGGTGCTTATGGGGGACCAGCTTCCCCAATTCCCTGTTACCATCTATCCTTCAGCTTGAGATCTACTACCTCCTCCCTGTTCTCTGTGTACCACTCCCTTCCCCTAGTGATAAACCATCCTCAAATACACCCAAGTTCAATAAACTGTGGGTCAAGGGGAAAAAAAAAAAGAAAAAAAGAATATTTAACACATCTGGCTGTGCAAAGAAAAAAAATACATCAATTGCCTAATGAAGGATGAGGGGGAGCCGATAACCATTACTGAGACAGAGTCAAAACTTATGACCAAAAATTAAAAGTGGGAGAAAGTACACATTGGTGTTTCACTGGGAAATTTAACACAGGGAAGCCTAAAAGCTACGTGGAGTCATTATGAGATGCCGTGCCCAATTTGCCTTCTATCTTTGGTCAAGGTTTTAAAATCAAGACTGGAAAACTTGAAAGAGTAATACGTATCCTTCATTTTTAATATATGTTAAAAAAAATCCCACCCAAACCATATCTATAGTTGGCTATCTGAAGTTAAGTGATATTCCCCAGGGTAACAGCTAGTTTTGAACCTAAGCTTTCCTGGTCGTGAAGAATGGCTCTTTAGGCCACCCTGCCTCTCTATGGTAGCTTGGGGAATTATAAAGTTAACCTCAGGGACGAAAATAGGGAAGCATCACTATCAGAAATATTGGAAACCCAAGAAGCATTTGGAGTATTCCATTGGCTTTCACAAAGGAGGGCAGCAAATGGCAGCGGGAAGAATATGGCAAGAAGTGAGCTCAAACCCTCAGCTACTTGGGTCTCAGTTGTTCATCTGAAAAAACATAAGAGTTGAACTATATAACTATTGAGGTCTTTGTAGCTCCACAGGATAAGATGTTATGATCATTCCCTCTTTTTATGTGTTATCACGGTGTGGTTGTGATCTGAGTACTCAAAATCTATGTTTCAAGGAAATTCAAGTTCCTGTAAGTCCTACCAAGCTGAGAAGGCTTCAAGTAGAGGCCCAGCAATGGACTCTCAGGAAAAGCATATTAAAGTTTGAAGAGGTTCATTAGCAAAATACTGACAGCCAAGGGTTGAAGTTTTGGGGGATTTTTTTTGGTCATGACTCATGAAACCATAGTGCAGCTAGGTGGTGCTGGGATTGGAGTCAGGAAGACTCATCTTCCTGGGTTGAAATGTGGCCTCAGATGGTTACTAGCTGTGACACTGAGAAAGTCAGTTTGCCTCAGTTTCCCTATCTGTAAAATAAGCTGTAGAAGGAAATGGCAAACCACTCCAATATCTTTGCCAAGAAACCCCCAAATAGGGTCACAAAGAATTAGACATGAATGGAAGGTACCGAACAACAACAAATATAACTAGTATTCTGTTCATACAGTACGTAGCAAGTAATAAAAGTGTTACTAAAGAAGTATCATCTTATGTTCTTTATATTCTCCTAAACTCCTAAATTTTAAAGCTGAAAGGGCCAACTGGGATTATCTAGTCTTTTCTCTCTCATCTTATGTGAGGAAACTGAGGGGCTCAGAAAATGTAAATGGATTTTCCAAACTGTGTAAATAATAAACATCAGAATCAAGATTGGAACAAAGACCCTCTGACTAGGTCCAGTGTTTGTTTGTCTTCACTATGCTTTCCAATTTCCAGTGAACTGGACCTCCTTGAAGCCAAGATCTCTTAAATGGGATTGAGATCTCCAATAACTTGGACATAGAAAGCACTAAGACAATTGTTTCCATGAGTAGAATGTCTGATGGGTTTGTTTTAGTTTTTTTTAGAGTTTTATATTATTTTTTAATCTTATTTACAGATAATATTTGACATCAAATGATGTTACGCTGTCCTTTCTGTAAAATCATTCTTTTAATTTTAATGTTTCCATGTCTATATAGTTAAAGGATTCATTCTTGAATGTATGAATCATTTCTCAATTTCAATAGGATAGTGAAAAGCTCTTGTGGTCAAAGTGCAAGCTGAGAGTTGAAGCCCTGAGTGTACTAAATACTGGTTCATTATTTTTTTAAAAATCCATTAGAAAGATTTTGAATAGATGGGAGGCTTAAGAATTAATAATATAAATACATATTCATTGGCCATTGCTACATAAAATGTATGTTTCAAGTAACTTGGGCTAGTGTTGATTACCTAAGTAACATACTTCTTAGCCAAAAAAAAAAAATCTTAATAAATTTTAGTGAGAAACCGGTATATTTTCCCTATAAACTTCCTTCCCATACCATTTTCCCTTTCCTGGTCAGATGCCGATCTCCCATCCCCTCTTCTGTGGGTGGGAATCCAACCAACCAACCCACCAATCAACCAATCAATCACTAAATATTTATTAAGCACCTATTATGTACCAGGCAATGTGCTATGCTCTGGGGAATACAAAAAAGGCAAAAAGACAGCCCCTGCCCTCAAGGAGTGTAAAATCTAATAGAAGAGAGAACATGCAAAACAAAGCAAGCTATATATAGCATAAATAGGAAAAAATTAACAGAGGGAAGGCACTGGAATTAAGAGGGGGAGGAGAAGGCTTCCCGTGGAAGGTGGGATTTTAGTTAGGACTTAAAGAAAGCCATGGAGGTCCATAGTTGAAGTAGAGGAGGAAGAGAATTCCAGGCATGGGGAATAGCCAGAGAGAATGACTGGAGCACCTCCAACCCTCTTGCCCACTCCTAACAGTGGTGGGCCAGGTACCTCTACTACCCCTTCCCTTGACGGATGGACACGGCCATCCATGCTACTTGAATTATCAGAGAGGTGCCAACTATAATCCTTCCTATCAAACTGAGGACCGCGTGGCCTTACCATCTGTCTTGCCACTAAACCTTCTATCCCACCATACCTTACCATTTGCCATGCTATTATAAAACCACTTAATGAGCCTTCAAAGAATGACAGAATTTGACAGTTGGAAAGGACCTTAGTTGCCATCTACTCCAACCCACATAACAAAGGAACCCCACTATAATATAGTCAACGAGTATATATCAACCCAGCCTTTGCTTGAATACTCCTAAGGAAGGGGGAAGCTACCACATCTGGAAGCATTCCATTTTTGGAAACATCTAATTATTAGGATGCTTATCTTGACAAACCTAAATTGGCATTTTTGTAGTTTCCACCAAGTTCTGCTTTCTGGTTCCTGGTTCTTCCCTCTAAAACAAACATAACAAGTACAGTCATTTCTCCACAAGAAAGTTCTACAAATACTTGAACATAGCTGAGTCTCCCCACCCCTGGAATAAACATGCTAATTTCTTAAACGGATTTTCATATGTCATGTGCTCCAGGCTCTTCACCCTTCTGGATGCCCATCTCTTGATGACCTCTGGCTTATCAGTGATCTTCATAAACCATGGTGCCCAGAACAGAATATGATACTCCAGATGTGGTCTGACAATATCAGAGAAAAGTAGGATTATCATCTCCCTGTTCCTGGGGAAACACTAGAAGCTCTCATAGTGAATACAGGAATAAAGCAAGAAGGCCCCAGGATTCTTCACTATTATTAGACGTAGTTCCAGAAATGTTAGTGAAGTCAATAAGATAAGAGAAAGAAATTAAAGGCATAAACACCAGTAAAGAGAAATAAAAATGATCCTTATTTGCAGGCAATAAAATGACTTATTCAGAAAAGCAGCAGGATCCAAAAGAAATAATAAAAATCATTAGATGTTCTATATGGCAATAACAAAATCTAATAGGAATAAACAGAAAAGGAAATTACATTACAAATAATTACAGAATGTATAAAGTATCTGTGAGTTAATATATTAAGATATATGCAAGATTTATATGAATCCAATTACAAAATGTCCTTTAAAGAAATAATAAATGAATTAAATAATAGGAAGAATATTCATTATTCATGGTTGAGATCATGTCAATAGAACAAAAACAATATACCTAAATTAATTTACAGATTTAGAGGTTTATTAATTAATCTAACAATAACTAATAATAAATACTTATAATCAATAGACACTAAGTGCCAACTACATACCAGTGCAGTACTAAGCCCTAGGCCTAAAAGTAAGAAAAATACAGCCCTTGCCCTCTAGGAGCTTATAGTCTATTGGGGGGAAACAACAAGCAAAAGGAAGCCAAAAAGGGGGCGGCTAGGTGGTGCAGTGAATAGAGCACTTAACCTTGGAGTCAGGAGGACCTGAGTTCGAATGTGGCCTCTGACACTTAACACTTGCTAGCCATGTGACCTCGAGCAAGTCACTTAACCCCAACTGCCCTGCCCTCCCCCCTCCAAAAAGCCAAAAAAAAGAAAAAAAAAGAAGCCAAAAAGAGGAAGAGGCAGATGCTAGTCTCAAGTATGAGTATTTAATGGTGCCACCACCAATAGAAACCAAGTGGAGCAGCTGGTGGGAAAATAGAATTAGCTGGACATTTATGAATCTACTATAAAGGGACAGTTTGAGAGGAGTTTCTTATTCTGCCCTCTGGCCCTCCAGTCGGAGGGGAGAAGCACCAGAGGATGCTGTGGACTTGTTGCCCATTCAAGCTCAATCAGTCTCCATAATGATGAGTTCTCATCAAAGAAACAAAGAAGCTGTTCTGCATACAGCTTACTAAAAATAGTAGAATGTTCACTGATCTAGTATCTCAAGAAAACTTTTTTTTTAAAGTAAGAATAAAGAAGGAAAATGCAAAAGGCACTAAAAACAAAACACTACACAGTAACGGTTAAACCTTGTGGCTAAAGTTGGCCCAGGAAAGAGCTCATAAAATGCACATTGCTCTCTTCATTACAGATGTGAAGGACTATGGGCATGGAATATGTCGTCCACCAGATGTGGCAAATATGCTGGTTTTGTTGAACTGTTTTTCTTTTCTTTTTAAAATCTTTTTTACAAAGGTTCTTTCAGCATCGAGGTATAATCCTATGGGATTATGAATCTAGAGATGGCTCAGAGACCATCTAGTCAGAATGTCTCATTTAATATTTTAGTGGGTGCTGGGTGGCACAGTGGATAGAATGCTGAATTTACAATCAGGAAGGACTGAGTTCAAGTCTTGCCGTACACACTTAATTGACCCTGAACCCATGGCCAATCAGTTAATCTGTATCTGCCTCATTTTGCCTGACTGTAAATGGGAATGATAATTCCACCTTACATCCCAGTATCATTGTAAAGCTCAAATAAGAAAAAGTTCTATGTAAATACCTTAAAGCAGTGGTTCTCAATCTTCCTAATGCCACGACCCTTTAATACTCCTATGTGGGTGTATCCGCATGTGGGCGGACCTGCCTGGAGACAGATAGAGGAGCAGTGTCTTGGTTCCTAAGACCATAGGAAATATGTGTTTTCTGATGGTCTTAGGTGACCCCTGTGAAAGGGTTGTTTGACCCCCAAAGGGGTCATGACCCATAGGTTAAGAACCCCTACCTTAAAGTGTTATATACTGTTCTTATTTTACAAATGAGGAGTCTGAATCCCAAGGATGCTAAACAACTCATCCAAAGTCATACAGATGGTAAGGATAAGAGGCAGGATTTGAACCCAGGTATTTTGAACACAGACTGTTAGTAGTTGTATGACCTGGGCAAGGTACTTAACCCTGTTTGCCTCAGTTTATCTCTCTGTAAAAAGGAGCTAGAGAAGAAAATGGCAAACCACTCTGGTATCTTTGCCAAGAAAACCCCAAATGGGGTCACGAAGAATCAGACACGACTAAAACTACTGAATAATTAAAAGCCAAAGACATCAACTTTAAAAATAGCTTGCAAATGGCAAGGGTTATAAAGAAATAATTTCAAGGAAGTCGGCTGATCTCGTGGCAAGAAGCAGAAATAATAGGTGAACAAGCTGAGTGCTATGTGGATATGCATGAAATGTTAAAAGAACCAAAGAAAGACTGAACTTGACTGGGTAGATACTCCATCAATAATTAATTAGAAGCCATGGACAAGGAGAATACAAGTTTAAAAGGTGCGGATGGGCTGCAACTGGTAGAGCAAGCAACCACAGGCATAAAATAATGAATGCACAGTATTTCCTAACGAGTCCAGGATCTGAATGAAAGCCACCTCTGCCATTCTCGTTTCAGACATGAACGCAAGCTCAATGCTTTTGTGTTGATACTCCCTAGAAAGTATATAATAAATATTTAATGAAGATACACAATTTGCAAGCAGAAATGACAGCAAGTAATAAATCCTTTATATAAGACACTTTTCCAAATTACATTGACCAAGAAAATACAACCACAGGTTGTCAAATTATATAACCTGACCAGATCAGGGTCTTCTACCTTAGCTGGGCAGCTGATCATCTTAAATATGCATTTTCTCTATAGATCAGGTTATATTATCCAGCAGCCTTCCTTCTAGAAAAGGGCTTTACTGTCTTTACTGACAATCAATGTATTCTGAACAAAAACTCTGAATTTCTGAGCAAAATGTTATAAACCATGCATGTCTATGTTTCTAGTCATTCAAGTTTCTATTTCAGTCATTCCTGAGTCAGTTAGCCTTACCATCCAAAAGGAAAACTAAATCATCAGTTTTAGATTTGTGTCACTCTATTATCCAGTTCCTAGGGTACTGTGATATTTCCACTTAATTCAATGCAACTAATTCAAATTTTTTTTTGGAGGAGGGAAGGCAAGGTAATTGGAGTTAAATGACTTGCCCACGGTCACATAGCTAGTAGGGTATGATCAAGTGTCTGAGAGCAGATTTGAACTCAGGTCCTTCTGTCTCCAGGGCCAGTGTTCTATTCACTTCACCACCTAGCTGCCCCAACTAATTCAATTTAAATGTTGACTTGGGAAACCACTTTTTGGCATATGGAACCAGTAAGGTGAGGGGAGAAAGTACAGGACTGAAGACTGTGATGCACTTATAATCACTTAGCACAGTGCTTGGCACATAATGGGAAATGAATAAAAGACTGGATTTGGAATCTAGAAAACCTGAGTTTAAGTCTCACTTCTGGACAGATATGAGCTTTGTGACTTTGAGCCTAACCTTTCAGAACTCCAGGTAATTCTCCAAGACTACATGAATTACAAATAAGTTGCCAATCTGCACTGAATGAATAAAAAAGCAGTTTTTAAGCTCTTACCATATTCTAAGCACTGGGCTAGATGTTGGGGATACAAATGAAAAAGCTAGGTAATCCCTCTTCTCAAGGAGTGGATATTATTAACAGATGGATGAAATCAGCAGTAGGGTAGACAGAAAGGTCCAGTGGTACTCAGGGTACATCAGCAAAGTAGATGGTAACGCATCTTCTTTAGCGTCATTTTTATTGACTAAAACCATATGACTGGATTCTGCAATTGGAGTTCCCCCCACTGATGAAATCATTAATATGAACGACAAAAAACCAAAACAGTCATTGATGTCTATGAGTAGTAAGTTATATGGTAAAGATAAGAGTGCCAAAGACATTTCAGTGAAGGGAGAAATGTTGGTGAGCTAGTCAGGAAGGCTTCTTCAGAAAGCTGCCTTGGAGAATAGTAAGATTTCTGATGTGCAGAAAATGGTAGGAAAGGCATTCAGACTGGGAAGAAAAAAAAGTGGGGAGGGGGAATGGTCAAGGACAGCCAGCTTCAGTCTACTCCATCTTTTTAATACTCCCTCAAAATATTCTATAATTAACAGAGAATTCCAGTAAGACATTCCTGAGGATTTCCCATCTGTGATGCCTTTGCCAACTATAGAACTTGTGAAATGCTTCCATGCAAAAATCTGTGGATGGAAACATAGCTCTTAAGGAACTGCCAAATTACAAAGCTTAAGTCACAGAGTGAACGACTAGATCAAAAGCCACCTCCTACCTCTGGGGGATAAAACTGTCTCCCTGAGATCTTTAGCCATGATCGTACAAACACTGCACCATCAGTGACTGAGTTTGTTATGTACAGTGAGCTATGAAAGCAGATTGTTTTCACCTTAAACTTGAAATAACAACCTCCTCCCAGGGCACTGTGGACAAGTAATATACTCTGAGGGACAGAGCAATTATAGTAACACCACTCCCCATGATGTGAGGGAACCAAAAATTATTCCAGAATAAACTAAAATTTCATTAGACTAAATTCATTGGGATAAAAGCTTTCCCACCATTTTAGTGGGATTTAGTCTAATAAAATTTTAGTTTTGTAAAACTGGGTTTTTAATCTTATTTTATTCATAACTTGCAAAACATCCCCTATAGATTTACATGTAGATTCCACTTCTCTCTTTCAGAGTCTGACTAAAAAACAAAACAAAACCAAACAACACTTTCACTTCACACACAAAGCTGAATCTGCGGCAAACTTTTATAGATCTGTTACTAGGAAGAAGAAAAAAATTCCAGGTGGTTATCAATAGACTGAAAAAAAGAATATGGACAAGCATCTTTTTCAGATAAATTAAACAACAAGGAACCAATCTATGAATCTACAAGCAATCAGAGAATATCCGAGCTGGAAGGGCTTTCAGAACTCATTTAGTCTGACTTGTACTTCAAAAAGAATCCCCTTTTCCACAAGGTATGTTGGAATATTTAACAACCAGCTCTCTGGTAAAAACAATAACAACACCCTCCCACCCCCAAGACTAACAGGTACAGAGAGACACACTTTTAAAGTTTAATCTGTATTATTAACATTTTCTCTATAGTCTTAAGTCTAAACCAAGCTCTATTTTAGATCTTTTGCTGATTCCTGAGGTGTACATGCTCATATAAAAAATTTAACAATCAATTCTTAAGAGCTGGTACAAGCTGGCTCGAATATTCCCCTGATATGCCTCATCATTGGTCATATGCCTCATGTGAAGGCCTCCCAGTGATGAGAAACTCACTCATGAGGCAGCTTTACTTTGGATCTGCTTTACTTGTTAGGAAATCTGCCCTCACATCAAGTTCAAATATGCCCATCTACAACTTCCATCGCTCCCATTTCTGCCCTCCCAGCCAGGCATAACAAGGTGAAATCCTTCCATGTGAATTCCATGGATTCTTGAAGATCACTATTATGTTTTCCCTAAATCTTCTCTTTTCCTAGAAAAGTTGACCCAGTTTGTTCCATTGATTTTTGTATACATCACTGCAACTGAGTCCCCTCATTGTCCTGGACACCTTTCAATTTATCAATGTGTTCTTGAAAATGTGTCTTCATAAAAAAACTTAATATTGTCAATATGATCTGATATAGGTAGAAAATGTAAGGAGTAACATCTCCCTTGTTGTAGCTAACTAGACAAACAAATATATATAGAGTGGTCTAGACCAGTGATTTTAATCAATGTAGGGAAGTTACATATAGAAACACTCTTTTCTGAAAACAGATTGGTAAGTCATCTATAATTTATAGTCTTAAAAAGTTCCTAGAACCACCAAAGGCTAGAGACATTAATCATGGTCAAGTTGTTTAAATGTGTCAGAAACAGGATTTGAACTCATGTCTTCTGACTCAAGACCAGTCCTCTATCCACTAAACCATACTTCCTCTCATCCTAGATAGGATGGTCTCATCAATGTGGATAATACTGTCTTTTCTTGATACCACAATGCACTGCTGACTCAGACTGAGTTTCTGGTTCACGATAAAACATCTAGGGGTTTTTCCCACTTGAATTGTAGTCTAGCTACCTCTCACTGCCAACAACTTTATTTCATGTATGTGATGGTGGAAACAATACTATCTTTACAATCATCCAAAGAGAGGCAGCTAAGTGATGCAGTGAATAGAGCACTGGCTCTGGAATCAGGAGGACCTGAGTTCAAATCTAACCTCAGACACTTACTAGCTGTGTGACTTTGGGCAAGTCACTTAACCCCAATTGCCTTGCCTTCCCCCCTCCAAAAAAAAAATCTTCCAAGGAGATGAGGCAGATTAGGAAGGAAAGAAAATAAATAAAACTAATAAATAATGTGGGATTAGATACTTCTGGAAGGAAGAGACACTTAAGGAAGTACTAAGTTAAATGAATTACTTTGGTACTTTTTTCAAGACTTACTGGAAGCAAGATTCTATTAAATTCTCCATAATTAAGAAATTAAAACCAAAACCATTAGCAGTCCGGGTTAACAGACTGATTTTTTTTTAACACCGAAAGAAAACAGGACTGGACCATTCACACCCTGATTTCAAAGCAAGCACTGAATCTCTTCAGTTTTTGTCAGTCAACTGGTCTATAAACATTGATTAAGTGCCTACTTTGTGCCAAGCACTGTGCTAAGTGCTTGGGATACAAAAGGAAGCCTTCTCCCCTCAAGGAGCTCCCAGCCTAACAGGGGAGGAAACATGCAAACAAGCTAAATATAAGATAAGTTGGTAATACCCAGCTGAGGAAAGGCACCAGAATTACGAGGAACTGGGACAGGCTTCCTGGAGAAGATGGGATTTTAGCTGGGATTTGTGGGAAGCCAAGAGGTGGTGATGAGGAGGAAGAGTATTAGTATAGGTATGAGGGACAACCAGTGGAAATGTCCAGAGCTGGGAGATGGAGTGTGTCTTGTGGGAGGGGGCCAGGGTCACAGGATCATGGAATATGTGGTCCAGTCTAACAGGTTCCCCACCCCTGGATAAGGTATGAGAAGACTGGAAAGGTAGAGAGGAAGACCAGGTTATAAAGGGCTTTGAACACATACATAATAGAGGATTTTATATTTGATCCTAGAAGCGCTGGAGTTTACTGAGTCGGCCAAGGGATGCGCTATGATACGATCTGACCTATGCTTTAGGAAGATCAATTTGACAGCATTGTGGAGGGTGTCCTCGAATGTGGGGGGACAGCTATGAGGAAGGAACTATCTCGGTAGTACAAGGTGAGAGGACCTGAATCGGGGGATGACAGTATTCAAAGGAGAGATTCATGGAAAGTACTAGTCCAAAGATTTGCATTTTTTTGGAATGATTACATAACTGACGCACTTTAGGCTCATGATATTTTTTAACTTAACTACTATCAAATCCCATTTTATCCTTAATAATCACAGGAGAGATGCATCTAAAAAAAAACACCCAAGTTATGCTATATATTACACTCTGATGAAGTTTTAAAGCTGTGTTTCTCAGCTAGTTGAAATCTTTCACGGGGGACTGATTTGAAATTACAAATCTATCTTAAATGAAGTAATTTTTTCTTCTCTAAAGTATAATTAGAATTTTAAAGCATTTGCTCTTCATATAAGAGTCCACCACTGGATATAAAATGGAAAACAGCTTCAATATGTAATGAAAAGGATAAGAAAAAGTTATCAATTTATATGCAAAATTATCTGCCTGCAAGTATTTTAAACATATGTGGGATGCTAATCCAAGCAATAATATTTTATATATACTGCCTCACTTGAGTACCACAAAAGACCTAATGAGAAACAAACAGTACAAACAACAAACAGGCCCATCCTTGCCATCTACATCGATAGTCTAATTTTTATGTGTTTGTAAATACTAAGATATTGATTAAACATTTGTTCAAAATCTGCTGTTCCTCAAATAATGCGAATTAAAATGAAATTTAAACTATTGCTTTCAGTAGAGTGCTGAAAGACCAGAGTTCAAATCCATTCTTGGACATTTAATTAGCTATATGACCCTGGGCAAGTCAATTAACTTTTGTCTGACTCAGCTTTTTCATCTGTAAGACGGTGATAACAATATCACCAACCTCCTGAGGATAAAATAATATTTGTAAAGAGCTCTGCCTACCTTAAAGCCTTCTAATAAATGCTAACTATGTAACCTTCCATAGTGTCACTCCAGAGTTGTAGTAGTAGGTCTGCAATTATATTTTTAAATTATGATAAATTGGTTGAGGGCAGTGCCTGCATTTTTATATTCCTTTTTATATCCCATAGCATTGAATAAATAGAAATGCTCAACTGACTGACTGTATCCACCATACATACAACTAATAAAAATTTGACAAAATAGGCAAATATTCTCCATGGGAACTGGTAGTCATCAGGCAGACTTTCCTGTATTCATGAAATAACTACCTGACCAGGCCGAGATGGTTGGTTGGTTAAAAAACAAAACAAAACATTTATTAAGTACCTCCTACATTTCAGGTGCTATGCCAAGTTCAGGGGTCAAGAAAATACCTTAAATGCTTTTTAAGGATATGGTCCTTAAACTGCCTCCCCCCCAAAACAAACCTACTCCAAATCAAAGTGTAAATGCAGAAAATTTTTGAAAGCACATTCATTAACAAATATTAATCATCTCATTTGATCCTTGGAAAAACCCTGCTACTATTATCACCATTTTACAGGTTAGGAAAATGAGACAGACAGAGGTTGAAGGACTTGTCCAGGGTCACACAGACTGAATTTGAACTCAGACCTTCCTGAATCCAAGCCTATCTGCTCCATCCACTGTGATACCTATTCCGTTTGAAGTCATAGTCCTTTCAATTCAATTCAACAAATATTTAGTATGTTCCTATCACGCCTAAAGGACTGGAAATATGAAGACAAAAATGAAAGATGATTCCATACTATTTCAGTGGATACAACACATACACAGATAAGTAAGTATAAAAGAAGACCATTTGAGGAAAAGAGAGAAAGGGGTGGGGTGGGATGGAGGGAATTAAAGAAGGCTTTAGGGACATCTAGGTGGCATAGTAGACAGAGTACTGACTCTGGAGTCAGGAGGACCTGAGTTCATTCAAATCCAACCTCAAATACTTGATACTTACTACCTGTGTGACCCTGGGCAAGTCACTTAACCCCGACTGCCTCACACGCACACACACAAAAGGCAGCTTTGCAGGGCACCAAAGCAGAATGTGAAAGAAAGCTAAGGATAAAATGACCAGTGTACTTTTCATTTTAGTATCATGTACTGTACCAAATGAAGGAAGAAAATCAAATTTTTTAAAATGCTTAAATATTTCAAAGAATTGATAAGTAATTTGTGAAAACATGTTATATGAATGCAAAATTTTATATTCCAGAATAAAACACATCAAGGAATGTAATTCCTTCCCAGTCACCTGTTCCAAGTGATAAGAAAGGAGTTTACAAAACAAGTTAATGACAAATCACAATTGTACATTTAAGAAACATGATTATAACTGTATCTTAAATGATGAGAGCTTTAGAAATTGATATATCCTGATGTTTTAGACAGATTTTTTCGGAAGATTATTTTTAAACTTTTTTTTAAATTAAATTTTAAAGGGGCAGCTAGGCGGCACAGCAAATAGAGCACCAGCCCTGGGGTCAGGAGGACCTGAGTTCAAATTCAGCCTCAGACACTTAACACTTACCAGCCATGTGACCTTGGGCATGTCACTTAACCCCAATTGCCCTGCCTTCCCTCCTCCAAATAAAAAGCAAAAAAATTAAATTTTAAATTATCATATTTTAAAACTATTTATTTAAATTTTTTTAATTTAAAATTTATGCCAATTTAGAGAAAAGAGTGTAGTCATTGCTATATTCAAGAACACAGAAGATATGAAACAGGGTTCTTTAGACGCATAATCAAAGGTACCTTTTGTTCCCTAGGTTATGTTTTGTTACTTTATCAGCACATACAATTTTTATACTTAATCAAAATGCTTTTTGGTATTTTCATCACCCCAGAAATATTCTCTTTCTTTCCTTAAAAGACTTTAGGACTGATCTGGTTTCATTATCACCCCCATTTACTTTATGTCTAAATAGCTTATTCCTTTTCTATTATTAGTATTAACTATTTATCTTGGAATTCAAGATATATCTCTAAGACGTACATTTTAAATTTTTATTGTTATCTTTTGTTTTTACTTTTACTTCCTAATATATCCCTTCCTCTTCTCTACCATCCTCTATAACAAAGGATTTGTTTGAAAAAAGGAAAATTTATCTTTCTGAAAAGAATACTCCATATAAATTAAACCTCATGAAAGTGATATGTAAAAGGTCAAATGTGTTGGTGTAAATGCATTAAACACCCTGAATTCAGTATGACAGAACTCTGTAAACATTTAAATTTTTAACTTCACAGCACCTAAGACTATTAACATTAGTATGACTTCAAAAATTCTTTTCATTTATGCTTTCATTTGGAGTAGATTAATTTTAATGGTCTATATCCTTAAAAATTTTAGGGCATTTTCTTGATCCCTGAAATATTTTCTTCCATTTTTCTCCGTTCTCAGTCCCACCCTCTGGTGTTATTTCAGATCTAGAATCTGCTCAGTCTCCTTCTCAGAGCTTTCCTTATGCTGCTCATAATACACTGGGGATTTTCTTTCTATACCTTCCTCTGTAATAACTGAAGGAAGGAGAGAAATTGAGAAAGGAATAAAGTAGTTAAAGTAAAGGAGGGAGGGGGAGAGAGAGGGAGAGGAGAGGGAGGGAGAGAG
Source organism: Pseudochirops cupreus (assembly GCA_028627135.1). Lineage (NCBI taxonomy): Eukaryota > Metazoa > Chordata > Mammalia > Diprotodontia > Pseudocheiridae > Pseudochirops > Pseudochirops cupreus. Next base: position 374,777,217 of record CM053581.1, read on the forward strand.
AGAGGAAGAAAGAGAGATGGGAAGAGAGAGAGGGAGAGGGAGAGAGAGGGAGAGATGGAGAGAGAGAGAGGGAGAGAGAAGGAGAAAGAAGGAGAGGGAGAAAGAGAGAAAGAAAAAATTCTCTCTCTCTCAGAGAGTGAGAGAATAAAGGAAAGCAAAAGATGAAAGAGAAAGGCGATTAAAACTGAACAGAAACAGCATGTTAAGAAGAGAAAGAAAATGAATGAACATAGATGAAAGAATGGGAGGAAGCAAGCAAGAGAGACAGATAGCAAGAGATAGAGAAAGCAACATTTGTAAAGTAAAACTGCAAATGAAGAGCACAGCATCATATTCAAAGGCAGATCTAATAGGTAGAAGACTTTTAGAGGTCACCTGGTCCAGCTCTTTATTCTCAGAAGATTCCTGAAGGACACTTTTTCCTTTTACCCAATCATCAACATAGTAGAATATAGTTCCACATACTCCTCAAAGAGATCAAAAAGGAAAAGGGTACACACACAGACACACATGTGTGTACATATATGCATGTGACGGACATATATACACAGGTATACATGTATGTGTGCATGTATACACATACATATGTGAGCATGTCCGTGCATACACATACACATCTGTATATGTAAAAATAATATAACAACTCTTCTTTGTGGTAGTAAAAATCTGGAATCTAAGGGGATTCCCATCAATAGGGGAATGGCTAAACAAAATATGATATGTAAATGGAATGGAATATTATTATGCCATAAGAAATGAAGAAAGAGGTAGTTTCAGAGAAGCTTGGGAAGACTTGTATTGACTGATAAAAAATGAAATGAGCAGAACTAGGTGAACAATTCAAACCAAAATGTCAACATAGTAAAGAAAAGTTACTTTGAGAGCCTTAAGAACTATGACCAATGCCATGATCAATCATATTCTGGACCAATAACAAAGCATGTTACCTACCTCCTAAATGACAAATAATAGACTCAAGATGCAGAATAATATATAATTTTGAACATGGTCATCAAAATCTCTTCTGCTTGTTAAACATGATTATTATAAGGGTTTTTTTTCCCTTCTTCGCCCTCCCCTCTTAATTTGGAGTGGGAAAAGGGAACTAAAGATGGGGCAGTCAAAAAATGAAATGAGAAATGAAATGAATATTTTTTGTCTTTGAAATATTGTTTTAAATGCATAGAAGGAGACAGAAGGAGGGTAAGAAAGCATAAGAGGACTTCTTTCAAAGTTATATATTAATATACTATATATTTTTAAAGAAAAGCAAGTTGTACATAATAGAGAGCCACAGTCTTCTTATTCTGTTCTAACATGTATACAGAAATGCTCATTTTAATTGGCATTTGTGGAGTTCAAATTTTTTTTTATTTAAAAAGGTCTACTGGAGGTTAAAAACTTCAAGGTCAAACATGGTGCAAGCACTCTCACAATGCTTCCTCCCGATACTGAAACTTACTGCTCCTAGCTGCAAAAAGGAATATAACTGGAAGCAAGTTTCAGCTTTGCATGGTAATTCAGTTAAATCTAGGGTAGTCATTACACATTCACCTCCTTGTGAACATGTGACTTCAATATTAATGGAGTCTGCCAGGAAAAGAATTCACCTTTCTTCAAAGAACCTTAAATCGAATGTAGTTCTAAACCCAAAGCACGAAAGTTCTCCTTTTTTCAGTTTTTTTCACATCTAGCTTCAAGCAAGTCTAGTCTCTCAATTATGAATCTTGCCCCCTCAAGGGCCAGGTCATCCTGGAAAGAAATTAAAGACAGGTAGAATCTCTTAGAATGCTTCTTACCTTCTTCCTCAGCAATATGGCACCTAATTCACAAGAGCCAAAAATCTGCCACTGACAAACATAGAAACATTTTTTTTTTTAGTACCATGAAGTTTAGATACTTCTGGCAAGGAACCATGCTATTCACAGACACAGTTTGTGTTCTTTTGGCTGCCTGCACTCAGGAGCTGTTTGAATGGATGGCATGGAGCCTTCCACCACTCTGTTGGACAGCTCCCCAAGAACAGGTGCCAAGTGACCATGATTTCAGGCAGGCAGGCAGTCTACAAAGTCAGGCATCGTTCCCTTTCTGAATGTGGCTTATGGATGCCAGCAGCTCAGCTCTGGTCTAATTAATTCCCCTCTCTCACTTTGATCAGAGGTTTTTGTTTTTGTTTTTTTCTTTGGTTGGGATCACCCTGAAAGCCAAACATTCAGCTCCAATCCAGGGGAATATGGAAAACTGCTCAGGAGTTATTTCTTGAGGTTCATACACAAGTTATTCATATCCCTGATGTCTGAAAGGTGAGTAGCGGCATAGAGGAATGTCAATAAATCTATGGACCATCTTAGAAATTAAACACAATCAGGAAAACAGCACACTATAGATCCTCGGACTTGGAGTCAAGAAGACACTTGCATTCAAGTCCATCCTCAGAACAGGTTGCTTAAATGGTGTTTAAAATCATTTCCAGGGCTAAATCAATGATCCTATAAGTAATTAATTTTGAGAAATGAAAAAAAAATCTTTCAAAAGTTACTCAAATGGATCCATGATCATCCTCTCCAATGCAGATCAGAATCCATCCATAACTTCTTATCCTTTGCATTTCTTGTCCATATTTTTCCATCAATTTTTCCATCAAGGGTCTACCCAACCAGCCTTTTGGATCTGTTTTTTTTTTTTAATGTTTCAAAGAGTAGGATCAGGGTTGTCCATCTGTTTTTCATATCTTTCCTCCAAAACCCTCTCCTCTTCCAAAATCCCTTATTACTCAAAAAAACACCACTATATTCCGAGCCACCCAGTCTCATATCCTTGAATCCTCACTCTTAATTACTCTGTGTTTCCAATGTATTGTCAAATCTTATCATTGTATTGTTACACCATCTCTCAAATACATCTCCTCTCTCCACTCACAGAGCTGTTACATAAGTACAGGTTCTTCACTCTCCAATCAGCTGCCAAAATGATCATACTAAGCTACAGGCCTGACCATATCAGTCCGACACTCAATGAACTTCCATGGCTCCCCATTACCTCCAGAAATAAAAAGAAATGCCTCTGACATTAAAAGCCTTTGACAACCTGCCCCCTCCCTAATTCCCCTTTTCAATCTCTCTACTTTTTGCTGTCCTAGGTATAATCTACAATCCAGCTAACCTGCCCTATATGCTCTTTTTCACACATGATACTCTGTCCTCCAACTTCATGCTTTTTGAGTGCCTTTCTCTCAGGCTTGGACTCCTCACCTCCACCTCCAAGCTTCTGTGACCTCTTCTAAGACTCCTTTTCTTTCCCTTCTCAGGGACAGAAGACTGGGTAATGGGGGAGGGGGGAGAAGAGAAAGAAAAGGAGAGAGAGACAGAGATAGAAAGAGGGAGGGAGAGATGGAGAGACAGAGAGGGAGATGGAGAGGAGAGAGAGGGAAAGGGAGAGGGGGAGAAAAGAGATAGAGAGAGATGGCAAGAGAGGCAGAGAGACACAGACAGAGAGACAGAGATGGAAAGAGGAAGGGAGAGATAGAGAAGGAGAGATGCAGAAAGAAGGAGATGAAGAGAGACAGGGAGATATGAAGAGAGTGAGGGAGAGAGAGGGAAAGGAAGATGGAGAGAGATAGAGATAGAGATGGAGAGGGAGGGATGGGGAGAAAGAGATGGGGGAGAGACAGACAGACAGGACTAGATGGCCTCTGGATTCCCTTCCAGTAATACATATACAAGGCGGGGCAGAGGGGAAGAGTGCTGGCCATCGTACAAAGAACTCTCTGACGTTCTCAAATGCCAACTATGGGACCATCTGATCTCTTAGTGACCTAATAAGTACCTGTCTGAGACTAAACGAAAAGGAAATTGTGAATCTGTACCAGTGGGAGGCATCTTCATTCCAGAACCCCTCTAAAAACAATCGGTAACAGGTTCGGACCAAATAGATATGTGAGAAAGGTGTTGTTCACCACAGACCTTCTGCTTATTAATGGATTCATAGATTACAATAATCCAACAACCCTCAGGATGGCAAACACCACATCGGAGCTGAGATGCTGCTTTAACTCCCTGTTAGCTGAAGCATTTCCATTAAAAATCATTTCTATCACAGCTGCTACTAAGATATTTACAAAACTGGGAAAGCATGTGGTTTATGTTAATGTTTTATGTTGCTTCATCTCTGTAGCTCTGAAGCCGAGGGGCTGGGGTAGATAATCTCTAAAGAGGACCTAGTACTAACCCTAAAATTCTTTTTTTATTAGTCAAGCAAATCAGCATTTCCCAATCATTAGCCATCTATTAAGGGCCTACCAGTGCCATATTTGACTGAGTGCTAGAGATACAATGAAAAATGATCTTTTATGCCTAGTACAAATTACATTGAGCATCAAGACCCTTCCACTGGTCATACACACAACCATCACCTGCCTAAACTCCCTCTCTCACCTCAATTTCCCATAATCTTGCATTCTAGCAGTTCCTAAACATTTGAGAATCGCCACACTCCACTGATGTTTAAATTACTTCCCTTCCATGCCACCCCAAACAACAAACCTTCATCATACTAAATGCTTTGAAGGAGAAACTCACAAAAATCCCTATGAGACAACTTTCACAGGGTCACTTTTTCTACTAAGTGAGGAAGCTAGGAAGGCAAGGTCTGACTCCAGGAATAGAACTATTTCCACTCTACATCTCTAAACAAATTCTTACCCTGAAGGAGTTTGCAGTTTGATAGGAGTAACAAAATTACATGAAACAAAAAGACCATTATAGGCTCACAGTGCCATAGAGCTGGAGCTAAAAGGAACCTCAGGGTTCTTACTCCAACCCCTTTACTTACTAATGAGGAAAGTGAAGTTCAAGATCCTTAATGGAAACAGCCAAGGTCATACACATAGTAAGTATACAAGGAGGGGTCTTAGCCCAGGCCCTTGGACTCCAGAGCCAGGGATCTTTCTATTGTACCCTTAAGGCAATGGAAATTTTATGGAACAATTAGTGCAGAAGGAGTTTAACTCATATTTGGGTACACATTAGGTTCTTAATAAATGCTCACTGAATTTTAATATCAGCCCTTCTCTAAAGTCTTCTGGGAATGTAGCTGGATAATGAGTCTTGATCAGGCCTTGAAATAGAAATAGAATCTGAATAGTGTTACATAGCTGGGCATTTTTTAAGAAATTCAATTAATTTCATTTTGAGTATGTCACAAGACTCTTTGATGGACTGACCGTAAACATTCTGTGATGTTTTTATTCTCTGGAGTATAAGAACAAAATGGTAGATGCTATCAGTAAATAGAAGCACTCTTGGGAAGCAGAGAGAGCAACTATATATTCTAAGGTTTATTTTAGTTAGATTTATAGGTGATAAAATTTAACATAATTAGAAACCCCAGTCAATTTATAATTGTCATTGTTCAATTGTGTCCAACTTTCCATGACCCTGTGGACCATACTATGCCTGGGGTTTTCTTGACAAAGATACTAAAGTGGTTTGCCATTTCCTTCTCCAGTGGAGTAAGGCAAAGAGAGGTTAAGTGATGTAACCAGAGTTACACAGCTGGTATCTGAGGCCAAATCTGAACTCAGGTCTTCCTGACTCCAGGCTGATTCCAATTTATAAGAAGTATGGCTCAAATAATAAAAATGATTCCAATAAGCCAACAGACTTACATCTTATAAAGAATCATGGATTGATTTCCTATGAAGATTATTTACCTAAAGAACCTGCCTGAAGAAGTACAACTCAGGGCTAATTGGAACTTGTAAATTTGTGCATGTGCGTGTATGTGCATATATGTGTATGTATACACATTCACTCACATACACACATACACACACACACACACACACACACACACACGAAAATCCAGAAGAAGACACTGAAAAATAAATCTTCTAGGGAATTATCTTTATGTACACATAATCAGAAAACAGGTTAGATTGAGTGGGGTCCATAATTAACTGAATTTATTCTCAGTTTTTATAGAAGGAGAGAGTAGTATTCCTGGAATTCTTACTCATGAGGACAGGGAAAAAGGAGGGTTAAAACCTAAAACTGAAAATGTGTAGCCAATGAGGAAAAATAATAGCATGATGACAGCAGCTGTACCAAGGACACAGCTGTATCACTCAGAGCTTTTTTTTTTCTTACACCTAGATGACAAAAAAGCCTCAAAATGGGGCGAAGGAGAGAAGGAAATGAGACAAACAGGTGGTTTTCAGTTGCACATAAGTTCCTTCTAATATTTAACAGTTTTTCTCTTGGTGGAATAAAAAAACTTAGGTTTCAGTAATAGGAATTTAACAGATTTAAAACAAATATACAAAAACTTAGTACACCAGAATACCTGAAGCATAATAGACTGTATTTGGGGTACTTGTATAATAGATAACTTCTAACACTTTCCTAACACTTCTGCCAGATCCCAGTGAAGTAGAAGTCAAAAATCGCACAATACTTGGGAGTACACACCACACCAAGTTAACCTGCTGGTTTTCTACTCATTCACAATTCTACTTGAAAACAAGAATTGTCGTAGCTCTTTTTCCATGATAAAAGATATTTTACAGATGAGAAGTGGGGTTTGATTATACAAGAAACTATTGGTTAGTCAAATACAATACTGAGGTATCACGAATACGGAGTAAATTATTTGTTTAAATATTCCAAAAGACGCATTAGTAAATACTGTATTTAACAAAGAATTGGTAACTTGAATGTACATAAATTTTTTTGGAACTTGTCTTAAGAACCAAATACCCCTGTAAAAGAGATTCAGCCCACCCTATACTATTTAAATATTTTGCTCTTTTATGTCATAGAAATTATTTTTGCTGAATTAACAAATATAATTTGATTTAAGAAGAAAAATGAAAAAGAAAACAAATTAGATTTTGGAATGTCAAGTTGATCATCTCTGCTCACCCCCATTCAAAGTTAAGGTGACTGCCTGATATTCTAGAACAAAATGTTCACATTAAATATCGCATGTTACCAGATTCTAAGTTTTGATTATAGATGTAAAATATTTTTCATTTGTTGAAAATGGGGGGTTGAGCTAGGTGGTGCAGTGAATAGAGCATCAGCCTTGGAATCAAGGAGGACCTAAGATCCAGCCTCAGATACTTAACACTTACTAGATGTGTGACATTGAGCAAGTCACTTAACCCCAATAGCCCTGCCTTCCCC
>CM053581.1:374784900-374801895 GCA_028627135.1 Pseudochirops cupreus
TATAGATTTATAGTTTTCCTTTGATAACCATGTTTCAAAATAATTGGTTTCTTTTATAATCTTATATATTTATATATTATATAATTTATATAGTATTATGTGTTTGTTTTTTAATTTCATGTATTTAAAAGCATTATCCTGAGGAGTCCATAGACTTCATTAGATTTCCATGTCTGAAAAAAAAGGTTATGAACCTTTGAATTCCATGATTTTTAAGACCTAATCTACTTCTAACATTTTGTGATTAATTCACCAAAATTGACCATAGTGATACCTTCTCTCTTTAAACTGTTCTTTCTGGTTTCTCTGTTTCTACTATGTTACTGCTGTTGCCAAGAATCTTATGAAGGAGCCCCCTTCCTGCTCTGCCTTGTTCCTATTTCTTCATGCCTTCTGTGGGACCCAGTTCTGTCAATCACCATCTCACTCTTGTATCTTTGGCTGCTTCTTCATTGTCTCCTTCCCCTATGTCTACAAGTATGTTTGTATTTCCCTTATCCTAAAGTAAAATAAAATAAAATTCTCTATCTGCTCTCCCTTTTCTCAAAGCTACCTTTTCCTCCAGCTACCAAATTTCTTGCCTCTGCTTCCCCTAACAATCCATTTTCTGTGTTCTATCTTAAAGATCACCAATAATATACTACTTACCAAATACAAGAGCTTTTCTCAACTTCATCCTTGTTGACCTCTATGCACTGTTTGACACTATTCACCATTACTTCTTCCTTAGAACCCTTCCCTTGGCTTATATGACGTTGGATTCTTTTGTCTCTTTTTATGCCTTTTTCCTAGTAAAGCTTTACCTCTTCTGCAAGCTCTTCTTCCTCCTTTTCCCTTTTCCCAAGGACCTGTCCTTAGCCGTTCCTTTCTGTTTTCCTTTGGCTATCTTATCTATTCTCCTACTTCTAACTCTTATCCTTGTGTGAATGATTCCCAAATCCATATCTTCAATTCCATCAAATTCCCTGAGGATCCAGGGCTACATTTCCAGTAGCGATCTACATTTCCAGTTACAATATCTCCAGATGGATATTCTGCCATCACCTTGGACTCAGCATATCCCAAACTGAATTTTATTATCCTTCCCGTTACCCCTCTGTAAGCCTTCATTCATCTCCACACACAAACCATCTCTTCCTCTGAGCATCATACTTCTGTTTACAAACATCAAAATGTTCCCTAATTTACCCAAGCTGGAAATATAAGTCATCTCTGACCTCCCTTCCTCCCTTAACCCAAACATCCAATCGGGCACCAAATCTTGTGCATTTCATGTCTGAAATATCTCTCTCACCCACTGCCTAATTGCATTTTTAAAAAAAAGTTAATTTTTTTTTCAGGAAATGAAAATTTTCTCTCTGTCTCCCCACCCATTAAGAATAAAAGAAAGTAAAAAAATCTTTTAACAATATGAACAGGCAGGTAAAACAGATTCTGGCAAATTCTGGCATGTCTTTAAAAATGTCTCTATCTGCATTCTGGGTAAATCACCTCCCCGTCGTGAGTGGGGCGGCATGTTTTATCATGAATAGTCTGGAACTGTGGTTGGTCTTTGCATTGATTAGAGTTCTTAAGTCTTTCAGAGTAGCTTGTCTTTATAATGTTCTTATTCTATACGTCGTTCTTCTGGTTCTGCTCACTTCCCTCTGCATTAGTTCATAAAGTCTTTCCAGGTTTTTCTAAAACCATCCCATTTATCATTTCTTCCTTTTCTTTTTTTGAGACAATTGAGGTTAAGTTACTTTTCCAGGGTCATACAGCTAGTAAGCGTCTGAGGCCAGATTTGAACTGAGGTCTTCCTGCCGCACTCCAGGGCTCCAGTGTTTTATCTACTGTACCACCTGGCTGCCCCCCTCTTTATAATTTCATACAGCACCTTAGTATTCTATCTCGTGTACCATAATGTGTTTAGCTATTTCCCCAATTGATGGGCACCCCCTGCATTTCTAACTTTTTGTGACTATAAGAAAAAGATGCAATTAATATTTCTGTACACATGGGTCCTTTTCATCTTTAGGATATACACCTAATAGTTGTGTCACTGGGTAAATGGATATGGACAGCTTAATAATTTTTGAGTATAATTCTAAATGGCTTTCCAGAATGGCTGGATGAGTTCATGGTGCCACCAATAGTGTATTAATCACTCTTTTCCCACAGCCTCTCCAGCATTTGTCATTTTCCGTTTCTTGTCAGCTTTGCCGTTCAGATGCATTTCAAGACCCACTTCCTTTTTTTTTCTCTCCCTACCTCCAGATCAAGTTTTCATTACTTCTTGACTAGACTCTCTTATATTCCACCCCACTCCCAATCCTGTACACTAAGTTCCATATAAATTTTCCTAAAGGGCAATCTGTGTTACCTTCTCCCATCCCTGCCCATTCAAAAAATTTTGTTGTTTTTTTACCTACCAGTTAGAGGCAGCTAGGTGGTATAGTGACAGGTGGAATGCTGGGCCTGGAGTCAGGAAGACACTTTGCTAGCTACGTGACCTTGGGCAAGTCACTAAACCTCTGTTTGCCTCAGTTTCCCCTACTGTAAAGTGGGGGTGATAATAGCACCTACCTCCAGGGTGGTTGTGAGGATCAAATGAAATATTTGTAAAATACTTAGCACAGTGCCTGGCATGTAACAGAGTCTATAAAAATGCTTATTCCTTTCCCTTTCCTTCCTTCTCCTTCCTTTCTCTTCCCTTTCCGCATAAAATCCAGATGCCTTAGCCTAGCGTTCAAAGTTTTTATGCTCTAACTCCAGCCTGCCTTTCTAGTCTTATCTCACTGTTTCCTTGACATCTGGACTAGGCTCCTCATTATTCTCCAGACATGTCCATTCTTTCTTCCATTCCTTTGTGCATGTTCTCACTTTTCTGCTTGTTGAAATTCTACCCATCCTTTAAGATTCAACTCAAAAGCCAACTTTTTTTTTTGCTTTTTTTTTTGGAGGGGGGAGGGCAAGGCAATTGGGGTTAAGTGACTTGCCCAAGGTCACATGGCTAGTAAGTGTTAAGTGTCTGAGGCTGGATTTGAACCCAGGTCCTCCTGACTCCAGGGCTGGTGCTGTATTCACTGAGCTACCTAACACCCTAAAAGCTTACTTTTTAATGAATCTATTGATGGTCTCTTTGAACTGCCTATGGTTTCTTCTTCTTCCAGACTCTAGCAGTACCTTCCTTTGTGAGTCTTTTATGGGCAGATAGATGGCAAGGCTCGGAGTCAGAAAGACTCCTCTTCCTGAGTTCAGATTTGGTTTCAGCTCTTTACTAGCTTCATAACCCTGTTTGTCTCAGTTTCCTTATCTGTAAAATGAGCAGGAGAAGGAAATGGCAAACCATAACAATGTCTTTGCCAAGAAAACCCCAGGGGCAGTTAGGTGGCTCAGTGAATAGAGCACTGGCCCTGGAATCAGGAGGACCGGAGTTCAAATCTGGCCTCAGACACTTAACACAAAAACTAGTCATGTGACCTTGGGCAAGTCACTTAGCCCCAACTGCTCTCCAAAAAGCAGAAAGAAAAGAAAGAAAGAAAGGAAAAAAGGAAACCCCAGATGGGGTCACAGAGTTGAACACAACTGAAACAACTCAACAGTAACTCATAGAACTTACAAATTCAGTCTGTACCATTGTTTGTACACCTCTTTCATTCCTCTCCCAGGCCACTGTACATGGCAGCTTGTTAAGGTCAAAAGAACACTGGACTATGGCACCCAATTTCAAATCTCGTCTCTGTGATTTTACTACCTGTGTGACCCAGGCAAGTCACTTAATCTCTCTGGAGCTGCATCTACTGCTGTTTGTCCTTCCTTCTCAAAGAGGACCAGTGACTTCAGGAGGGACGATGTTGCAAGTGAATTGGATCTAAGTGAGGCAGAGCTGTGCAGAGGCTTCAGCCTCACTCTCTCCTCCAGGGTCATCAGGGCTCAGTGGTAAGATGTGGGTCAGGGTGCTTGGATGCAGTGGGAGACCTTGGCCTTTTAAAGCTAAGATCTTTCCCAAGTCTCAGTTTGTCTGAGGCAATACCCACTCAGTGATTTTAGGCCAGGAAAAAATTGAGGAAAAAGATGGCCTAGTTTGCCTTTCTACGAGAATCAGTCTTGGGGGGCAGCAGTGAATAGATCACCGATCCTAGAGTCAGGAGAACCTGAGTACACATCTGGCCTCAGACACCTGACACTTTCTGGCTGTGTGACCTTGGGCAAGTCACTTACAATTGCCTTGCCTTCCCCCTTCTAAAAAAAATCAACCTGGGAACTGGGGAAGACCCTCAGAGTTTCTGGCCAGAACAAAAACAATTGCCATTTACACTCACTCTGTGCCCTCAAAACCCAGACAATGAGCAAGTGAGGCTAGGGTTGGGGTTACATCTATAAAATGAGGGGTTTGTATGAGATGGCCTTGGAGATCACCTTCCAACTCTATGTTTGTGATACTGTGATCCTAGGGGGCAGGGATTGTGTCTTATGAATCTTAGCATCTGTCCTAGTACCTAGCACAGTGGTGGATTCACAGCATATGGTATGTGTTGAATAAATGTGTGAATGAGTACTTCAAGAAATGCTGTATTTATAGAGCACTGGCCCTGGAGTTAGGAGAACCTGAATTCAAATGTGGCCTGAGACACTTAACTAGTTGTGTGACCTTGGGCAGGTCACTTAACCCTAATTGCCCTGCCTTCCCTCCACCAAAAAAATACAATGCCGTATTTTACAAACTCTCTGTTCCTCTTTTCTCTATCTAATTATTTTCCCCTGACCACTTTACTTCGCTTCTTTCCATATGTTCTTCTCCACAGATGCTTTTTTTTCATCGTCAATCAATCAGTAAGTATTTGTTAAACAGCTACTATGGGGCCCCAGGCAGTACACTAGGAGCTGAGGAAGTAGATACCAAAAAAATGAAATAATTCCTACTACTCAGGAAGAGTTCACACTAATGGGGAAGACAGGAAGTACATATAAAAACAGATAACTGTGTAGTTAAATAAATACTAATTTATACAGAATAATTAAATACGGCGCAGAGAGGGCACTCGCTGTTGGGCAGATCAGGAAAGGCTTTCCGGAAGAAGATGGTGTTTGGGCTGCATCTTAAAGGAGTGGAGGGCCTCTGGGAGGCAGAGGTAGGGAGGGATTGCCTTCCAGGCCTGAGGAATGACCAGCACAGAGGCGGGCAATCCAGAGATAGAGGGTCCTGAATGAGGAAGTGAGATATGGCCAGTTTGACAGCATAGCACAGTAGAGGAGGAAGTGCAGGGTGCCTTTCTAGTGTGGAAGGGCTGAAAAGATAAAGATAGGTTGGGTCAATGGTGTCAAAAACGAGATAGAAGAATTTATATTTTATCTTAGAGACAATGGAAGCCACTGGAGTTGGTTGGTTGGGGATTCAGATGGTCAGATCTGCACTTAAAGAAAATTACTTTGACAACAGTAACTAGGACGGACTGGAGCAGTGATAGGAAAGTCAGCTTTGAAAACTACATAGTAACATTGTCTATGGCCTATTGTATTTTTATTTCTTTTGTGAAATATTTCCCAATCAGATTTTGATCTGGCTCTAGCCACATTTCTGGTGCAATGTGTCAGGCTTTGACATCTCTGAATTGAAGGTTTGAAAGACCCCTACAGAAGAAGGGATGAGAGTCTAAACATCCTGATAGGCCATTCTTCACAGAGGCCTTTCTCCCCTGATCCTTTTCTTTTCTTTCCTTCTCATCCACAAAAATACTTTTAGCTTGGAATTATCAAAATGTTGCCTGGCTTTTCTAGTGCTACGGGAGAGGGATGGCACTTCTGCAATAGAAGGCTGAAAAAATATTGATACAGAATTTAACTCAGTGACCTCACTGTTTGATTCCAGAGTAGGGTGAGAAATCAGGATGGGGAGATGGGAATCTAGAAGGTGGAACGGAGTTGGAATCCCTCTGCAGGATTCCTTATTTGTGCATTAGGATAAATCCTCAAACAAACACGACTGCTTCTGATTCTTCCTTCCTAAAAGGGTTTCTTTGTTAGTTATTAGAATGTCACAGGTGTTTTGGATAAGCAGCAATTCAGATAGTGTCATAACGGGGAAATATGAGGAAGACAGGCAGGGTAGCTGAGGGAATAGGAAGCTGGGCTTGGAGGCAGGAAACCTGAGATTTGAATACTGCCTTATACACTAACCAGATGGGTAATCCTGAGCGGGTCACATAACCTTTTCTCACTTTAAGTTTCCTCATCTTTAAAATACGGAATATATTAACTGTAGCATTCACCCCAAAGACTTGTTGTGATGATCAGATAAGAAAGTGTGTGTATATAGCATGTTATGTGTGTGTATACACACACATGAATTATATTATGTGAATGTAAGTAGCAACAGCAGTTGTGATACTAGCAGAAGAAGGAGTTACTAGTAAGAGTATTATAGTTGTCTTTGTCAAAAGAGGTTACCTAGGATTTCCGCAGTGATGAGTTTAAATTCTGAGCCATAAAACTAAATATCTGAAAGTTCCTTTCTTTATTCTTTGTCCACTATAAAATACACTCAATGGGATGGAGTCTGGCTTCCTTTCCTAGCTCCTTAAAGGGACAGAAATAAGCAGACCTTATTTCTTGTGTTCCTTGACCTTCTGAAAGACCAGGGTTGGAGTCTTAGTAAAGAAGTATCATTTTTTTTAGAAGATAGCTGTTTTATTCTTAAATGAAAAAATTAATAAAATATGTTGCAGCTGTCCAGATCAAACTGTTGAATTTGAGGCATATTTAAAAGATCCTAAAATGTTCTGATGTTATACTAATAGATGATTGGTAACATCCTTTTCAGGCTATTGCTAGAACAATCCAAACATTTTATCGTTCTTTTTCAAAAAGATAAAGTGCTCTCAGTGACTATAGAGGAAAAAAGAATCTCTTCTGGTATTGGTTGAAATTAATTAATATCTTTTGTTCAGGGATTCATAACTAGAAGAATCAAACTTGAAAATATATTTTTAAAACAATGGATCTTCTGTTTCCTACCAAAATCCAGCAATTGTGTTAAGCATTTCAACTGGTTATCAGACCTTAGGCTGCTGGTTTGAAGAGTGAACTTTGGCAATAGGAAGTTGGCTTTCAACCTTGTTTTGCAGCTGGCTAGAATGTGAATAAACTTCCTATTGAAAGAGAGACATATCTTCTCAATGAAGGGGGGAAAAAAGCCTTCAGTGTAATAATCTTCCTCCTGTCTGCCTTTCCCAAAGCATCTACTTACCATTTTTAAAAAGACATATGAAAGTATCAGAGGTGTTTTTAGACTCCCACCTCCAAGAAGAAAGAAATAAGTAAGAAAGGAAGGAAGGAAAGAAGGGGAGAGAGAGAGACAGACAGAGAGAGAGAAATCAGACAGCTAAATGCTAATTCTTGGAACACTCCTCTTGAGATTTCTTCTTGTGAAATAGTGCCGTCAAGAATGTAGAGTTTCTGACTTTTTCACTTATTAAAGAATTGTGCAAAAGCTGAAGGCCTTTGTACAAAATATACAACTGCCTAGATTCACTCCTTTTACTGTTAGGCATCTCAGTTTCTCTGTGACAGACTCAGTTCTAACATTTGGCCCCATTCTGAGCTGGTGACAGCACTTGACCAGCTGTAGAGTTTTTCTAGGCTATATTGAATCTGAGCAATTTGCTGTCTGTTTGCTTTTTGGACCAATGAGAGCTTTCATTTACTCTCTTCCTATCCATCCCCACCCCCAACCTTCCATGAATAGCCATGTATGATTTAATAGAATTTTAGAGTTGGAAGGGATGTCAAAGACCATCCAGTCCAACTTCAGCCCAAACAAGCATCCTCTCTACAACATAGCAAACGGGTAGGTATCCAGTCTTTGCTTAGAGACGTTCAGAGACTGGAGTGAATCAGGAGGTAATGAGGGGTGATATGGGGCTTGTACAGAAGCTCTCAATGAGTAGCCCCAGTTTTTTCAGTGAGGTATGAGGCAAGATCCTCAGCTGAGAGGATGGGAAGAGGGGATAGCATGGGAGACTTGAAGAAAGGACAAAAAATTTGGTGGTCAGTGGGATAGGGAATCAATAGGGAGAAGCAGCATTGCCTTGTTGCAGTGAGAACCCATTGGAGCTTAGCTTTTTGCCCCTTTTTCTATCTCTAGTGCTTAGCACAGTACCTGGAGCATGGTAAATAAAATATTATTGTTTATTAATTGATTGGTTGGACTTATAGGACTATGATTTCCTCCAGTTCCATTCAGCAGCATGGTAGTAGGCATAAAAGTGGCAGATAATGAGAATAAAACAGGTGTGACCCTTCTCCCAGCCTTTCCTGGCTTCTGGCTGTCTTTTTGTGCTGTTCTGGATTGGATGGAAGTACAAGAATCTGCTTTAGGCCCCTTTCATATACATTGTGGAGTATGTTGGGGGAGATCCTCTTCTTTTTTGCTTTTTGGAAGGCAGTTGGGGTTAAATGACTTGCCCAAGGTCACACAGCTAGTAAATGTTAAGTGTCTGAGGCTGGATTTGAACTCAGGTCTCACCGCACCACTTAGCTGCCCCAAGAGATCTTCTTAACCTTTCATAGCACCATCTTAACTAATCAACTTCTGAGTTCTTTTTCCATTTTAGGTTTCTTTCAAAAGGTAACCCAGGGTTTGTTTCTCTTCTTACTTTGTCCTCTGTTTCTATCTCCTGGGCAGTTTTATGATTTCTCAGCGTAAATTATCCACGTTATTGTTTGATTGTATTTTTCAGGGAATTTCATTGTTCATAAATTCTCTCATCTTTTCCAGGTCTGTTGTTTATGATGGTAACTAACTTACCTATTTTTCTGATTTTTTTTTCAATCTTTTTACGTTGCTGTAATATTTCCTGTTCTCTCATTAAATCATTGGGTCATATCTCTTCCATCGTATTTCTCAAGGTATCTGTTAGTTGGGTCATGTTTTCCATGTTTTAAGCTGTTTATTCTTTTAATTTTTTTTCCTAAAGAGCCCTGATTTTGGTTTTTAATCTCTTGCTTAATTTCTTCCACCCACTTTTGGAGACCTCATAGATAGCCATTTTCTTCCCAGAGATTCTAATTATAAGCTAATTATAATCTAATCTAAATCTAATTATAAGCTCTTCAGGCTTCTCTTAACCTTTTTTTTTTCCATCATATTAGGAATTTTCTTCTGTTTATTTACTTACATTCTCCTTTCCTAAATTGTACCTCTGAGCCAGGGTCCTTCTCAGCCCCATCCCACATTAGGATGGCAAAGACTCTGCTTGTTCCATATGCAATCTGCATGCTGCCGTGGTTGCTGGGCTGCATGTCCAAATGGGAGTGGTGGGTTCCTGGTCCCTGGTCCCAGGCCCTGCCTTGTGCAGCAAACCTCACCCTACCTTCCACCTCAATTTCTGGCTTCTGTTTCTTTCTCGTGGTGGCCCAATGGAGGAATTTGCATCACCCCATCTTCTCCTTCTTCTCCTTGTGCACTAAGGGCTGCTTTGTCTACAACTGTGGCTCTTTCAGGCCCCTCATTGTGCCTCCAACCAGATATCCATATACTGGTGCCTTCTCTTTGTACAGTCCTGACCTGGGAGGAGATTTCTAATACTTCTCTTTCATTTTCCTGAGTCAGTGCTTCACATGATACTTTTTCGTCTTTGCCGAGACATTTCTCAGGAGAGCCGGGTTTGACTGGAAGCTTCCTTGTTGCGTCTTTGTTGAAAGGCCCTGCACAGATTTTAAACTGATGCTTGTATGGTATGTCCTTTTCTAAGATTTACTTTCATATATATATGATAACTTTACAAATAAATATATGTGTGATATATGATAATATATATGTGATATATATTATCTCTGTGTTTATAAAAATATATGTGATATATATATGATAACTTCAATATCTATGAGGATTCAGTCTCCACATTGGTTTTTTAAATTTTTCTTATTGACTTTTTACCTACTTTACTGTGGAATTCTGTCTTTGTCTCTGTTTGTGTATGTGTGTATTCTGTCTCTCAAATAGAAAAGTACAGTCCTCATGGGTGAGTTGATCTGATCGGTGTATCAGTAAGGGGATGCCTACTTTTAAAAAAACACCCTTTGTTTTATTTTTTTCTCCTATTATGAATGTCTCTAGTATCTGACACCAGTATTCTTGCCTTTTTTTTTTTTTGGCTCTACTTAATCTCAAGCAGCTTCCAAGTCAAAGTGAGGAAGCATCTCTATGGAGCAGGCTTGATGAGGTCAGCAGGTTACTTCCTAACCTCTCTGGATGCAGCATTGTTCTAATTTAGTCCTCTTATTGGACATTTATTCTCCCCCATCCCTTCAATCTCTTCTTTTCTTTGAGTCAGTGGACCTTACTTAACTCTATTCCCGGAATGTCTTTAATGCTGTTAATCTCATTTGTAAGCCATTACATCATTTGATCCTATAAGCAGCTTGTGAGGAAGATGCTGTTAGTCCATTTTGCAGATGAGGATATTGAGCCTCAGAGAAGTTAAGTGACTTAACTTGGATTCACAAATGCTAAGTGTTAGTCTGCAGAGAAATCTCAAAGCTACTGTCTGTGGCTGGAATCCCATCTGGGTCTTATAGACTCCAGGTCCAGAGTTCTTTCCTTTATGCCAGGGGCTCTTAACCTGGGGTCTGTAAACTTTTTTTTTTCCTTTTTGGAGGGGGAAGGGCAGGGCAGTTGGGGTTAAGTGACTTGCCCAAGGTCCCACTGCTAGTAAGTGTTAAGTGTCTGAGGTCAAATTTGAACTCAGGTTCTCCTGACTCCAGGGCTGGTGCTCTATTCGCTGTGCCACCCAGCCACCCCATCTGTAAGCTTTTTTAAAAAAGTTTTTAAATACTTTGATAGCTGTATTTCAATACAGTTGGTTTCTTTTGTGAGACTGTGTATTTTATTTTATGCATTTAAAAACACGATTCTGAGAAGGCTTCACTAGACCATGGCCAAAGGGGCCATGGTTTTTTATGTATAAACCCAATGGGCTGCAGGAAAGTATACCTTAGAGACATTAAACTCACACTTCCATTTCACTTGCCCTCCTCACAGTTCATTAAGGAGCAATATCTTTTATCATGAGAGGAATAAGTAAAGGGGTTTTGGAGGAAAGGTATACAATAAAATCTACAAATTTTTCATAATTAGGGAGTGGCCCTTTGGTCCATAATCAACATGAATTTAGTAAATGCCAGTCAAACACCATACCACACCCGGCACCAGAGAAACTAATCGAGGAATTAAATAAATAGTTCATGCCCTCAAGAAGCTTGAATAGTACTTGAGGGCTGGAGGTACAGTATCTTCATATATAAGTAAACGATGATGGGATCAAATTAAATTACATTTAAATTTAATCAAATTAAATCAAAGTGGTTTAAGTAGGAAAGGGCAGCACTAATACCTGGAAGCTTAAGGAAAGACCTTTTGAAAGAAGTGACATTTCAAGGGAATGTGGAAGTCGCCTAGAGATTCCAAGAGGCTGAAATACTGACAGTAACAATAGCAATCTCTGTATGATGCTATTATCTTATTTTATTTTCACAACAACCTCATCTGTAAAATGGGGATAATAATAATTATTAATAATAATATAATATAATGATATAATATTATTATTATTATTATTATTATCCCCATTTTACAAAAGAAAAAACAGAGGGTCAGGTAGAGAAAGTGACTGCTCATGGGGGTCCAGTGTCCATAGGAGGCATACCCATGAGGTCAACAGGCAGAAATCATGGGTAATGTTTTGAATCCTGAATGATACTAACAAGGAAAAGGGCACAGACAGCATTGATACAGAACAGGACACTTTTCTGGAAGGTAAGAGGCTGCTTCAACCTCCGATTCCATAGCTAATTTTGTGTAAAGGCAGCGATGATGTCTTTCCCAGGAGGTCATGCTGTTAAACCCTTTGTACTTTCTCTTTATAAGAAACCAGCCAGACAACAGGGACTTTTCAAGGGCTATTGCTAGGAATCAGGCCTCATTAAACTCTAGACACCCTGCTAGTCTTCCAGTAAAAATGTGATCCCTGTAGGTTAAGAAGCTACTTCAGCCTTTGATTTCCTAATCTAGCTTGTGAGTGTCCAAGGACAGATTCGAACTTTAGACCTTCCTTACTCCAGGTCCAGAACTCTGTGCGCTGCATCCACTAGCTGCCATTAGAGGTGAGGAGAAAGGATGGTCCAGCAGTGGGAGAATAGCTTGTCTGAAGACATAGGACTGGGGATGTAAAGGATTATGTTAAAAATAATGTCAAATAGGCCAGTTTTTAAGACCAAGTCTTACTTTCTCTGTAATTTCTCTTTAATGTTTGATTCTGAATATTTTAGGTCATGTATGGACACCCTCAACATTTTCATCTTATGTAATAAAAGTTCTGTGCTGTTTAAAATTGAAAACCTCTTCAGTACTAGCATTTCCTATTCAGAATGACATTCAGTGAAGCCAGACAGTATATGGGTGGCAGGTAAAACATACCCCAAGTGACTGCAGCACACCAGTCGTTTTTGTCTTAGGCTTTACCAACTTTTTAGTTCTCTTTAAATGCTCTTAGGAAATTGATGCAAAATTTTTATTCCCTCCACTCCAATGCCAACTTTAGGTTTAAATGATATGAATGATCTAAAAACTAGACATTTCGGAGTAGATCAGCCAATCAACAAGGATTTGATAAGCTTCTACTATATGCCAGGCACTGATTATACAAAAAGAAAAAAAAGCAGTCCCTGCTTTTATATTCTCTTGGGGAGAGAGTTAAGGCACACAACATGTATGAAGAAAGTGAAAGACAGTGTAGATGCAGTGGATAGAGTGCCAGGCTTGGAGTCAGGAAGGCTCATCTTCCTGACTGGCTGAATGACCCTAGGCAAGTCGCTTAACACTGTTTGCCTCAGTTTCCTCATCTGTAAAATGAGCTGGAAAAAGGGAATGGCAAACCACTCCAGTATCCTTGCCAAGAAAACGCCAAAAGGAATCACAGAATTGAACGCTACTGAAACATAACAACAGCAAAAATAAATGAGAAAGAAGGAGCCTAGCAGTTTGGGAGATTGAAATAGGCTTCCTGTAGAAGGGGCATGTGAACTGAACTTGGAAGGAAGCTGGGATTCTAGAGTTGGAAATGAGAAGGGAGTGTATTCTGGGCATGAGCATGGGCCACAGCCCGTTCAGAGGTAGAGAATGGAGCACTATATAAAGGAAACACCAAGCCAGCCCATTTGGCTGTAATGTATAAACGGAGTGAAGAAGAAAATGAAATAACCCTAGAGCCAGGTTGTAAAAGGCTTTAAAAGCGCAAGGCGTTTCATCCTACAGGCAGGAGCTTATCGAGTGTCTTATGCTTTGGTAATATCAGTTCAGCAGTTGTGTGGAAGACGGACTGGGAGGGCAGAAATTTAAGGCAGAGAAACCAAAGAGGAAGCTATGGAAGTTCCTCTGACAGGACATAATGAGGGCTGGTATTAGGGTAGGGACTACGTGAGTGGAGAGAACAGAACAGGATGTGAGATATATTGTTGAAGAAAAATCAATAGAACTCACTAACTGATTGAATGTAAGGAGAGGGAAGATGACTCTTAGATTGTGAACCTTGGTAACTGTACACACTCTCAACAGAAATCATGAAGTTAAGAAGTGGATTGATATGGCTCTTGGGTTACTTCCCACAGATGTGTAAATAGCCCTTGAATGTCATTCACTGTCTCCACTTCTTCTGTATTTTATGGTCCTTTTGTGGAACATGCTCCCTGTTCTCTTCAGCGATACCTCCCATGAGTCTTCCTCATCTTCTTTCTTTTCTAAGTGTAGATCTCATTGTTTGGATTCACATCACTGGTTGATTGATTTCCACAAGGTGGAATCATAGCATTGTATCTTCAGGATAGATGGCAGGTTTTCCTTAGTGGCTGCTGATCATCCATCTGCTCTTGTTGTGTGACCTTATATCATGGCTGAGTTTTTCAAACTGGGGGGACATGTTGTGAAGCAAAGTCAGAATAATTAGATATTTTCTAGTAGTCTCTTTCCCCAGTCAAACCAAATTCTAATCACAAAAAACAAACACAAGACTAAAATAATCCCTTCTATCCCCTCCAATGGTAAATTCAGTGTAGCAGTCATTTAATATTGTATACATGAAGAAGGTCACATTTGAGTAAATGCCTGTTGAGTCTTGATGTGAATGTCATCTACAGCTACCACGGTCAATTGGCATCAGCTCTTGACATAGCAGTTGTAATGGCTCCCTGTTTGTTACATTTGAATGGAAAGTACTTAAACTCTAAATCAATTGATCTTTATATAGATGTTCAAAGCATTATAATATCTGTTCTGTTCCTCATTTTCATTCGTTCTGGAAGTATGATATAGTTATGTGGTTTCCCAGAAGAACTTCATCTTGAGAAAGATCGCACAGAATCATTTAAATTTTTAACAATTAAGTTGAAATTTAGTTGTCTTACATTTTTCTTGTATTTTAAAACTGAAATATCTTTTCGCCATGGATACATATAGTACTAGTTTGAAAAGAAAATCCACCAGAGCCGTTGAAACTAGCAAAAGCAAAGAGGCAACATAAAAAAGCAAAAAAAACAAACAAAAGAAAATACAGATAGAGAAAGTAAAGAGCCCAATCCAGAAAACATGATCTGCTACTATTAGAGCTCACAAATATTATTATGGATATAGATTTCCTGTGTGGAAGTTCTAGATTCGTGCAGAATAAAACAATAAATTGAAACATTTTATTTATATTTAAGTTTATAAAATATATAAAATATAATTTATATTTTATATATTTTATAAAATATTTTATGTTATATATTAAATATAAATTTATATTTAAGTTTATACTCAAAATCCATCAGCAAGACAAGAATCTTTCCAGAGAAAATTAGATGTGATTAATAAACAAAAACTCTGTTTTCCCCAAAGCTATGTCTACTGTGTGGCACTAAAGAGTTTGGAGTCTGAGTCTGAGATCAGAAAAGGTCTTTATTCTTCCTCATGAGAAAGGACTCCCCCCTGTCGCTCAAATGGCATCTGCCAGGGAGAGAGCAACAGGTAGAAGGCAGCCCATGGTTATATAATCTTCTAATGCAGAAATCCAACCCCCCAGCTGGCCTTCACTCTCATTGGTGCACACGCCAACCCACAATCTAAGCATGGGAATCTATCTCAGAGACAAAGGACATGGAGACATGTGGGTGTCCAGTGCAAGGCCAGGAAAGCAGTTTTACCCTTATTTGACATATCTTGTGCTGGGGTGCCCTGGGGAGGGTCTCCATTGCTCTAAGTCCCAGATTCCTGTAAGGTCAGGTGACTTCTAAACTTAGGCCTAGTGGATGCTGATGCCACTTTAGATTTGATGTTTCAGGATGGGGAAATTTCACGGCAAGTTATACTGCACGCTACAACATCACAAGGATTGCCGACATCCTATAAGGTTGTTCACAGAATTAGTGATGATTTTTTTTAAAAGCCACATTTGTAGGAGAAATGTTGGGCTGTGCAAAGCTATTGATACGGTAAAAATGGTGCTTTAAGAGTCACATGCAAAGCAACTTCAAGTGGTTCCACATGGAGATAATATAGGAGGAGAGAGAATTGTCCATATGTCTGAGGACCTTTGTGATCAGTTAATTGAGAAACTGATAGCTTCCTATTTCGCTTTGAAAACAACAGATGTAAAGAGGTTCATTTGGTTACATACATGCAATATGTTTTTGAAAGTGGTATTAGGGAAGTTTTCTTAATTTGCAAACCTATGGATGGCAATCCCATATCAAGAGAAATTTTCAATAATTATAGCTCTTTTTAAAAAATAAATTTTTATTAATCTTTTCTTTTTATATCATCAAATTTCTCTAAATAGCCTCCCCATCTCATGTTAATTGATAGATTTTTTTTATAATGAAAATTACATAATGTGGGAGAATTGTATTGGATCATGCACTGATGAAGTTCAGTTGGTTATAAATAAAACACAGGTCTACAAGTACTAATTAAAAATCTAGCCCCTCATTCAGTCTTGACACATTACTTGTATCAAGAAATATGAGGAACTTCATGCAATTTTCCAAGTTGTTACAGGAGTCATTAATTTAACAGCTCATTAAAAGAAACTGTGATGATATGAGGAAAGAGCATAAGGTGTTTTTATATTATTACAAAACATTAACTTTATCATACCAAAATTACTTTCAAAGATGTTTGGGCTAAAAAAAGAAATTGCCATTTTTTTCTTGAGGATAATAATATATAATGATATAGAAAATATATAATATGTCATATATAATAATATATCTTATATAAATAATCTATAATAAGAAAAATCCTAGAATTACAGATTTAGAACTTGTTGCTCATTCATGTCAGACTTTTCATCATCCTGTTGACCATACATAGCATACCAGTACTCTCCTTGGAGTTTGCTTGGCAAAGATAACTAGAATGGTTTGCCATTTTCTTCTCCAGTAGATTAAGGTGGACTGAGGTTAAGTGACTTGCCCAGGGTCACACAGCCAGTAAGTGTCTGAGGCCAGATCTGAACTCTGATCTTCCTGACTCCTGGCCCAGTGTTCTATACACTGAGTCATCTTGCTGCCTCTGATTTATAACTAGAAGAGACCTAAAAGGTCATCTTGTCCAAACCTCTCATTTTACTGAAGTCCAGAAAAGGAAGTGATCCAGGGTAACAAACATAGTAAATGCCTGAGGTTCTATGATTCCAAAGTCTTGCTCCCTTGTGTATTTGAGTATTGTTCTTTCTTTCTTTTTCTTTCTTTCTTCCTTCCTTCTTTCCTTCCTTCCTTCCTTCCTTCCTTTCTTTCTTTCTTTCTTCCTTCCTTCCTTCCCTCCCTCCTTTCTTTCTTCCTTCCTTTCTTTCTTCCTTTTCTTCTTTCTTCCTTCCTTCCTTTCTTCCTTCCTTCCTTCCTTCCTTCCTTTCTTTCTTTCTTTCTTTCTTTCTTTCTTTCTTTCTTTCTTTCTTCCTTCCTTCCTTCCTTCCCTCCCTCTCT
>CM053581.1:374802395-374832648 GCA_028627135.1 Pseudochirops cupreus
ACTTTGACCACATGTGCTAACTTCATCACTACTGGGTTGGCTTTGACTTTCTGGTTTTGGGACTCAGTTTTCTGGTATTTAAATGAATGCACTATCTATATTTCTTATGTAGAGAGCCTGTTCCATTTTGTGATTAATAACTATATCAGCATATTTATAGTTACTGTAGGCATTGTGAATACTGCATTGCTGATACAAGAGGTCAGAAGAAGCAACACAAAGACACTCTCAAGGTGTCTCTGAAGAACTCTGGAATCAATCGGGAGACATGGGAGACACTGCCATAGGACCTCCCAGCATGGCAATGCCCATGTCAAAGAAGGTGCTGTGCTCTATGAGCAAAGCAGAATTGCAGTAGCTTGAAGAAACGTGAAGTATACAAATTTGGAGATATCTCCACTCTAAATGTTCATATGGACTATTTGTGCTCAACCTTTGGTAGAGCCTTCTAAGCTTGTATTAGTCTGATTAGTCACAGTCAGACACATTGTACCTTTATCCCAACATAGTGATATCAGTTTGGTCTTCTTTGAGAATGAAGGACAACCAACCGACCAACCAGCCAACCAACCAACCTCTATAGATTTGCTATAAGGATTAAATAGGATCATATATTTTAAGTTATTTGCAAAACCTAAAGGGATATTTAAATGTCAATTATTATTACTTTAGCATCAGGGGCTCACACACATGGTGCTAATTAAGTCTTTTCTTTTCATCCATATCTTTGGGTAGAGATCTCTCTCTTCCAGATAAATATCCTATTTAAGGTTAGATATTCCCAAGCTCCTCCCTAGTTTAGCATGCAAATAAATTTGAGCCAAAACAAAAGGTAAGATCTTATCTAAGCAGGTTAGTTTTCCACAGTGTGGTGTAATGAATGAACATAACACTGGACTTGGAATTAGAAAGAGATGCGTTCCAATCTCGCCTCAGGTATGTACTATTCATGACTCTGGGAAAGACATGAGAGCAACCTCTCTAGATCTTAGTCTCTTCATCTGTAAGATGAGGTGGTTGGGCTTGATGACCTCTGTGGTCCCATTCAATTCCAAATCTAATTTAATTTTAAATCTGTGATCTAAGATACTATAATTCCATGAGCCACCCATCTAGTCCCCCATTACCACCTTGATTACACATATTGGTCTGAAGCAAAATCTCTGTACTTGGGCAGTCTATTTTGGTCAGAAGATAAACCTTGATGATGATGACTATTTCTTCATCATCATTATCATCATCATCATCATCCTCATCATCCTCATCCTCATCATCATCTTCTTCCCTCAGTTCAGCAAAATAGAGAATCACTCTCTGCTCCCCCTCTGTTTCTTCCATAAAACAAATAAGCTAAGTATGATGATTCTTTTTAAGGTCCTACCCATGCATTCTTCTGTCACCATAGTCCCTAAATGAACAGCCTTATATGGTGTAGAGAAGCAGTCTTATAGGCAGAAGATCTGAGTCTGAGCCCTGATTATGAAGTGGACCAGTTGAGTGACTGTTGAGTAAGTCACTTAATCACGATGAGCTATGGCTTCTCTGTAAGTGTGGGGTAGTTGCTGCGGCTGCTGCTGCTGCTGCTGGTGGCAGCAGTAGTATTCTCCTCTCCCAGCAACATCCCAAGATGATTCTGTCCATATGCTTGAAAGAAGGGGGAAAATGCAAAGACACTTTCAACTAACAGAGTCTATAACTTTCAAATCCTGCGATTCTGTGTTCTCTCACCTATCACCAGGAAGAAGAGAAGGTGGGAGGGAAGAAGCACTTAATAAGCATATGCTACATGCCAGGTACCGTGTTAAACACTTTACAAATAGGAACTCATTTCATCTTCAAAATAACCTTGGGCTTAGAGGGTTAGGTGCTATTACTATCCCCATCTTATAGTTGAGAAAACTGAGGCAACTGAATTCTAAATTCTATAGTTCTTCAGCTAGTAAGTATCTGAGGCTGGATTTGAATTCAGGTCTTCCTGACTCCAGGCCCAGCATCTATCTACTGTGCCACCAAGCTGCTTCTACCAAAGCTGAAGAATCATTTGGTTTCTAGGAGACTATGTCAAGTGCAAATCTTAAAAATACAACACAATAAGCATTGATACTATACCATACTATACCATACTATACTATACTATACCATACTATACCATACTATACTGTAGTATGCCATACCATACCATACCATACCATACCATACCATACCATACCATACCATACAATACCATACCATGCCACACCATACCATACCTACTATATGCAGAGCACAGGAGCAGAAGAGTGAAAATTATATAGTCAGTCAACAGCACTGTGCTAAGAGTTTCACAAATATGATCTCATTTCATCTTCATGATAACCTTGGAGGGAGGGAAGGGAGGTGCTATTATTAACCCCATTTTACAGTTGAGAAAACTGAGCTAGACAGAGGTTAAGTAATTTGCCCAAGGTCATTCAGTTAGTAAGTATCCAAGGCTGGATTTGAATTCAGGTCTTCCTGACTCCAGGCCCAGCATTCTATCTACTGTGCCACCTAGAAGCTTCTACCAAAGCTGAAGGCTCATTGGGCTTCTATGAGAATACATCAAGTGCAGAATCATAAAAATAAAACTCAAGGAGAAACTGCCACAAAGGCAGGTTAAGTGAAGTCAGAAAGAGTGGAGCATAAGCTTCCATTTCCTAGGGTAGTTCTCTCAATTATACTACACTGCTTCTCTCATTTACAATAAACCTCTGGAATAATGGTGATCATGGCCCACATGTGACCCATATGCCATGAGCTAAAAAAAAAAAAAAAAGGCATGGCAATCACCATGATCTCATTACTGATGAAGAAACATGTGCAGAAAGAATTATTGTACATTTCCTTTCCATAACTGTACTCTTTTCCACTCTTAAAATAAAAAGATGCATGGGCTATGTAAATGGTTGAAAATGAATCTTTGCTAATAGAAACCTAATGCATTAGGAATTCATTCTAAGTGAGACTCATACAACAATCTGGTAAGATAGCATTGTGAGATGAATCACCCAGAAGGGATTTGTGAGTCACAGTCATCCTTTTATCTAAACACTGGGATCACAGAATCTGAACGTTGGAAGGGTCCTCAATAGTCCAACCAATACCTAAAAGGAATCCCTACTGCATCATACCCACCAAATAATCATCCAGCCCCTACCTGAAGCCTACAAGTAAGAATCCCCAACTTTTCCAAGCAGCCCATTCCACTTCATGACAACTCTCATTATCAGGAAGTTTTTCCTGACACCAAGCTTAAAATGAGCTTCTTTTCAACTCTCATCCATTGTTCCTGGTTCTATGTTCTGGGATCAACCAGAACAAAAGTCTAGTCCCTCTTTCCCCGTGGCAGTTGTTAGAATACTTGAACGCAACGATCATGTCCCTCTGGCATTTTCTCCAGTCATTTAAAGTTTACTAGGACAAATCTTGCAATTTTTTTTCTTGCAATTTCTAATGAACAAGATAATCTTTTACACTAATGAAACAACAAGGAAATTTACTCAGCCCCTGTGTACACAAGTGAACCTATGTCTGGTCTCTCTTTCCACCAATCCCTCACAAGTTGATGCAACTCATTTCATGATGTTCATCATTGAGATGGTTCCCTGAGTACTGGCTACTTTCACAACTCAGGGGAATGGAGAAAACGAGACACTTTTCAATGAGCAAAGGGCTGAGTAGAAAGTCCAATAGTTTCATAAATCACATGCGGGGAAAAATGAACACTGAAGTATTTTTACTAGCATCTTCTAAAATGCCAAGTCTTTTATCTGCCAACTATGAAATGGCTATTATGCTCCAAAATGGATTAGCTATTTAATATTTCATTTGAGAGGAAGCAACGATTAAAGAAAAAAGGAACTTTCTGTTGGGTACCCTATTGTGGCTATTTTCTACTATTTTTCTTTGGGAAAATAGTTGATTCAACATGAGTAATACCTAGAAATGTTCCTTACCAAACTGGTCATTTCTTTCTAGCTTCCTCTCCAAAAACTGCTATGAGAAAGTGAGCAAAGATAACAATGGATTTTTTACAGTTAACAACCTTATAAAGCAGGTAAGGCAGGCATTAGTATCCATTTTTGGCAGATAGGGAAGCTGAGGGTCAGAGTGGTTAAGCCACTGCCCCCATCCATACACAGTGAGCAAGGGGATGAGCAAAGATTCAAGGCCAAGGTTCTCCATAAGCCTTGGCAGAGCTCTTGCCAATCCAATACATCACTCTTCATTGACATGCCACCTGATTCCAGGGACTCTATTTAGATCTTGAAACAAATCCAAGTGAGCCCTTGGTTTGGGGAACTCTTTCTCTCCACGCAGATCACAGTCCCTTAATGTTTCAATTTCACTGGTTACCACAGCCAAAAAAGTTCACCATCTGGTAGCCAGACTCAGTGATGAAACTGCTTGTGTTTAGCCAGACTGGTCCTTGAATGACAAATGCAATCTGTCACCGTCCATTCTGGAAGCCTTTCCGTCTTAGTGATTATCTATCATTTGTAAAGCACGCTAAGGTTTACAAGGGGCTTTTGCCTATGTTATCTCACATGGTCCTCAGAACCTTGGAAAGCAGGTACTATCATTAGCCCCATTTTACAAAGACTTGTCAATGCATTAAATGACTTGCCTACAGTCTCATAGTAAGTGCCGGAGGCAGGATTTTAACTCAGATCTTCCTGACTTCAGGCCCAGCACTCTACCCATGGTACCACCTAGCCAGAGCTGGTGTTCTGCTGGCATAGTCTCTGAGAATTCAGAGCTACCTCCATGAGGTATTATGAGGTTTTGAGAGACAGACATGAAGAAAAGAGAGGTATGATTCTAACATCAGACCAATTTCTCCATCTTTCCTCATTTTGTATTTAATTAGCTGCCAAGTCCCATTAATTCTGAATGAAATAACAACCTCAACTCTCCCTTTTTATTCCCACTAGCACCACCCTACTTCAGATTTATACTTCTTCCTGGACTATGACAAAAGGCTGCCAACAGCTCTCTCTGACTTCTCTTGTCTCTTCCAATCTATCTTCCATGCTGCTGGCAGAGAAACCTTGCAAATTCCCAGCTCCAATCACGTCAACTACTTAATCAAAAATTTAGTATTTCCTCAAATCCTTAGACTTAGATTCCTGTAGGGAATCCTCAGACTAATATTCATGGTCCTCCACAATCTACCTTTCCAATTTTCTTTCACATTTATACCCTTCAACTGATTCTGTGACTCACAAAGTATACTTTGAGGCAGGTATCAAACCAAGGGGAGGAAATTGTCTAGGAGGTAATCAATCAAACACTGATTAAGTGCCTACTATGTGCCAAGTATTGAGAAAAGCTTTGGGAATATTTAAAAAAAAAGAGGAAAAAGACGATTTCTGCCCTCAAGGAGCTTGTGATCTATTATAATCTAACAGACAATACCGGCAACCCATCCTTATCTCTTAGGCAACACGGATAATGTTAATATAAGGTGCTACAAATGTAATTGCTTTAATTCCATAGTAATCTTTTAAATTTTTTTAACAATCTGCATAGATTGTTATACATTCGTAAAGGAAAGTCTATACCAGTGGTGTGAAACTCAAGTAAAAAGTGGGACCAAAAATTCTCCATAATGATCCCCATGGACTGCATATTGACTCAGAAAACCACATTAACATTATCTAGATTCTATTTGTATATTTCTCCTTTAAAATATTTCCCAATTACATTTTAATATGGTTGACATGAAGTTTTACTGTAAAGGAAGCTTTCTTTTTCATAATAAATCCACATTTCATTCATTTGAGTTTATTATTTTGAGATAATTTAAGTGGTTGCAGAATAGCAATAAATTGACTGCTAGGATTGGGGTGGGTGGAGAACCACGGCCTCTCTAAATCATTACCCCAGGGGGAAAGAAATATGTTATAAATACAGCAGTGCCTCTCAAACAATACCAATCACTCACACAACCATAGGACTTGAAGAATGACCAAGTATATCTCTCCCAGCAATCTTTAAGATATGTTGCCCAAGTATTATTACCACTCTACAGATGGGGAAACAGATGCTCAGGAGGTCTTCAGACTCCAAATCCCACGCTCATTTAGCTAAGGTGCACTCCTTTTGGTTCATAAATAATTTTTTCCTCATTGTACTTCTCTAAATTTCCCCCATTTTTGCTGTTTTTCCCCTAGGGGATATTAAGATTTTGATTATTTGGCTCTCTCCTAATTAGCCTTTTAAAAAACCAACTCTTAACTTTAATCTTGGAAACTTCTGTTTGGAACATTAAAAAAACCCATAAGACAATAAAAGTGGAGTTCCACCAGTTTAGGGATTCTGCTATTTTTCTATAAGATATTCTTCACTCTTAAAATGAATGATTTCCACTCTGTTTACCAAACGTGTCTTATGTACCTACAGTGTGCACAGCACTCTACCAAGTGTTGGAAAAATGCCTGTTCCACCATCCAAAGATGTTGGAAGTCTCAAAAGATTATACGATTTAGAGTTAGGAAGGACCTTAGAAATGCTCTCATGGGGCAGCTAAATAGCACAGTGAATAGAGCACTGGTCTTGGAGTCAGGAGGACCTGAGTTCAAATCCAGCCTCAGACACTTGATACTTACTCGCTGTGTGACCTTGGGCAAATCACTTAATCCCAACTGCCCTGCCTTTCCCTCTCCAAAAAAAAAAAAAAAGAAATGATCTCATGTAGCCTCTCCCCTTGCTTTACAAAGCAAGAAAAAGACCCAGAAAGATTAAGTGATTTGCCTAAAGTCACAAAGGCAGCTAGCAGCTAAACTCACCATGGTGTGAATCCAAGTCCTGTGACATAAATGCAGTGTCCTATCTGCTATCTGCTGCCTTACCTGTGGTGTTACAACACAAATAGAGATAATAATATACAATATTACATGATGAACACATTAAAAAGTTGCAAAAATTAGCTTTATGTGAGGAATGTGGGGAGAAAGTTGATACTGACTGGAGGGAAATGGGCAAGGAATCATGGGAAGGCTGTCAAAATATTTCGAGGTTCAGGATGTTGTCTGATTTACCTGGAATTCAGAGTACCAGTGTATTCTATTCCAAATTAGGCCAGAAAAATAGACTGCGGCAAATTTGGAAAGACCTTAAATTCCAGGCTACAGTATTTATATTTTATCAGAGAGGCCAATAGGGAGCCACAAGAGGTTCATGAGTAGGATCGAGGCATAGTTAGCTTTGTGCCAGAAGAAGATGAATAATGCAATGACTAGGGGAGGAGCAAGCCTTTAATTAAAAGGCTATTAAAGTAGTTCAGCCAAGAGATAAGGGACTGAAATCAAGTGGTGTCTATGTGAGTGGAAAAGGACAATTGCAAAATATAACAAAAAGAACTAACATTTATATAGTGACCACCATGTGCCTGGTACTGTGCTAAGTGCTTTATAATTATGATCTCATTTGATCCACACAACAACCCTGCAAAGTAGGTACTATTATTGTTATTTCATTTTACAGATGAGGAAACTGAGGCAGAGTTTTTGTTGGTGTTGTTTTTAACACTGACTTGCTTAGAGTCACACAGCTAGTTAAGTGTCTGGTGCCAGATTTGAATGCACATCTTCCTGACTTCAGACCCAATGTCTATCAACTGTTCAACCTAGTTGCTTAAGACAATGTGGAGACATAAAAGATGGTAGTCGGTACCTAATTAGTCTTGGAGATGAGAAAAAGGAGAGGATGATTCCTGAACAGGTAATGGAATCTTAGGCTACATTAAGAGCAGTACAAGTTCCACAGGTAATATGAAGATCTCTTTGTCTTCTGCTCTAGTGTTTAGTTCTGGGCATCCTTAAAAAGGACATTGATGAGTTGGAACAATCCAGAGGATGGAAACCAAAGTGATTAAGGACCTTTAAGATCATATCATACAAGGATCAGTTGATGGAACTGGGTATTTTTTTTTGGTTGTTGTTGTTCTTCCCGGAGAAGAGTAGGCTGAGGTAAGATATGATAGCTATGTTCAAATATTTCTCTTGTTTGCCTCTTAATTTATTACTTAATATTTTTTATTTTGAGTTCTAAATTCTCTCCCTCCCTTGGGCTCCCTCTACCATGTGTTGAGAAGACAAATATAATATCAATTATACATGTGAAATCATGCAAAACATATTTCCATATTAGCCATGTTGCAAAAAGAAAAAAGCATGAAAAATAAAGAAAGTATAATGCCATTTGATCTCAGAGCTCATCAGTTCTCTCTCTGGAGCTGGAGAGCATCTTTCATCATAGGTCTTTCAGAACTGTACTGGATTGTTGTATTGATGAGAGCAGCTAAGTCTTTTGCAGCTGACCATCATAACAATACTGCTGTTCCCATATACAATGATCTCCTGGTTCTACTCTGCATTCAATTCAGGTTTTCTGAAACTCTACCTCCATCATCATTTCTTAAAGCACAATAGTAGTCCATCACAACCATACACCACAATTTGTTTAGCCATTCCCCAAATGATGGGCATCCCTTGAACTTCCAATTCTTAGAAGAGCTGCTATAAATATTTCTGTATGTACTGATCCTTTTCCTTTGATCTCTTTGGGACAGAGACCTAGTAATGGTATTGCTGGGTCAAAGGGTATGCACAGTTTTATAGACCTTCAGGCATAGCTCCAAATTGATCTCTAGAGAGACAGGACCAGTTGTGAAAAAGGGTTTAGATTGGTTCTGTTTGACCCCAGAGGCCACTGGGTGGAAGAACCTCATGTCAGAAGAGACTTTCTAACAATAAGAGCTATCCAAATGCATAAAGGGCTGCTTGCTGGAGGTCTACAAGCAGAGGCTGGATAGACAACTGTTTGGGCTATCCTTGTGAGGATTCCTTTTTAGATGTAGATTAGACCAGATAGCTAGAAGGCTACTGAAATTCCTTCCAACTCTTAAATAGGAAGGAGAGTCTGGGAAGATTTTGTCTGACTCATTCAGAGGTTAAAGATACCACCAAGAGACACAGGCAAGCTTGGAAGAGGTGATGAATTTAACGTGGGACTTGTTGACTTTGAGGTAACAGTTAAAGATGAGCTTGGCAGAGAAATTAGGGATGAATGTAAATGTGAGAATTATATGCATAAAGATGATAATTAAATCCATAGGAGTGAATGAGCTCATCGATGGAAAGATTACCAGGAATGAAGAGGACCCAGGGGAAAAAAATAGGACAGAGAGGAATCCCCATGTTAGACTGTGGGAAGAGTATACTGAAAGTAAAGCAAAGGGGTCAGCGGGTAGGCAGGAAAGCAGGAGAGCTCAATGTCATCAAGAAGCCAAGGAAGGAGGAAGTATCTAAGAAGATAGAGTGGCCAACAACGCTGAATACTCAGAGGTGGAGGATGGGAAAAGTCTTCTTTTAACCTAAAGATCATTTACAATGAATGAAAATTATTGCCAACCTTTGAGAGAGTAATTTTAATAGAACGAAGTTTAGAAGCGAAGGAGAAGAGGGATAAGAGGAGAATAGTTTGAGGAAATGGAAGGGTTAAGATTGTTTTTTTGTTAAGAATTGGGGGGATTTTAAGTGGGATGATACTGAATATATTAATTAGTTTAGATTAAATTGTCATTTGGTTTTACATATATGTAATATTTGTGTCTCATGGTAGCCATCTCTGGGGTGGGGTGGGAGAGGAGGGAAGAAAAAAAAGAACAAAAGAAAGTTAAATAAGTTTATTATATATTTAAAAGGAATAACAAGGTATACATAATAGATTTGTAGTTTTGTATACAATTTGTGTACAATCATCTTTTTTTCTATTCTACTATGTTATGGAAAGGCTTGTTTTATTTCTTAAGTTCAGAATAAAATAAATTACATTAAATTGAAAAAGGATGGGGAAGACACATGTGCAGGTTTGCCATGACAGAAGGGAGAGTTCTGAGTGAAATCTAGAATCACTTTCTGTTAATAAAAAAAAAAACACCTTACTGACGAAAAGAATTTTTTTATATGGAATATTTTTTTTTCTTCCTATTGATTTTTATCTATTTTCTCCTAGAACTTGGCATTATGCCTTCCAGGCCCTGGTATATAATAGGTATTTAATAAATGTTTGCTGACTGGTTGATATCAGAGGCAAAAATGCATTCTAATTTTTCATCTATCATTGGAACAAAGAATGTCTTTGACAGAAGCCATGCAAAAGAGCATATTCCCAGGATATCGAGAGAGATGTTAAGTGAAGTCATTTATGTATTTTAATTCTACACACAGCAGGTATATCCATAAGATTGCTAAATTTAAATAATAAGGCCTTTTAATTCATGCAAGTATGTGTTCTTTTTTCTTTTTTTAATTTGATTTGAAACCCCTCAATAGGACTGAAATCCTAGGAGTTTTACTTAACTTTTCATTGCTTCCTAAAATAAG
Source organism: Pseudochirops cupreus (assembly GCA_028627135.1). Lineage (NCBI taxonomy): Eukaryota > Metazoa > Chordata > Mammalia > Diprotodontia > Pseudocheiridae > Pseudochirops > Pseudochirops cupreus. The sequence continues at coordinate 374,812,805 of CM053581.1, forward strand.
TATTATTCAGAGACTTAGCGTTCCATACCACAGTGCTTATGTTCTCCATTAGGGAGAAACTAGGCCCTTCATGCTGAATGCTAACTCTCCTGAAATTGTCTTAGCAGTTGTTACTGCTACTCTGGAGAAAAAAAAGGTGTTGGCATGAACAGAGTCTCACGTAGCATTTCAATGAATCACAGAATTTTAAAGGTAGAAGCAACCTCAGCAAGAGCCAACTCATTGTTGAAAGGTGAGGATCAGTCACTCAGCTTCTGCTCCAGGACTTTCAGTAAGGGAGCTTGGGCCACCTCCAGAGGGAATCTGGGCCACTTGTGGACATGGCTCATCATTAGGAAGTTTTTATTGTTGTCAAGTCTAAATGGATCGCTTCATAACATCTCCCCGTGACTCCTAGTACTGCTCTCTTTGGCTAGCCAAACAAAACCAAAGCCTGGTCCCTCTCCCACTGGACAGCCTTTCAGATAAATGGAAACAACTATAATACCCACCCCTCCAAGTCTTCTTATCTCAAAGATAAACAACCTCCTTTCCATCATTTGATCATCATAAGACACGGAGTGGTGGCATAGTGGATAGAACATTGGGTCTGGAATCAGGAAGACTCAAGCTCAAATCAACACAGACACTTAATGGTTGAGTGACCCTGGGCAAGTCACTTAACTCTGTTTGCTTCAGTTTCCTCAAATGGGGATAATAATAGGCCCTCTTAAGCCCAGAATCAAATGAGATGATATTTGTAAAATCAATCCGCATAGTGCCTGGCTCTTGTTTGTCCTTCATTCTCAAAGACAACCATGACATCAGGGAGATGAAGCCATGACTGGCAAGTGAATTTGATTTGAGTGAGGGAGGGCTGTGCAAAGTCACCAGCCTCACTCTTCTCCAGAGCCATCTGGATCCTTCCCTTCCCTTCCTTCACCATCTAAGCAACGCTCTTCTCTGAAATTTCTAGCTCCTTGGCATCCTTATTTAACTGGAGTATCCAGAACCAAGCACAATACTCCAGAGGTGGTCTGATGAGACCAGAATACAGAAGGACCATCACTTCCTTATTCCTAGAAGCTATTCCTTTTTTAATGCAATCCAAGGTCATATTAGTGTTTTTGGCTGCTGATTTAACCTCAATTCAATTTGACAATAATTTATTAACCTCCTACTACATGCCAGGAACTATGCTAGGTAGTAGGGATACAAAGAGAAATTTTAAAAATCTTTCATTCAAGGAGCTTGGATCAGAGACAAGAACAGGTAGGTCACTTATTCAAAAGTCAATAAACATTTATTAAACACCTACTGTGTGCCAGGCACAGTCAGGAAGACCTGAGTTCAAATCTAGTCTCAGATACTTATTAGCTGTGTGACCCTGGGCAAGTCACTTAGCCTCAGTTTGTCTTAGAGGCAGCTAGGTAACTCATTGGATAAAGGGCTGAGCCTGTATTCAGGACAACCTGAGTTCAAATTTGACCTCGGACACTGACCCAAGTCACTGTGTGCTGTATGGGTAAGTCACTTTACCCTTTTTGCCTCAGCTTCCTCATCTGTAAAACAAGCTGGAGAAGGAAATGGCAAACCACTCCAGTATCTTTGCCAAGAAAACCCTAGGGTCATGAAGAGTAGGACATGACCAAATGACCAATGTGCCAAGTGCTGGGGATATAAATAAAAAAAGAGAGCCCCTGCCCTCAGGGAGCTTACTACCTAAAGGAAAGTTGTTTGAAAAGAGCTGATGCCAGTCTAGTCCTCACTATCTTCCTCGGGGAATCACAGCATGATAGAGCTGCCTTTTGGAGTCAGAAGACCCGAGATCAAATCCTAACTCCGATACTTTTTACCTGAGATCTCAGGCAAATTTCTTAACCTCACTGGCCTCAGTTTCTCCATTTCTAAAATAAGAAGACTGGACTAGTTGGTCTTGGAAATCTCTTCTAATGTTATATCTATGACCATAACTGTCACCTCCACCTGAAATCATATATAATACATACTGGAGAAAACCAAACCAACTCAGTTATCTTAGAGATCCTGCCGAAAATGTTTATGGCCAGAGGTGTGCCTTGACCAAAATACATCAATTGGTGTAAGTTGTGTTTCCATGCTTATGAACAAATATTTACATAGTTTTTGTGGTCTCTAGACTGCACAGTAATCACTATTGTACGTTCTAAAGATAATAGCCTTATTTTGCACAAATAACTTACCAGTAAAGTCCATCAGGCTAAGAAAGAATATGAAATCAGACATCATGGTTGTGGTAGAAGGAATCAAGTAATAGGAGAATCATGTTTGTTTCAGCCATTCCCCACCATACCACTCTTTAAAGATGAGTCCAAAACATATTTAAAACTGTCTTGTTTCTTAAGGAGTATGGTCCTACATGGTAGGAATTTAACCATCTCAATATTCAAAAATTCTTAATACTTCCAAATCAAGAAGGAACCTCAGAGATCATTTAATACAATCCATTAAACTCACAGAAGTGGAAATTACTGTCCAGAGAAACTGAATGAATTGCCCACTAGGGAAGGAGCACTAAGTGAGAAGTAGAAAAAGAGTGTTTTTAATCCCTACTCAGGGCTCTTACCTAGACATCTCCTATTAAGTTAAAATTATTCCATCTCTTCTTTTAGAAAGTCATGGAGATCCTAGGCAAATCACTAGAAGTTTCTCCATGTTTCAGACAACTCTCCAAAGCAGTGGTTCTCAAACTTTTCCACAGAGGCAAAACCCTTCACTCTAATCTTTCAATCTTTCTTCCTTTTCTTTCCTTCCTTTCTTCTCCCTCCCTCCCTTCCTTGCTTCCTTTTTTTGGCAATTGGGGTCAAGTGACTTGCCCAGGGTCCCACAGTTAGTAACTGTCTGAGACTGGATTTGAACTCAGTTCATCCTGACTCCAGGGTTGATGCTCTATCCATTGTGCCTCAAACCCTTCATTTTAAACAAAACTTTGGCAGAATCCTTGCAGTAAAATCCTCTAAAAATATTAATTTTAATGCCTATTAGTAAATGATATAAAATTCATTTAAAAATAGAGTTTGGGGTGTTTTAGGATTCTCTTCAGCCAGGGGTATACTGGTAAATATTTAACAACTCAAGGGGGAGGGAATATACTCGTGGAGCACTTTTTAAGCTTAATCTTCATTATTTCCATTTTTTCCATCACTTTCTGAAGTCTGGACAACCAACAAAACAACAAACCCAGTCCCAAGTTGTAATGTTTGCCGATTTCTGAGGTGTAAACACTCACACTAAAAATTTAGCTGGTTCAAGCTGGCCCCAGTCCACCCCTGCTTTTAACACAGTCTGAGAAACATCACTCTAAGTATGAGTTGTAGAACAATTACTGATCTGCTTTTGGAGAGGGAGTTTCCATATGAAGAGTTCTCTACACAAGTGAAATTTCCAGTCTAGACAAAAACAGAACGGAGAAAAAAAATCACCACTTAAGTCAGGGCAAAAAGTGAATTATAAGACACTCTTTTTACTCCTATGCTTCCAAAAGATAATTTAAATTAATGTTGACATAGTAGAAACACACACTTTAAGCCAGAAAGTATATTAACCAGAGCTACTGGGTGGAGGAGGAGCTATGTAGCACAGTATATAGAATGGGCTCAGGAGTGAGAAGACTCATCTTCCTGAGTTAAAATCTGTCCTCAGATGCTTAGCAGCTGTGTGACCCTAGGCAAGTCACTTAACTTTGTTTGCCTCAGTTTCCTCATCTATAAAATGAGCTGGAGAAGGAAATGGAAAAACACTCTAGGATCTTTGCCAAGAAAATCCTAAAATGAGGTCAGGGAGAGTTGGACATGATTGAACAACAACAATGGGTAGGGAAAGAGGTCACATAGAAATCCTACAAGGTGAGCATATGGGAGAATGGCCAGCAAACACACACACACACACACACACACACACACACACACACACACACACACACACACAGGTTCAAGATTAGAAAATTAAAGAGCCCAAAGGCTTACATAATTTCTCAAATTATGAACATGTGAATACTCTGTATAGAACTAACTTCTGACCAATGATAATTCATGGGCTGTTAGATGTTTCTAAAAGGGGGCTGCTAGGTGGCACAGTGACTAGAGCACCAGCCCTGGAGTCAGGAGGACCTGATTTCAAATTAGGCTTCAGACACTTAACACTTACTAGCCATGTGACCTTGGGCAAGTCTCTTGATCCCAACTGCCCTGCCTTCCACCCCTTCAAAAAAGCAAAAAAAAAAATGTTTATAAAAGCTAAACTTCACAACTCATACATTTTCCAGAAATGGAAGGCCAATTACTGGTGATTCATCTAAGGCAGGGGTCCTTAACCTGGGGGTTCAGTCATGGATAGATTTCAGAAGGGTCTGTGCATTTAGATGGGAAAAAATTTTTATCTTTATTTTTGCTAATCTCTAACTGAAATGTAGCATTTCCTTCAATTATGAATTTTTTAAAAATATTCTGAGGAGAGACCCATAAGCTTCACCAAACTGCCAAAGGAATCTCTCCCTCCCTCCCTCTCTCTCTTTCTCTCCCTCTCTCTCTCTCTCTCTCTCTCACACTCACTCACACACACACACACACATGCATAAAAAAAGAAAACCTTGATTGATCTAGGGTATAAGAGTTGGGAGGCAAAAGTATTATGGTATAAAGAGAATTAGAGTTAAAGACAGAAGAGCCAGGCTCGAACGTCGACTCTGTCACTTTGAGCTGTACAGAAGTAACCTTGGGCCACATTTTCCTTATCTGTAAGGGAAAATGATACTTGTACTACCTTTGAGACAGTGTGATTGTGATATATACACCAAATATAATAACACATATAAAGCACTCTGTGAAACTTCCAAGGGGCATAAAAAATGTCAGCTACAATTAGCAGTCCTAATGTTATGTAAAGAAGAGAAACTACTAGGCCAAAGAACCATTGAAAGAAAAGAGCCAACATGGTCATGTAGATATAGGATTGTTATGGGAATCTGAAGATCTTCCCTGCCCCGAGGCCCTTTGTTTAAGTGGCTTAAGTGACTCTGAGAACCTTCCCAGATCTGAAAGTATACTCTGCCCCCTAATAGGCTGATTGTGGTCACATGGAACCTGTGGCAGGAGGCTTGTTTTTCAGGAATGCCCACACCTTGTTGCTTTGTGATTGGGCAGTGGGTCAAGAGGGCTGTGACATTCTCCAATCCAGGAGAAGGCTATATATATGCACGCCCTGATGTGAGGTTTTGCTTTGGGGCTCACTTTGGAAAGAGTTGTGTGATTTGGCCAGATGATCTGCGCAGCTGTTGAGCCCCCTGGCTTTGAAAAACCCAGATGTTGGTGCTTCCCTTTCTGGTAACTGAATAGGTATGGATGTAATGGTCAAACGCTGGAAGCCCATCTGCTGATCTGTTTCTCTGTCTGCTTGTAACTTGTGTTTGCATTCTCTGAAGTTCAGGGTGCTGACTTTTTCCCCTGAACTAGGTAAATGATACATGTTTGATTGATTAAAGTGAGACTGTTAACCCATTTTGAGTTGCTTTCCTTTAGAAAAGCAGATCTAAGAACCTGTGCTAGCAGCCATCCTGGGTATGCTAGGGTGCTTGCTGATACAAGGATGCAATACTTCACACGTTCTTCCTGAGTCACAAATCAAAGTTTGACTAATTAAATTAATTTTAATTAGTGTACATTCTTTAATTTTTTTTTGTTTTTACAGGTGGGAAGACAGGGCAATTGGGGTTAAGTGACTTGCCCAAGGTCATACAGCTAGTAAGTATTAAGTGTCTGAGGCCAAATTTGAACTCAGGTCCTCCTGCCTCCAGGGCCGGTCAGTGCTGTATTCACTGTGCCACTTAGCCACCCCAGTGCATTCTTAAAGATGAAGGATAGAAATTTATTTTTTTCCTCCCTACAATAGCCTCTTCATTGACTTTATCAATTTTTTTCTATTTATTCCTGCAGGGCAATGCCAAAAACTCCTCTGCCAAAGGCCATGAACTGGCATGAGTTTGGCCCCGGCCTTGATAAACAAAGTCTGTGAGCCGCAAAGGTTGAGCTTCATTACACTCCATGAGGATTGTCACACTCATTTTACAAACAGCACCTGGATTAGGAGACTGAGAGGCCCAGAAAAGACAAGGAAGCCCAAAGAGATTGGACATGGTGGGTCCCACTCCTGGCTTGACCATTAACCAGTGGAATGACCTTAGGCAACTCACTTAAGATTTCTGTGTCCCAATTCCCTCACCCATAAAACAAGGAAGTTGAAAAAAAATCTGAAAAATATTTATATAGTGCTCTGAAGGTCTGCCAAATGCTTTCCAAAAGTTTTCTCACATTAGCCACACATGAGGCTCACGTCCCTGTAGGTTGCTCCAATCCCTATTATCCCCCTTTCACAGATGGGAAAAACAAGTCTTGGAAAAATTAAATGATCTGACCAGGTTAATTCAACTGAGAAATGATGGAGGTCACATGTAGACTACAAGTCCAGCATACACAAAGCCATATTCCCTCTCTAAAAGTTCCAGAATTCTTTTTTTTAAAATTAATTTCTTTATTTACTTTTAGCTCACAACATTAAGTTCCACAATCCCTTGAGTTCCAAATTTTCTCCCCCTACCCCCCATGGCAGCATGCAATCAAATACAGGTTCTACAAATACTTTTGCATTAAACATTAGTCAAGTTGCAAAGAAGCGTTATAACCAATGGAGAGAACTACTAGGAAGAAGGAATGAAACAAAACAAAACACAAAAGAGAGAGAGAGCAGGTAGTTTGCTTCAATTTGCATTCAGATTCTGTAGCTCTTTCTCTGGATATGGACACCTCTCTCCATCATGAGTCTTTTGAAGTTGCCTTATAACCTTGGATTGCTGAGAGAAGCCCAGCCTATCAAAGTCAGTCATCACAGACACGATGTGTCTGTAACTGTGTACAAAGTTCTCCTGGTTCTGCTCCCCTCACTCAGCAAGTTTTGGAATTCTTATTTAATTTCATAGTATAGCAACAAGATGCTGCAATTGGAGCTGGGAAGATCTGGGTTCAAATCCAGCCTTGGAAACTTACTAAGTGTGATCCTGAACAGATCACCTGATGTCTCTTACCTCAGTTTCTTCATTTGTATGAGGATAATAATACGCCTATCTCACAGGGTTGTTACGGCGATCAAATGAGAGAACATTTGTAAAGTGCGTGACTATTTTACAATGATGATGATTACTATTGTTACTCTATATATTAAATTGAAACTAAGTAGCTCAAAACAGATTATTGTTACCCTGGGCTTGCTCCCCCAGGCTAATACAGGAAAATACCAGCTTTTGGGCATTGTGTTCCTGTATAAAAGGATTACAAAAGAGCTGGATCACATCTGGGGGTATGTAGTTTTGATTAGAATAGCAGGGTAAGATTTCAAGGTTCAATGTCTTTTTAAGAATCTATTAATGCACTGTACATGTATAACCTATATCGGATTGTTTGCCATCTTGGGAATAGTGAGAAGGGAGGAAGAAAAATTTGGAACTCAAAATCTTAGAAAAAATGAATCTTGAAAACTATCTTAATATGTAATTGGGAAAAATAAAATAATATTTACCAAAAAATCAATATAGTTTTAATGTAAAATCAAATAATGTTTTTCATTATAACAATTAATGGGGAAGGGACAGAGGGAAAGAGAGAAGGAAGAGGGAAAAGGAGGGAGAGAAGGTGGGGGGGTGGGAAGGAAGAGCCCACAAATCCAAATTTTGCCCTTGCATCAGAGACTCAGCACAAAGGACTTGGGCACACTTTGGGGGAATATTCTTGTCCTCTTGGCTCATAAACTTCACCCAGGAAACCAGGAAAAATGTCTGCATAGTACCACACCATAGAGACACTATCTGTCTCCACTTGTAATTCCCCCCAGAGAAAGCAGACAGCCCAGGGTAGGAAGGCTCAAGAAATCACGGAATGTCTGTCTGTGTTTCTTCCCGTTTTACAAAAAGTGGTTTCACGTAATACGTATTTGGCACATACTCCTGGGGTGGAGGAGTCAGTTTATCAGAAGGGAGACTATAGGATGCCTGAATAATTCTAATATCGCCTAGGCCACCTAATTATTTAAAAGGGTGTGATCTGTGATTTCACTCTGCTCTATAGGGGTCTGTGTGTGAGAGCCCAAGCAGTTAACGGTTTTGATGCCTTTCCCTTACTCCTACCAAACCATTCCGCCTCACTAGAGAGCAAATCATAATTTTCTCAAAAGGCTTAAATAATTCCCTAGCAATCCCTGATGGCTAATGCTCTCCATAGAAAGAAGGGGCTCCCTGTTCATTGAAAGTCTGTCTGTTCTGCTTTTAATAAGGTATAAGGGATCCCTTTCTGCTAGTTCTGTTAGGATTTAAATTTCCATCTTTCTTTTTTTTCTCTAACAATAATCCTCCTGCAGCCTGATAGCAAGAAGTGTGTGAGCCTTGGCTTCATTAGTATCTCAATTTCTGAAGAGTCTGGGGAGTCGGGGTTTAAGGTGGCCCTCTGTGTTCACAACAGTTTCTATTCTGACAGATTGCTTTTACCCACTGGGGGCAAATCACATTTTGTTTTTCCTTTTCCCTTATGATCAATTCTGTTTTAAGACTTGAAGTGTAGAAGATGAAGAAAAAGAGATATTGATACATTTAGAAGTTGTTAATCAATATGGAATTTCTCTGAGTTCATGTTTGACCTTGGCATTTTTCAGATTTCCAGTGGTCTCCTTGGTGACGGTTGCTATGATCATTCAGTGTTCGTGGCTAAAAAATCCTCGAAATGTGGTTTGCAGTCTTTCATTCTCTCTCTCAGCTCCTCTTTATTAGCTTTTCTCTCATCCATTTTTTTCCTTCCATAAGTACAAATCATCCATCTTTTTTATCAGGTTATGCTGCACACACACACACACACACACACACACACACACACACACACACACCTTTTGGTCTCTCTAAAATTTGCTTCATAATGTCTATGTTTTATTTTTAATCTGGCAGTCAGAGAACCACAGGGTATGGTTCAACCCTCTTTTCCATTAAGGACACCATTGAAACTCTCACATTCCCTGGTTTGAGTAAGGGAAAACATTTAACTCTCAGCTGGTTCCTCTAACACATCTTTTTCAGCCAAGTTAATCTGTATTGGAAAGAGATGAAAATGAACAACAAAAAAAGAATCAAATCTGGCAAATTCTCTTCTACTCTGTTTAGCTCAGAGCTCCTTAACAGGGGATCTCTAAGTTTGGTTTTTAAAAAGTTTCACATATTTTATGATTATGTTTTAATATAACTGGTTTCCTTGGTAATCCCATGCATTGTATGTTAAGCATTTAAAAACATGATTTTGAGGAGAGGTCGCCAGGCTTCACCAGATGATGGCAGAGGGCTCCAAAACCCAAAAAAGGTTAAGAATCTCTGGTTCAGACAATAAATCAGTGAACTGTCCACCTGGAATTTCTAAAAGTTCACTCATGTTTTCATGCAACATGTTTATGGTTTTTTTTTTTATTAAAAGTAATATGAAGATTGGGTTTCATGTCCTAAGATTTAATTTTGATTGTTTAGAATCATGTGAGCCTTGAAGCACTTTATATTGTATCATGTTTCACAAAATGTCTTCAGGAGGGCAGAGCACTTAAAAATAGGGTTTATTGAAACAAAAAACCCAGTAACAGCCATGCTGCTTGAATGTCATTAAATGGTAATTTGCCCCATCAAAGAAAAACCATTTATCTTCAATAACTAGGGCCAACACTAGCTTTACTAGAGCTAACATTTCATTAATTGGGATGTTTCATAGAAAATAAAAGCTTAGTATGTTCCAAGGTTAGGTACTCTGTGCTGAGAAACTGAAACTTAGAATTTAAATGTGAATGACAGGACAGTCACTTTCTGCAGTTTTTTAACAGACCCATCACTAGGAACCACCGACTAGAGAAAACATCTTAAGAAAAAAGAGGGAAATGGACATACAAACGAAATCAAATGTGAATGCATCATATGGCAGACTGTGGGAGGTTTGACTTGGTCTACAGCAAGTCTGCAACAGGGGGAAAGCCTTCAGATACAGAAATGGCAAACAACATTCTATACTAACAGCCAAAGGAACCACAGCTGCTTACCTAGCCCAAGCCTTCACAGAGACAACACAAAGGAGATGACATGAGGCATATTTTGCTCATGGAATACAAAAGTTCTTCTTTTTGCCACAATAGAAATCCTTTATGCTCACAATGTTATTGATAGTATTTTGGTTGCTGCTACCGTTTTTTAGGCGAGGCTGTGATCTCATCAGTGTAGGGGGGAAACCCAGCTTAGAAAGGTCCTCTGGGCTTTCCAGGACATGCTTCTCTAACTTAGAGTCTTTTTATTTTATTTTAATTTATGGAATAAAATAAGTGTTTCCATCACAAAGTACAATTTAAAAAATGATGATCGTACGTGAAACTGCAAATCTACTATGCACAACTTGTTATTCCTGTCAAATATACAACAAAATTATCATGTAAATTTCTTTTTTTATTCCTTCCCCCTCCACCCTAGAGATGGCTACCATTAGACACTAAAAGGTGTATACACAAATGTATATACATATAATTATTCTATACATACTTCTATGTATCAGTTCTTTCTCTGGATGCAGATAGCAACTTTCTTCATATGTCCTTTACAGTTAATTTGGATATTTATAACAGGCAAAATTGACTTATTCACTCAAAGTCATTCTTAAAACAATATTGCTGTTACATTTCGCTCTTCAATATTTCATACAAGTCTTCCCATGTTTTCTAAAATCATAGAGTTCATTTCTTATAGCACAGCAGTATTCCATCACAACCATATACCACAACTTGTTCTGTCATTCCCCAATTGATGGGCATCCCTGCAATTTCCAGGGTCTTCTTTTGCCACCACAAAAGACTTACAGTCTTAAAGAGTTGCCTGAGGTACTTACGGATTAAAAGGTTTGCCCAGGTCATACAGCCAGCATGCTGTCAGCAGCAGCCTTCCTGACTCCAAGGCTGGACCCCTAAGTGCTTCATTCTGCCTTCTGCTCACTCTGGTATATTTTAGAAATGATGAGTTCTTAGAAATAAGCTCTCATGGCATTGCTTTAAGACTTTGCACAATACGAGGAGGTCATTGGGAATTCGGTAGCAGGAAGGTGTGCATTAAGCAAAAAAATGATGAACAGATTACTAAATAAATCAATAAGGTGGGAAAGAGAAAATGATGAACTTCTGCACTGATTGACTTATATGGGGACAAGAGGCTTGGGCAACAGGCTGGAGGTTAGTTAAGTTGATCAAATAAGAGAGTATCTGTAAAGTGCTTAGCACAACCCTGGTGCTTAATAAATACTCATTCTCTTCCCTCTTCCCTGACAGATGTGGTCTGCTTATTATTCCCCCTCTCCCTTCCAATAATTTTCTAAAAGACTGATCCCATGAACCTTTGCTAGGTTTATGGAGAGAAACCTGCACCAGTGTCACAGAGAGCAGCATGGTGCAGTGGAAAGAGAACCCTGGACTTCCATTCAGAAGACCTGGGGTTGAACCCTGGGCTTGCTATTCACTTGTTCTATGACAAGCATGTTTTACCTTTCAAATCCTAATTTCCCCAGTTGTAACATGAGGGGATTGGATTAGATCAGTGATATCCAAAGTAGGATGCATATATTCCCAAGAGGTATACAAAACTATCCACTGGGGTGCTAAGGAAAATGTTAGAAGTGAGACCATTTCCACTTCCTCGTGACTTCATGGAAGGTAGAAATTCACTAGCTAAGTTTCTATAATTTTTTTTTATAATTAGTAGATGAAACTGAAAAATTAGTATCATAATTCAAGCAGTACAGTCAATAATGAACTTTTACCATCTGGATTTTTTGTGATTTAATTCTTCTAGCTATGACAGCCATTACAATCACACATCAAAATAAACTAAATTTAGAACCAGACCTGAGAATTGCTATATGGGTTTAAACCAAGATCTTCAAAAGTGATGAAGCACAGTCAATCACTCAGTAACTTTTCTTTTAGTAAGAACAAAAAGGGTTTTGCATCATTAAAAGAAAATAAAAACAATTTTTAAAATACTGTTTATTTCACAGGAGTAGAGATTTGGAACTGGAAGGAATCCAGCTCCAATTCCCCTATTTTACAAGATGAGCAAGACGAATTCCAGAATGAATTCCTATCTCATCCTTTTAAAACTGCATTTTTTTTGGTTTGTGTTTTATGACTGTATAATCTATTATTACAGTAGTATGCTTATATGATTTATAAATAAATAAATGTATACACACATATTTGGGGTGTGGGTTCAAAATTTTTTTACTGGTAGGGCTAAACAATCAAAACAATTTGGAGAATGTTGCATATGATGACCTTTAAGGTATTCCAGCTCTAAATCTATGATAATAATAGTTTATAACTACACTGAACTTCAATGTTTTTTTCACTTTTGTTCTAGCAAGTATCAGAACCAAGATTCTACTCATGTCTTTCTTTAGGATTCTTTGCACTATGCCCTACAAAGGAACTAGAATGTTCCTATAGAAGGGGAGGGCAAAAAAAAAAAAAAAGAAATTTACATGACAACTTTATTATGTACTTAAATGGAACAGCAAGCTGCCCATAATAGATTTCCAGCTTCATGTGCAATCATCTTTTTCAAAATTATACTATGGTATGGAAATGTTTGTTTTACTTCAAAAATTAACAATAAAATAAATAAATGGGGAGGGGAGATTAAAAAAATCATAGTTGGGTGAAATTCTTAGAACCCTCAGGGCATTTAAGGAATGGCCACAAAAAAAGATAAATGAACAAGATTGTGTGATCTTTTTTCCAGAGCACTTTGAAAACTGGAGACATTCTCCTGTCTGAGGATGGTCTTTCTGAAAAGCAGGGAGGGACTTAAAGGATACTTTTAAGTCTCTTCCTGTTTCATTGACACTATGACCGAAAAAAGGCTATGGTTTCTAGGAAGCTATTCTAAAAAAAAAAGATTCTGATGCAAGAAAAAGGGGGTACCCTGGAGACAAGCAAAGGGGGCTGACAGCAGTCAACAGTCACTCCTCCTCACTCTGCATGCTGGAAAAAATGGGTTAGCAGAAAAAAATAATACCAGTCTTATGAAGTTTGCGCTTCGGACTGGGGCTCCTGAACAAGTCATGTTACGCTGACATAGCTTCCTCTTTTCTTGGATAAATTGGAAATACCTTATTCATTACTGACATGAACCCTGCACCATATCAATCCACCTCCAAAATTAGGGTTGAACACATTCGTATGACCTCAGCCCAACAAGCAGTTTGTAGAGAAAGAAGATCACTACCCCTCCTTCTTCACGATTGGAAAAGCATTTTCTCATTCTAAGTCAGGAATGGATAAAGATAGAGAAAAGATCATCCCTCAATCTGCACAAAATTTGCACCCAGACTCCAGAGATCATTTACTTCCAATAACCAGATCATTGACCCTGTCCTTTCCTTATCAATACTCATTTAGGACTGAATTCCTTTGTTGTAAAGCCCTGGCAGATAGTACTAATGAAGAGAGAAGGGGCAAGGGAACCATTTACTATGTGTTCAGATTAACCTGATTCCAATAGAGATAAAATTTTTTATTAAGCACCTAAGAGAAGCATTTGAAACAGTCATATGGTGGTTCCCTTATTAGTAGAAACAGTAATAATGACAATGCATTATCCCTATCAGATAATGGTGGGATTTTAACAAGGGTCATGGAGATGAGGAAATAATTTTTATTTCCATTTTACCCATGGTGAAATGGAGGCAAAAGGCAAGCAGGCAAGGGATTTCCTTTCTTGTAATCATTCAAAAAGGTACAAAAGTCCTGATTTCTACCTAGTTTTATGCTTTACTTATTAGTCCATACTGTCTCTCCAAAGTCACTTTAAATCTATTTGTGCATTATAGATAGAGAAAAGAAAACTAAATTTAGGTCTCTGTAGTAAAATGACTCAGGAAAAATCAATGGAGAAGAGTTAATTTCAGGCCTGATTTCCACCTTGCTTACTCTAAAATTAGAAGGTTGTGTTTCAGGATACTAAAAGATACTTCCAATACAAGTGAAAGCTAAAATGAGCCAAGCTTGTTTGCGTAGGCTTTATTTAAAACATTTAGCATCACTTAGGAATGTAAAGTACTCCCAGCAATGACCATATATTTTTACATCTCTAGTATGGCTGTCAAGAGTTCATTCAAAGTTTGACAACTGGGGAGCAAATAACCCTGTACAACATGAGTATTTCATACAAGACACTGTGAAAAGTGATACAGCATTTCTGGATCTGGAATTTAAGTCTGGCTTAATTTAGCAGTTATGGAGAAGGCAGCAATCAAATGGGGCTTTAAGGAGATCAGCTTAGTAATGCCCTATCTGTGCTGCCTACAAGGGATCAGAACCCCTGTAACAAAGGCATAGAAAAAGACAAGCTACTTGTCCAGGCCAGTGGTCTGCCTGGCAAATGTGGACAAGATGAAAATCTACCTATTCTTGAGAGATCAGCATACTCTTGGAAGGAAAATACACTGGACAAGGCTTTTCAGGTTAGAGAGACTTGAGGGGTAGAGTATAAGACAGCTGTCTTCAAGTATTTGAGGGGCTTTTTCCTAGAAGGGGCATTAGATCTGTTCTGCTGGTAGAACTAGAAAAATGGGTAGAAGGTGCAATGAGACATATGTGGGGCTGATATATTAAAAAAACAAACAAACAAACAAAAAAAAAAACCTAAACACCTGACTAACAAGTAGGGCTACTCCAAAGTGGAATGGATTACCTTAATAGATAATGACTGCCTCAACTGGGCAGCTAAAATGGGGTAGTGGATAGAGTACGAGACCTGGAGTCAGGAAGATCTGAGTTCAAATTTGGTCATATTAACTGTGTGATCCTGGGCAAGTCAACTAACCCCTATTTGCCTCAGTTCATCATCTGTAAAAAGGGAACACATTGGAGAAAAAAATGGTAAAACCACTTGTTTTGCCAAAAAAAAAAACAAAAAAAAACTCATGGACAAAAGTCCATAGGGTCATGTGGAGTTGGACATGACTGAACAAAACTTCTCCCTCATTCGGAGCCTTCAAGTTGAAAATTGACAGACATTTGCTTTGTTTGTTAGAAAATGGCTCCCTGTGCAGGTATCAAGCGAACCAGATGGCCAAAGAATCCAACTCGATTTGAGTCTGTGGAAGCATCTCAGAAGTGGCATTAGGAGTGAGCTGTTTTTGTGAAAGAAGTAAGCTTTTTTCTCATATTTTAACATCTATGAAGACGGTATGACTAGATTCAGTTCTTTTTATATGCGTTGTAAATGTTTGTATTTCAGTTTAAAAAAATTGCTCTAACAAGGTGAAATTTGGTAGTAAGCTACTAAGTAAGAAGACTGACTTATATATATTTCATTAGTAGGAGATTCATGACATATTTAATAATCATCCCCATACTTGTGTTTCCATATATGAGGGCACCAAGTATCACAAGTGCATTGGGAACCTGGACTTGGAGAAGGACCCAGTTGGTAACCAGCCAGCAAACTTCAGGTAATAAAAAGGAAGATTTACATTTGACCACATTTAAGCATCTTGAAAAAGAAAAAGAAAAAAAAGTAAAAGAGAAAAAGCAAGGTTTGATTTGGGAAGAAGTCCAGGGGATCAACTCAGTTATTTATCCACAGCATGCTCTCATCTCCATGAAAGAATATCACATTAAGTGCAATCATGGGCCATGCCAGAAGGCAACCAATACAAGAGTAGGAAGTTACATTTGCTTTACTATGACCTGAATTAGAGGCACAAAAAAAGGAGTCTAGAGCAATCTCCGTAATCCTACCCTCAACCATACTCCTGGAGCATTCACTTTAGTACTAATGGAAAAACACAAAAGGGATGCAACTCAACTGTAGCTTATTAGCAGCAATGACTTACATGTGAGAAACCATCAGTGAGGACATGGCTGGCTGGAATAGAAGATGGAGCAAGAATAATAAAAAATAAAGATCACAGAATTACAACCTAGAGACACTCCAAGCGTGTTAGAGCTAAAGGTATATGTATACACGCATAGACATGTATGTATACACACATGTATGAATATGGAGAGAGAAAAATGTGTGTATAGGGAGAGGGAAAGAGAGAGGAAAAAGGAGAGGAAGAGAGATCTATCCTCTAGATATGAAAAGAATCAGAGGACGGCCTCTAACAAACTGTATAGTTTAGGTTTTTCCTAAAAACATCGTCAAGAATCTGAAGGAATCAAATGTGGTTTCACCTCATTCCAATTAAGAAAGGGCTTACAGCAATTAGATCAGAATTCCAAATATGAAGAAATAAATATTGTTACCTCAGGTTATGCATCCCACCCACCCACACCCTTTACACATGGGTCGTTGGCTACCATCCGGTAAAGTTTTTTACCCTTTACCTTGTATATATCAACATTTTAATGCTCAGTTCCATGCCCATTACATAAAACCTGCAGACCTCTTAAAAGTTTAAAATTGCACCCAAAGATCAATGTAGAGATATAGCTCTACATGTATGAAGTTAGACAAGAGCTTTTCTTGCATTATACAGTTCTTAATGCTGAAATTTATTTATAAGGCAAACGGAAAGTCAGATAAAGAAACCAAGAGGGTAATCCATACACCTGCTTCTTTAAGCTCCGAATGAATCCAGAAATAGAAGGCCTGGGCATATGAACATAAAAGTATTTGGGACCACAGGGTGATGGGGAAAAACTAATTTCCTGTTAATGATATCAGGTAACTACGTGCATCTGCTAGGCAGTGAAAATCTCCTAGGCAAAATAGCAATCTTCAGTTGCTAAAAGCCATCTTTAGACTTGTCTTCCTTCATTTCATTAGTTACACAAGCACATGGAAAGTGGAACATGGTCTTTTGACTCTAGAGCTCATGTTTTTGTCTCCCATTTAGAATTACTTCCCTTTTCCCTTTTCCCAATTGAAGTCATTTAAATCTTTGCTTTAATGTCCAGTTCAAGCCCTACCTCTTTGAGAAACTTCTTGGAATCACTCCAGTCCATATCAATCTCTCTTTAAGCCCACATATCACACCAAACATAGTGGTTTGCATGTTGTTGCCTCAATTAGACCAAGAGCTTCTCCAGAGCAGGGACTGTTACTTACTTTACATCTCCAGTCCTAAGCACGCTGCCTGGCAAACAACAGGCGCTTAATAAGTGTTTGTTGACATGACTCAAGTTGACTGACTCAGTTTCCAGAGCAGGAAGCAGAGTCAGGGAGGTTGGATGGATACTCCAGGGTGACAAAGCCAGTAAGAGGGTTGGTGGGTTTTTTTTTTGGAGAGGGGAAGGAGAGGGCAATTGGGATTAAGTGACTTACCCAAGGTCACACAGCTAGTTAAGTGTCAAGTGTCTGAGGCCAAATTTGAACTCAGGTCCTCCTGACTTCAGGACTGGTGCTCTATTCACTGCGCCACCTAACCTCCCCCTAGTAAAAGCTGACCCTCAAACTCAGATTGTCTGGCAAGATGACCACTTTTTTCTCTACCACACCAACTGGCTTCCCAACTCCAAATCCTCACAACTCTTAACATTCTTCCACGATTCTGAGGTGCTTTTATTGTTCATATAAAAGCTTCCAATTTACATACAGGATCGAAAAGGACCAACTTCTAAAATTGACAAGAAATATTTTGCGATGATCTCATTTAAGTTGATAGTAAATAATTTAAAATAACAATACCTCTTTTTTTTTGGAAAAGTCTATTTTCTAATAAGAAGAAACAAAGGCAACTGGTGTTTTGCTTTTCTGCCTTGAGAAAGAACTGATAAATAGAAGTGTGTATAGAATGATTCTTATACATATATTATATAGATCTATCTATATTTGTGTCTGATGGTAGCCATCTCCAGGATGGGAAAGAAAAAAAAATTTACATAATAACTTTAAAAGGAATAGGAAGGCAGACATAATAGATTTGCCATTTCATGTGTGCACTCTTTTTAAAAAGTTATACTACATAATGAAAATTCTTGTTTTAGGCTATAAATTAAAAATAAAATAAAAAACAATTTTTTAAAAAGATAAGATCCTTGAAGGCAGGGATATCTTTTTATATTCAAATTGCCAACATGTATAGCAGATACATAATAAGTGATTACTGATTAATTATTAACTATAAATGCAAAATTATTCCTTAAAGTGACCCATCAATTATCTTCCAAAAAGGTCACATAGAGTTAACACACACTATATAATCTCATATCCAAGACACTGTAAATTATCAGCTCCCATCATAAACACAGACACTGATTTCCTTTCAACAGAAAACTCTGAACTCCCGTCCCCCAGAATATAATCACATGGATAAATGTTATTCCATAAATCACTGCAATACTAGAAAGGAAAGATGGAACCCTGAGAAGTCATATGGTTGTCCACTCTGCCTCTAAGCAAAACTACATTTAAAGGTTCCAGAAAGACAATCTTCAAAGACAGTAACTAGACAATCCCCATTTGAGAGGTACTATGTTCCAGGGTCTCCCAAACTCACTCTATGGTTTCTACTGTTTAAGCTGAATTTCTTCCACTATAATCTGTTACTCTAGCCAGTCTTTCCATCAGGAGACAACGCTTAGTTTATTTTCTGACACTAATAACACATGCATGTATCTCTGTGATATATCCTATAGTAGCTCATATAGAATTAGAGAAGGGAAAGGGCATAGACATATGATTTCATCAGTATTTGGATATCCCAAGGAAGAAAACTCCCTCTTACCAATGCAGACCAGTGGCTTGTCTCAGAGAGTTGCTTAGAATACAGAAAGTTTAAATGACTTGTCCAGAGTCATTCAACTTTCTAGTTCCCAAAGATGGCTCTCTAGCTAGTAAATCATGTTACTGCTGCTGCTGCTGCTATGTGTGTGCATGCACACACACACACACACACACACACACACACACACACACACACACACTTAGCATAGGGCCTGGTATGTGGTAGGCACTTAATAAATGCTGCTTAATAAATGTTGTTGAGGGGGGCGGAGCCAAGATGGCGGCATAGCAGCAGCAACATATCGCAGCTCTCACATAGCCACCCCAAAATACCCATAAAATAGGACTCTAAACCAATCCTAGAATTCCAAAACGCACACAAAGATACTTCCCACTAAAGTCAGCTCGGCTACGAGGAACCATATCAGCACTGTGAACCGAAATCAGCCTGGCCTGAAGCCGCAGCTGTGCCCCCAGGGAGGGCTGGACGGGAGGAGTGGAGGAGCCTCTCAGGTGAGCGGATTAGCAGCAGCTGCGAGTGGGAATTGTGAAAGGGGGAGATAAGCAGTCTGGCCAGAAGGCCTCCAGAGTGGAAAAGCAAAAGCGCAAGGCAGAGGTTTTGCACCCGCCTCGGCTCTGCAGCTTCCCGCTCGCGGCCTGCAGGCAGCAGGGGGACTGAGCGATTGCTCTCAGGCCAGTGCTCTCGCGTTGAGTGGCGTGGATCCGGATCGCCATCTTGGGCCTCGGTCTTGGAGTCCTCGCTATCCAGTCAGCTGGAAGTAAATAGGAAGAGTTCCCAGCCTCTTCCTAAGAGCTACGGCAGCCGGGAGGATCCCAGCGATTTGGGACAGAGCTTTCCCTTCTGGAAGCAGAGCCCCACAGAGATTTAAAAAATAAAATCACGGACTGAACAACCATGAGTAAGAATAAGCATAAGAAGCAAATTAAGAACAGCTCCCAAACCCTTGATTCCTTCTTTGGGGAAAAGAAAGATCATGGGAGAGAGAGGGAGGAGGAGAGCGCAGCCAAAGCGCCCCCACCAGAGGCCTCCAAT
>CM053581.1:374832748-374845755 GCA_028627135.1 Pseudochirops cupreus
ACTTTGGGAAGAGAAATTTCAGTTGAATGATGAGTAGTAAGCCGGCTGCAGAAAGTTTAGAACAGAATGAGAGAAATGGGAGTGAAGGCAACTAGTGGAGATGGCTTTCTCAAGTCGCTGAGTTGAGAAGGAGAGGAGAGATAAAGGACAATAAAAGGCAGTTTTCTCTTATTAAAAAAGTTACTGACAAAAAAAGAAAGAAAAGAGCAGAGCTTAAAAAAATATTCTTTCCATAAGCTGTAAGAACATAAACTCTTTGAGGGCAAAAACAATACCATCTTTGTTTCTATATCCTGACCCCTGGCAATGTTTGGTAAATAGTGGGCACTTAGTAAAATATTTGTTTAGTCAACGGGAAAATGAAGTTAGGTGGGCACTACTTACATAAAAGCAGGTCTTTGGGAAAAAAATGTTAAGGCAGAAACAAAAGGTATACCACATACAGTCCAGATAAATCTGCATATTTTACCTTTGTACATCAAAGTTGGCATTGAAAAGACTCCCCTGCCATAAGCTGGTTATTTCTTCAGTCTCCTTTTCTGTGGGATTTCCTGATACTGTTGCAAACATCATAAGGGTTTTCCCCTTTTTTGTCATTTTCAATATGCTCTCTGGTTTGCCTGGATCAAATTGAGAGAAATCTATTGGTGCTGAAGGCCTTTTATGTTCAGGAAGGTCCCCTTCTTCTATATCATCATCTTTCTGTTGTAAAGAAAAAAAAAATGAAAACTTTAAATATGCTATGAAGGACTATTGCATCAAAGCTTACTGATTCTGTTCTCTTTTTTAAGACTCAGCATTGCTCAGCCACTTCTGCACATTAGGTCAAAGAGAGATTTCTGACACATTATAATGGGAAGAAGGGAAACTCATCTTTTAAGAAGTTTGGCTGTATGGCGCCAAGTTTCAGGACATCTCACTTCCTAACACATAGCAAACTTCAGGAGAATGATCTGCATGTAATCTCTTAAAGACTGGATCCAAAGGATACTTTACAATCCTACCTGTGTAATGTTAAATTCTCTAAGTATTGGCTAAACACCTCTACAAAGCCTGAGAAATTTTTTAGTTTCTGAGAAGAACATGATTTAGTTAGACAGTGAGGAAAAGGTATTCCAGGCTAAGAGACTAAGAAAATATGGAGGAAGGACTGACCTTGTTATAGGAATAAGGAATGACCTGGCTATAGAGGTGAGCTCAAACTATCAAACCACTAGTCAAGTGAAACTGTTATATGATCCCATGCATTTTACCCTATAAATGATTTCCTTCTTCGGCATGACACTTAAGTTTCAACCTGCAAAGGGAACAAAATCACCCTAGCAAAAAGGGAACAGCATACATTGGCAACAAATGGAAGGAAGAGCTGTCAAGGCATCTGAACTAGCAATAAAGCACAGTACACGTGTAACTTTCTGTGAATCAAAGTTGAAATTATTTCAAATAAGGGAAATATATTTTAGACAGATTTGTTATGAGGGCTAAAAGAATAGCATTGTTCAGAGTTCCTCATTTAATCATAAACAAAGTCAATTTCGTTTCTACATGATTCAGTCACTAAGTATTTATTGGGCACCTGATTCCCTCATTGTTCACAAGTTCTCTGACTTGAAACTACTTTGTTACTTACTTATGCATGTGCGTCCCTTTCAGTAGAATGTGAGCTCACTGAGGGTAGGGATTCTTTGGACTTTGTATCCTCAGAGCCTAACAAGTGCCTTTCACATGTGAACAACAACGTGGAGAGAATGTCTGCTAACTGAACAGCAACAGACATAGATTTTGTTAAATGCTGTACAGGACACAATAGCTGAACAAACCATATGCATGAAAGACACAACTAAGACAACAGTCAAGCAAGCATTACAAAGTGCTACATGCATTCAGAGGATGGATCATTTCATCATCATGGGCTGGAGTCATGAGGAAAAGCTTCAGAGAGGACGTAAAAACAAAGCTGGGCCCTGAAGAACAGTCATAATTCTGAGAGGTATGAGAAGGCATTTCAGGCTAAAAGACTTGGAGAACACGAAAGAAGAAGCTTGTTATAGGAGTGGAAAAGAACATGACTACAGAGGTAAATTCTTGTGAGGGAATAACAGAAGATAAAGCCAGACAGGTGGCTTCAGGCCCTATCGTAGAGGGCCTAGAAAATCAGGTTAAGAAATTTGGGCTTGATAGTCTAAGGTTACAGAAGCACTGAAAAATTATGACGGGTAGTGATATAATGAAAATTCTATATTTTAGAAGACTATCCTGGTGGTAGAATGCAAGACAGATGGGAAAGAATAGTTAATGGACTTCAATACTCAAAAGCATGAAGCCATAAGGACCCAAATTAGGGGGACAGCTGGAAGAGTAGGTCATCAATAAACATTTCTTTAACCTTCTATGTGACAGGCACTGTGTTAAGTACTAGGGATACAAAGAAAGGGAAAAGAAGTTCTAATGTGGGAGACAATATGCAAACAACCATGTACAAACAAGCTACATACAGGATAAATTGGAAATAATTAATAGAAAGAAAGCAACAGAATTTAGAGGGATTGAGAAGGGACGTGCAATTTTAGTGGGGAAAAGCAATGGGTTTGGAATCAAAGGACCTAGGATTAGAATGACAAGAGCTGGGTTCAAATTTCACCTTTGTCACTTGTGATTTATGTGATGCTGGGCCAGATACTTAGTACCTCTTTGGGTCTCAATTTCTCATCAATATAGTGATAGGTTTAGACCAATGGCCTTTAAAGGCTCTTGAACTAAAAGTCTATGATTCTCTGATGGGAAAAATCAATAGGACTTTGGAAATTGATTGAACTGAGTGGGGTAGTAGAGAGGAAAAAAATGAGTTCAGTTTTTTAAATGTATTATTTGAGGTGAAATTATAGCAACTATTATCCAAGTATTCAAAATCATCCAAATGGATGACTGGAGCTCAAAAGAAATCTTATAGATAGACATGTCCATTTGGACCAAAGGTGTCAGTTGAAGTCATACCAGAGAATGAAACTGCTAATGTAGAGAAGAATATAAAAGGATTAAGAGACAAAGAGGAGAAAGGGAGAATGAAAGCTTCAAATTAATTTGTATAACAGTTCAAGGAAATGAAAAGACTAGATTTGACGATCAAAAGACCACATTGCCAGGTAAGCAAAAGTAGCAAAACTGGGATTTGAACCCAAGTCCTCTGATTTCAAATCCCATACTTTTCCCACTATACCACACTGTGATACACAATGGAATCTAGTGATTACACAGATTTTAAAAGTATGAAAATAAAAACATCCTGAACAATGCTTATACCAAGCCAATGATGTCAGATTGTAGTCCAGTTAACCACTTGTGTAAAGACACTAGGGTCTTTGACCATTCTCACTCAGTTTCTCCCATCTGTCTTGAATCTTTTGATATAAGTGACTGTGGTCAACCTACAAAAGCAAAAGTAAAGAAGCAGAGGAAAATAACCTACAACCAAAAAATGATCATCTATACAAGAGCAATTTTTACCTTGAAAACTGCCCAGGTATTTTTTAGGATAGCTATGTAGTGCTGAATTAGTTAGACCAAAAATAATTTCTTTATGAAATAACAAATACTACTCTTGGGATGTAGCCCTTAAAAAAAAAAAAAGAAAACTTTGAATGCAAATTTCCTAGTCTTACTCTAATAGTTCAATAGTAATGAAAAAGAAATGTTCTTATTCAATCTTGTACTGAATAAGAGGCTTATGGAAAAAAAAAGGATTCTAAACAAACTGCTGGAAACAGATGCTTTTTCACATACTAGGTGTTAGGAGACTGAGATTAAAGTCATTATCTTTGTAATCTTGGGTAAAAAATAATTAAATTTTGAACTCTTTGGACCTTGGCTTTTTTTCACATATAAAAATGAGTGAGTTGGGCCTCAAAGGTCCCTTCTAGTTCTAACATTCTAGAAAACTATATGGTATAAGAGAAATAACTTGGGATTCTGGAGTAAAATGCTTTTTGGTCCCATTCAATTCTACATCCTATGATTTTATATTTTAACAGCAAACAAGAACTGGCTATGTATTTTCTGTCAGGGATGGCACTAAATAAACTGGTCTTTAGCTCTATTTTGCTTATCAATGAATACTTTTTTTAAGGCAGAATTATTTGGTATAAGGTGTTGAGTTGGATAAGGTGTTGAGTCTATCAGGCACGCAACATGCAACAAAAGCAAGTATGTGTATGTATAAAAATATTTATATATATGGCAACAAAAGCATATAGATACTTTTGTTGTATATATGTATGTAGCTACACAAACACATATGTATGGTATTAGAAATATCTACTAACATATTAGAACCATTTACCAATATAGTGTCTGTGGATATATGTGGATATATTCTCTGGTATGACTTCAACTGACACCTTTGGCCCAAATGGACATGTCCAGCTGTAAGATTTCTTTTGAACTCCAGTCATCCATTTGGATGATTTTGAATACTTGGATAATAGTTGCTGTAATTTCACCTCATCCATAAATCCTTTGTGGCTTAAAACTGCACTAAGATTTTTGGAACACCCTGTATGTATACATATGCATACACACACATCTATAAACATACATATACATATATGTGGAAATTTTTCATCCAGTCACACAAAAAGTCACATTTCTGAATTTTTTTAAAAACCATACGTTGATATTTTGGTTATGACCTAAACCATACTCCAATTAACTTTATCCATCCCAATTCACCCACAGCTACCTGTCAAAACAAAAATTTTTTAAATCCATACAGGAGAAATCTAATCTCTTTGGACAAGACACACTAAATAAAACTTAACATTACTACCTGAAAGTTATCAGAAGTTTACAGGTATTATGACATTACTGAAAAATAATGACTTAGTGTTAGAAAAATGTTTCAATACCACCAACCCTAACAACTCATCTTTCAGATGAAAAAACTGGAGCCAAGGACATGCCTAATACCACGCTTCTATTTAGAGAACAGAAAGCAGGCTCAGTCCATTGTACAGTCCTCTATAACAAACTAAGTAGTAGTTTAAATGAACTATAATACAAGTTAAGTAGCTTCAGGGAAGTCAATGAACTTTAGGTTTCAAAGTGCCACCATCCCAGAGTATGCTAAAACATTTAACTAGCCATTCACAGGAGTCAAGGAGCCATGCACACTTACCCTCACATAATCAAGTCCCGGCACATTTCAAAAAAGAATCAAAACATGCTAAGACTGGAAGGGACCTTAACGCCTTAGCCTGATGCCTTCATTTTACAGATGAGGAAATTAAGCTCAGAAAAGTGAAACAACTTGCCCACAGTCTTAGTATCTCTCATTTGTAGGGACTAGAAAATAAGAGGGAAGGAGAGGGAGGAAGAAAGATCCAAATCTATTAAGAAACAAAGGAATGGTAAATTATGCTCATTTCTAGAAAGATATTTGACTCATTCTCAAGCACTCCTGCAGAGTAACAGTATAACAACACTTTTTTTTTGCACTGCACTTTCTTAGAATGCAGATCACCAGCTGTTGCTAAAGCATGACCTGCCTGGAAGTTGAAAGAAAAAAGAAACCGGAAAACTTTTAAACAGATTTCTAAGGACTAGAAGAAAAAAAAGACATAAAAACAATAACCACCTCCTTCCCCTTTAGTCAGGAAGCAATCTGAAAACACTGGAAGGCGGGGAAAAGACCAGAAGATGGATAAGAGAGGGACACAAAGGAATGGGGGGTCGGGGGGTTGGAGGTTAGAGAAGGCTATAGAGGGAGGGGGAAGGGGGTCTCGCGGGAAGTATGGGCCGAGGCCGAACGGACCTCCCACTGCTCCAACAGTCGTGCCATGTCAGCATCATTGTAATCACGAATGTCCTTCTTCTTCCGAGGGGGAGGCGGCTTGGCCGTGGCCTTCGTGTCCTCGCTGGCCTCAGCCAGGCACGGCAGCAGATCGTAAGCGCAGAGAAAAGCCAGTGCCAACAGCAGCCACCTGGAGGCCGCCATTTTCTGGGCCAGACGGAGCGCCGGCGCGAACAAAGCCCCGCCCCCGCTCCCTAGGGCCCCACCCTCTTCCTTCCTTTTCCTTCTACTCCTTCCCAAACCTCGTCCCGCCCTCTTCCCCCGGCCTCAGCTGATAGTACTCGCCTCCTTTCTTTCTCTAGTCTAGTACCTCCCCTAACTGGTTTTACGCTCTTCGCTCCGCCCTCATTCCACCACAGTCCCGCCCCATCCTCCTCGCCACGCCTCCTCCTCTAATTCTGATTTCGCCCAATCCCCGCCTCCTTTCCTTAGGTCCTCCCAGCATTTATCTCGCAGCCCTAACAACTCTTCTCCCCGCCCACATTCCATCAGTCCCGCCTAGTCCCCTCATCACCACGCTGCCTTCCCCTATCCTCGGTCCCCACGCCTGCTTCACCCCGTTTCCCTCCACTCCCACCCTCACCCCGCCCTTCCCTTCTTTCTTTCAGCCTGTAGTCGTCCACGGGCCTGTCCATTCTTCCTCTCTGGCTTTTCATTCATTTTCCAATTTGCTGCCTCTTGAAAAAAAGTTACCGAGAGTCCCCCCGCCCCACCCCGTAGCCCCTCAACCCTGAGACAGTGAGCTCTCTGAGAACAGGGACTGTCTTTTGCCCTTTTTTTTGTATCCCCAGCGCTTAACACAGAGAAGTTGCACAGGAATAGTAATGGAATATTTACCCCTAAAAAGATTTTTTTTTAATTAAAGAGAAAAAGATCTATTCAAATATAGAGGGAGAGACACGGTTACCGAGACACCGAGAGACAATAAGGAAGGAGGCAGACCCAGAGAAGAGGTGATAGAGACAAAGAAAAGAGTATTCAGCAGAAGCTAGGCGTCAGTAACAACAACAATGACAATATTAAGCCAGGAACATTTATTAAGCACCTTATTCCCCTTCTCTGTAGCTGACAAGAGTATGTTCCTAAACCAGAGGTCTGATGGTGTCCCTCCCCCGCTCAAGAAGCTGTCATGGCTCCAGGATCAAAGGCCAGATTCTCTGTTAAACACTGAGCGTCTTCAGCAAGCTCTGCCTTAGTGCACTGTATACGTCCCGTCACTCACGCTTGGTCCGGTCAAACTGACCTTTTTGCTATTCCTTAAACAAGACATTTCATCTTTCTCTCCATGTCTTTGCATAGTCTGCATCCCATACCTAGAATTCATTCCATCCTCACCTCTACTTCTTAAAATCCCTACCGCCCTTCAAAACTCAGCTCAAGCACCACGTCTGAAATGAGGCCCTTCTTGATTCACTCTAGAATTGCTAATAATACCTCCTCTCCCCCAATTATGTATTTCGTATATGCGTATAGTATACATACGGTTTCCCTCTGTTAGAATGTAATCTCTTTGATGGAAGGGGCTGTTTAATTTGTCTTTGCATCCCTAACAACTAACAAGGTCCCTGGAAAAAGTAGGAACTTAATACTACTCGTCAATTGATTGGAGTAAGGGTAGCCATTTAGCTCTCCAAAATGAACACCACACACCTATTGTTTCCCCCTGCAAGGATATAAGGAGGTGGTCTACTGGCAAAAAACCAAAAAAACCCAAACTAGGATTCCTGGGGATCTTCCCTTCAATACTTCAGTAGAACTGTGATGCCACTGTTGAGGGTACACCTTCTATCCATGATCATATTGCCGACACCTAGAAGAGTATCTTTCACACAGGAAGTCCTTAATAAATGTTAGACTAAATTATCTTTTAAAGAAGAAAACAAACAAAAACCCTCCCCTGGTAAGACCCAAAAAGTCCATCCCTAACTCACTTCGAGTCTTTTTTTTTTATTAAAGTGTCTTTTCAAAACAATGGGTAACTATGATTAATTTCATTATTTACTAGGGAAGCAAAAAACATTTCAAATGGACATTTTCAAAGTTATTTTTATTTGAATGCTACAAGTTCCCCACCCCCTGACATTTTTTAATACTTTAGTTAGTCCTGAACCAATTTTTTTTTCCTCTGTACTTTGCAAGACAAGGAGCTTAGTCTGGATATGTGCAGGTATTTGTCCACAGTCTATCTACTATGTGTGTGGGAAGTGGTTGCAGAAGTGGGGTTGGGGGAAGAATACATCAACTTCTCTAAGCCTTTGTCCTCATTTATAAAGTGAGGGTATTGGATTCAAAGGCCTTTGAGGTCCCTTTCAGTTCTAAGTTTATGATCCTATGAATTCCCTTATGACCTGGAATTAAATTTTATGCCCTTGGCTTTATCATATATAAAATAAGGGGGTTGAAATAGATGATCTCCAAGCAGAGCAATAACCTAGGTGGGACAAGTGGGGCTTTGTTCCAAGTACCACCGAATTTAGAATCCCAAAAGACTTTCACCAAAAGCTAACACAAGCTTAGGGACCTTCATTTTCTCATCAGCCTTGTGAGGAAGCAGCAATGCATTTTATACATTAAAAATGTGAAGGTAGGAGGGCTAGAACCCTCACATTCCCTCTTCATAGGTAGTCCCCTGAGCCCCCACCTGCTAGGAATAATTGTCCTTTGAATCCTGGCTCTTTTCTCTTCTTCCAGGGATCACATTCCTAAAAACTGCTTCTTTCTTCAATTTACTACTTCACTATGTTCACATCTGATCAGAGATTATGTGCCTCCACTTTCTCCACTGTACTTCTGATTCTCTCAAAAAGATTTATTCTCAAGCTGCTGGATGGGGTATCTCAGCTTGAACAAATTTAGTTCTGCCATGAGATTTCAGAATCAATGGGGAGAATAGAAAAAATCCCTTCCCTTGCTACCCTATGGTATAGATTCAGGGATTATGTTCCACAAAGTTTCTCCTGGTCAGGACTGACCCAAACTCACGAGAGAAATGAATTGACCCCAGGGGTGGCAGCCTTGGCTATTTAAAGGCCTCCAGGGATGTGACTAATTTTCAGAGAGCCAATTCTAAGCTCAATTTAAATTATCACTTGGTTTATACTTCATAAAGGGATCATATTTTTACAGTTTAGGCAGCCCTGAGCAAGTCACTTAACCCTGTTTGCCTCAGTTTCCTCATCTGTAAAATGAGTTGGAGAAGGAAAAAGCAAATCATTCCAGTGTCTTTGCCAAGAAAACCTCAAATTAGGTTACAAAGAGTTGGATATGACTAGAAATGCCTGAACAACAGCATTTTTCATAGTTTAGTAACATTAGCATATTAATGCCTGCTCACTTCTATTACCAGACCTTTTGCTTTTTGTAATATATAAAAGGTAGATGCAGAAATCAATTAGTCAAAGATGAACTGCCCCTTTACACTATTCTAGATAATAAACATTCTTCATCCATTTGTTTTTTGCTATGTGGAGAGATAAGCCAAGTTTTCTTGAATGTGTATCTCATTCAGGAAGCATTGCACTTATGGGGCTTAATGCGGTCAGCACAGTGTCAGTCACAACTGGGAGCATATGGAAGAACTCAACATATCATTTGAACTTAACACTGGTCGTCTTTCACGACAGTATCAAATACCTTTGGTAAGTACACATCTCCCTGTTTCATGCCTCCCTTGATAATAGTAATCAGAGCGTCCCTGAACAACACATTTCTTTTGTTGCTTCCTTCAAGGAATCTTTAATGAAGATGACATATGTATACAGAGACCTGGTATGAAGAGAGCCTCTAAGGAGTCATTTTACTTTGTTGAATCAAATGTGTGTATTTTTCTTTTGAAATATAGTCAACAAATAAGCACCGTAGGATCTTATACTCTCTCTTCTTATCAGTCAATTATGTAATTGTAGTGAGGCAGTGGGGGTGGGCATAATGTATAGACTTTGAGTCAACCAGGCTGGGGTTCCCAATCCCTCTTAATTCTAGTCAATTGATCATTTCTTATTTGTCCTGTATATTGCTTGTTGGCACATACTTGTTTATATGTTCCTTCCCCGTTAGATTATAAGCTCCTTGAGGACAGGGGCTGTTTTTGACCTTTCTTGTATTTCAGAGCTCAGCACAGTGCCTGACATATAATAAGTACTTCATAACTGCTTATTGATTGACTGACTCTGATATATGCTGGTTTTTTTTTTTTTACCCTGGGCAAGTCAAATAACTTCTTAATACCCCAGGCAACTCTTTAAGACACTACATTTCATAATAACTGCAGATCTGCATTAATAGAAATGCAGATCTGCAGTTATATAAGTGAAATCACAGAACTGAATAAAAATGAATTTTCTTTTAATAGGCTGATGTAGACTTTCTTTTAATAGGTTTATCTAAATCTACCTATTTGACAGTAGGCACATAGAGAGCTCATTATTGATGTTTTCTTGATCAGGATCAGTTTAAAAATAGCAATAATATCCAAGCATTTTTTTTCTAAGTTCTTGGTATCTTCTTTCTGTTATCTTGGAAATTCATCATTCAATGGCCTTAAAGTTTTGTCAGTTCCAGCACAGATCTCCTCTGTTGTACTTAGTCTAGTCTGAGTGCTCATGCTAACTTTATTTTCTTCAGGGTCATTTCTACTTCTTCATGGGACTATGATATTAGAGTCAATTAGGGACCATGATATTAGGGTCCAAATATAGTCACTCTACTGTCATTGATAAAGAACAGTTTAGTATTAATAATCTTAACCATTTATAGTATTTACTATCTTTCATTTGTTTGATATCTTCATTCCAGTTTCATCTTTAATTATTCTTCCGATGATTTGGCTTAATTGGGTCTTTTATCATGTTTTCTATAATTTTGTTTTACCTCTACTGCTTCTCACTATTGTATGGAATGATACTGTTCATAGTCTCCTAGCATCTACTTCAAGATCTTATAAACAAGTTTATATCAGAAATTTTTGTGTTTGTTGACTAAGAGTTTCTAGACTCTTTTGTTCTCTTTTTTGTGGTAACTGATTCACAGAAGTTAAACTTCCTTAAGAAATGATCATTTGGAGGGACAGAACAAAGATGGTGGAGTAAAAGCAGAAGCTTGCTTAAGCTCCTACTCCAACCACCTCCAATACCCGTAAAAAAATGACACTAAACAAATTTTAGAGCTACAGAACCCACAAAGTGACAGAAAGAAACATTTCCCACTGAAGGCAGCCTGGCAGGCCAACAGGAAGGGTCTATCTCACTGAGCTGGGAGCTGAGCATAGTCCCACATGAGCCACATGGGCCCAAACCTGGGATGGCCCAGGCCAGTGACCCAGACCTGCCAGAGCAGACTTCAGGAAAGTGAATCACCAGCAGCTGTGGTGGTTTCCAGACTTCTCAACCCATAAATGCCAAAGAGAAAGTAAAAGGTCAGTAGGGAACTCTGTTGGAACTAGGTGGAGAAGAGTATGGGCTGGCTCCTGCCCCCAGGGCAAGATGTGGCGGAGTTGAAGCAGCTCCAGCTGCTGCAACATGGCTGCCTCCAGAGATTCTGGCCTGCAGATGATAGGGGGACCAAGTGACCATTCAGAGGGTAATTGCTCTGGCTTTGACCTGCTTGGATCTGGATCTTGGTCTTGGGTGGTGCTCCTGGGGTGAGGAATTCTAGCTGCCAGATCTTGTGGTGGCTGTAGAGAGGGCACCCTCCTAATAGCTCTGGCAACTGTGAAAACCCCAGCAATTTGAGACACAGCTCTCTCTACTCTGGAAGCAGAGTTCTACCGTGGCAAAGAGCTCAAAAGTCGAGTAATTGGCTGGCAAGATGAGCAAGCAGAGGAAGTGCAATCAAACCATAGAATCCTTTTCAGGGGACAAAAAAGGAACCAGAAGAAGACAACAAAGTCAAAACTCCTGCATCAAAAGCTTCCAAAAAAAATTTGAACAGGTCACAGGCCATGGAGGAGCTCAGGAAGGATTTTGAAAATCAAGTAAGAGAAGTGGAGGAAAAATTGGGAAGAGAAATGAGAATGACGCAAGAAAATCATGAAAAGTAAGTCAACAGTCTGCTAAAGGAGACCCAAAAAAATACTGAAGAAAATAACACCTTAAAGAATAGACTGGGGGCAGCTAGGTGGTGCAGTAAATAAAGCACCAGCCCTGGAGTCAGGAGGACCTAAGTTCAAATCTGGCCTCAGACACTTAACACAAAAAACTAGCTATGTGACCTTGGGCAAGTCACTTGACCACAATTGCCCTACCTTCCCCCCTCCAAAAAAAAAAAGAAAAAATAGACTAACTCAAATGGCAAAAGAGGCCCAAAAAGTCAATGAGGAGAAGAATGCCTTAAAGAGACAAATTGCCAGACAGAAAAGGAATTTCAAAAACTCACTGAAGAGAATAATTCCTTCAAAATTAGATTAGAGCAAATGGAAGCTAATAACTTTATGAGAAATCAAGATGCTGTAAAACGAATCTTAACAAATGAAAATATAGAAGGCAATGTGAAATATTTCATTGGAAAAACCACTGACCTGGAAAATAGATCCAGGAGACATAATTTAAAAATTATTGGACTACCTGAAAGCCTTGATCAAAAAAAGAGCCTAGAAATCATCTTTCAAGTGAGTATCAAGCAAAGCTGCCCTGATATTCTAGAACCGGGGGCAAAATAGAAGTTGAAAGAATTCACTGATCACCTCTTGAAAAAGATCCCAAAAAGGAAACTTCTAGGAATATTATAGCCAAATTCCAGAATTTCCAGGTCAAGGAGAAAATACTGCAAGTAGTCAGGAAGAAACAATTTGAGTACTGTGGAAACACAATCAGGATAACACAAGATCTAGCAGCTTCTACATTAAGAGATCAAAGGGCTTGGAATATGGTATTCCGGAGGTCAAAGGAGCTAGGACAAAAACCAAGAATCACCTGCCCAGCAAAACTGAGTATAATGCTTCAGGGGAAAATATGGTCATTCAATGAAATAGAGGATTTTCAAGCATTCTTGATGAAAAAACCAGAGCTGAACAGAAAATTTGACTTTCAAATACAAGAAGCAAGAGAAGCAGGAGAAGGTAAACAGGAAAAAGAAATCAAAAGGAACTTATTAAAGTTGAACTATTTATATTCCTACATGAAAAAATGATAATTGTAACTCATGAGACTTTTCTCAGTATGAGGAT
>CM053581.1:374846255-374868422 GCA_028627135.1 Pseudochirops cupreus
ACTGGTGGAGGGGGGAAACACTGGGATGGCTGTTTTGGGGTGGTGGGCGGGGGAAAGACGGGGAGAAAATATGTAACTAAAAATCTTGTGGAAATGAATGATGCAAACTAAAATAAAATTAAAAAAAATAAAATAAAATAAAAAAATAAAATAAAAATAAATGTTGTTGACCAACCAACTATATGCATCCATGTATATTTGTAATGTATGTGGGTGTTGTACAAACACACAAACGTATATGTTCATATATAAGCATATATATGCATGCACATACACACATATATGAACGAAGTTAGAGTGAAAATCCTAATGTCTATAAAATCTCTCCTCTATAGAAAATGCATTTCTTCCTGTCTTTTTTTTTAAAGGAAACTTCACACCTGAGACCATTTTTATTTACAGCTGTCACAAGTAAGAGGAAGCCTGATGCAGCGGAAGGAAAGAGTCTGGATTAAGACGGATGCATAGGCATGCTTTCCCCTTCTTGACTGAGGTGAAGGCCAGCTTCTGTGTGGAGAATAATGTATGCATTTCCAGAAAAAAAACCAATACAATTAAAAATGTTTTTTTGCTTTGACTTCATTTATTTGCTGCAAAGGAGGGCTTTTATTTGGGGGCTGGGAAGGAAGTAGTGATAATGATGAAAAAAAAGACAATGAAGAAACTTTAGAATACAGATGATAACAGAAGGAAGTTTAGAAGGAAACAGAGACAAGTAAGGTAATGTTAGCACTACCATGTGAAATTACATTTACATATATAATATACATCTATGCAGACACATAGACACATATATATACAACACACACATACACGTGTATATATATTATATAATATATAAATTTATATATTACACACACATATACTAGATTATGTGTGGGGATATAATATAGATATATAGATATATAAAACTGATCCAAGCCCCACACACAAACTTTCTTTTCTTTCTCCTTCTGTATCTGGTAATATTTATTTTTGTTGATGACTGTCTAGTTGATAATAAAAAGAAAATCCATACAAAGAAAAAGAAGGAACACAGGATCTGCAGTCTGAAGACCTGGCTTTACATCTTGTCTTTGCTCATTACACTCTCTATGTGGCTTTGGGCAAATTATTTAGTGTCTTTGGTCTTGATGTCCTCATCTAAACAAGAATACTAGTGTTCCTTATACATGTATATATGTGCAAACATATGATATCAGAGACATGTATGTATATGATATTAGTGTCAACAAGTGAGCTTAGTGTCTACTAAAGATAGGCTGTGATTGGCTACACTAACAGATTATAGGAGGAGGAATTCAGGTTTCTCCAAATGAGTGAATCTCATCTTATCACCTTGAAAATGCTGTGAGATGAAAATGATTCCTCCCTCAATCCAAAGATGAGAAAACAGACTATAAGAGATGAATGACTTACTTACGACTCCATAGGCAATGGGGTCCAGAGATGGTATTTAAAACGAGATCCAAATTCCAGACTAGACTAGAAAACTAGACTCCAAATTCTCTTCCATTCCTTTCAGGTCTTCCTTGTTCAGTCATTTCCTGTCTCCTGGCTGGGAATTCTATCCACCATGCTACCTAGCTGTCCATGCAACTCTTCCTAGGAGCTTTTAAACTGAACAGGAAAACCAACCAACCAACCCTAGTTCAATTTCGCCAGTAAGCAAGATACCCACGTATACGCAGTTTCTTTTCTCTATGTGGCAACTAGGCAGCACAGTGCTTAGAGTACTGACTCTGGAGACAGGAAGACTCATCATCTTGAGTTCAAATCTGACTTCAGATACTTTCTAGCTATGTGACCCTGGGCAAGTCACTTAACCCTGTTTGCTTCAGTTTCTTCTTCTGTAAAATGAGCTGGAGAAGGAAATGGCAAACCACTCCAGTATCTTTGCCAAGAAAACCCCAAATAGGGTCATGAAGAGTCAGATACAACAGAAAAGAAGTGAACGTCTTTGACGCTCTTTTGTCTTCTCACTGAAAAAGTTTTATTCTTAATGAAAAGGTCAACATTTTCATCATTTTGAAATACTTGAAACAACAGCATATAAGGTCATATATAAAGACTCAAAATAAAAACTAACTTTAACTAAGTGCACAGCATTTCACAATGAAAAGGCCTAATGCCTTTTGCTTTGAACTCTTGGTTTCCACCTTGCTTTAAGTGATTCAGGACTCAATAATGTGCTTTCAAAACATCTAGTTCAATTCCACAACCTTTATGGGATGGAAATCTTTTACAATACACACCAAGCCATCCAAAATATTCCTTGACATCCTGCTAGTACATTTAAAATGGCTATGAAAAAGCATACTATAAATGGTACACAAATTGAAGCATCCATTATACCTGATAGAATTACATTTTAAAATTAGCTGGGGAAAGAATAAATGCTCTTGCATGTTTTACAGGTATTTAAAATTATATGCTGCTTTTAGGCTACATAGGAAGAGTATAAAAGTCAGGATGCCAAAGTAGAAAGAGCCCTAGCTTTATAGTCAGGAAGAGCTGGGTTCAAGTCCCATTTTACACACTTACACACACACACACACAATGTGGGATCCTGGGCAAGTCAACCTTAACCTCTCATTATTCTGGACAGCTGATACTTCAGGTTGCAGAAAGGTGCTGACTGGCACTGTTAGAGGCTCATCCAGGAGCTCTCCATATTAATGAAATGACAGAATCCAGTCTTTCCCTAATAATTTTTTTTAAAAAAGTGTTAGGGGCAGCTAGGTAACCAGTGAGTAGAGCACCAGCCCTGGAGTCAGGAGGATCTCACACTCTTAACACTTATTAGCCATGTGACCTTGGACAAGTCACTTAACCCCAATTGCCCTGCCCTCCCCCCTCCAAAAAGCATTAAAAAAAAGTGCTTATCCCCATTCTACTCTACGAAGAACATAATATTTCTTTTACCCATTTTGAAACTTGAACGCATAGAAATGATCTCAGGTATTGTACTTGTATATGCTGAATCAGGTTCTGAACGGCCATTAGCAACTCACAACTTTTGAATGAATTAAAAGGGAAAAAAAAAAAAGGGCGGCTTCCACTCAGCTTCCTTGCCAGCACAGGAAATCCTGTATGAGTTGTCTCTACTTTGCCATGCTCTAAGCTTTCATTTTATTCCTATCTAAAGACTAACATTAGCTACATTTCTTAGGAACTTCCCTCCCCACTCCCACCCCCACCCCCACCCCCCACCCCCAATAGTTTCTGGCTCTGGGCTCCATTTGAGACAAGGTCAGCAAGAAGAGAGAAATAGGTTCTTATCACTCTGCAGCAGCTGTGCTGAGGGAGCAAGACAACACTGTTTCGAGGTGTTCAAACTTATTTTAAAATTACATTTTCTTTTGAATTATCATGTGTGGTGCAAATATTAACAAACATATTTCCCAATTGAAAGGACAGAAAAAAGGATTGTATATGACACTATGGCTCTCTACAGGTATAGCTTTGTTTTTTTAAACATATGTATATAAAATTTAACTTGTGAATTCCAACACAGGCCTGCTTGTCCCCTTTGGAACTTTATTCTTCTTTCTTCTGTGTATTTTTTAAATGTTTCAGTGACATTCTTATTTTTTTATTCTATTTTTTTTTTGGTATCACTATCACTACTTAACCCTCCCTTCCTACAAACCCAGATCCCTCTTTTATAACAAATAAGTACAGCTGCCCTAGTTTATGTATCACGATTGTTTTCCTTTACAATGTTGTAGTCAGTGTAGAAATTGTTCTTATGGTTTTCCTTATGTCACTCTAAAACATCCCTCTAAATATTTCTGGGTCCATCTTTTTCATCATTTCTTATGGCATAATATTCCATTTCATCAATATACTGTAATTTATTTCCCAACTGATGCATTCCCCCTTAGTTTCTGGTGCTTAAGTCTAATACAAAGATTTTTGTGCCTATGGGTTTTGTACCTCTTCTCTTGATCTCTTTAAGGTATATATATTTTATATATAAAAGTGTGTGTATATACATACACACATACACACACATATGTATGTGCATGTATGTATGTATGTATTTTCCCTTGATCTCTTTAGGGGATATTATTAGTGGGATCATTGCCACAGTTGAGTAACTGTTTGGGAATGGTTCCAAATTGCTTTCCAGAATGATTGTATCTACTTATACTTCATCAACCATGCACAGTTGTGTGTTGTGCTCCAACATCTCCTGTAACAATTGTAATTTTTCTTTTCTGTCATCTTTGTCAAACGGAGTGTGAGGTATACGTACTTCAGCTGTTTTAATTTGCATGGCTTTTTATTACTCATTCAGAACAATTTTTTTAAATGGTTGTTGATAGCCTTCCTTTCTTCTGTCAAGAACTGCTTGCTTGTATCCTTTAATAATTTTTCTTTCGGGGAATAGTTTTTGTCCTATATTTCTATCAATTCCTTCTGAATCTTGAATCACAGAACTTTAAAAGAAACTTGAAGCAAAAACTTTTCTTATTTGACTTCTTTTTAATTTTAACTATATTGATTTTGTGTATAAACTTTTTAATGTTATGTAATCAAAACTGTCCATTTTAACTCATATGAGCCTTTTTATCTCGTGTGGTGATGAACTCTTTCCCAATCCATAGTGCTGTTAAAATTATCTCCTTCTCTACTTTACTAATTTGTTTATGATATGACCTTTTATATACACACACACACACACACACATATGTATATGTATGTCATATATCCATTTGAAGCTTTTGTTGTATAGTGTGACATATTGATCTGAACATTATTTCTGCCAGACTGTCTTCTAGTTTTACCAGCAGTTGCTAAATAATATGTTGTTACTCCAACAGTTGGAGGCCTTGGGTTTACTGAATGTTGTGCTATTTCATTTGATGGATTCTCCATCATGTATACCTAATCTTTTCCCCTGATCAACATTTCTATTTCTTAACCATTAAGAATAATTTCTAGTACTCCACCATCGTATAGTCTGATATCTGATGTAGCTAGGCCCCTTTCTTTCTACTTTTTAAAAAAATTAGTCCCCATGCTATTCCTCGCATATGGTTCCTCTCAATGAATTTTGTTATTATTACTTTCGTTACTATTTTTTCTAATTCTATGGTATAGCATTAAATCTATAAGTTACTTTAGGAAGTGTCTTTTTTTAAATTAGATTGACATGACCCAACTGTGAACAATAAATACCTCTGTGCTTTTTTATAATCAATCTTTATTTCTATAAAGAGTGTTTCTCTTGACTCTTATATTTTATTCTCAGAGCTGACACTTTCATTAGGATTGTTTAAAAATCACTGTTCTATTACTATAATGGCAAGTAGGTATGCAGGAAATCAGCTTATTTTTAGAGTTATTTTTATTCTTCATCTCAAATAGTAAACTGAAGTTGTTGCCAGACAAATTGAGAATTTTATGCAGTTACTGTTGATAAGTCTGGCTCAGGAAGTTCTTTTGGCTGTCCCATAGGCTATCCTGAAAATTCATTGACAAAAATGAAAATGTTCCCTTTGTTCTAAATAATCAAGACAGTGGAGTCAGGTGGGGCCCTCAAAAGGAACACAGCAGCACGAATCCCCCCAGCATTCTGTTCTCAGTGCTTTCCCTCTCCTTGTTCTACCTTCCTCAGTTCTTTCACACAGCTCACAGTTAAAGAAGTAATCTTGTCAGGGTCTCCTCCTTTATATAAAGCGTACGTACAACCTATCTTGCAGTAACACTACACATGCTATTAAAAAAATAAAATAAACACAAAGAGAATATAGATTTGATAGATGGTCTCTCAAGTCTCTGCCACCTCTGAGTTAATGATCCTTTCACTTCAGAGCACCCCTTTGGGACAAATGCAAATAGTCACTGGTATTCCTTACTCTGACTTTAGACTGTGGCTTTGTATTTTTTTTCCTACTCTATGTAATAGAGAGTAACATAAATGGGATGCCTAATTGGATTGACAGAATGATTTCCCATTCTCGAGGACCTGAATGGTGCTGGAATGGTGTGAAACAATGTTAGAAGTAAGACCTGTATTCCAGTCCTGGCTTTGCCATAAACTTGCCTGTGATCTTGGGAAAATCATCTGACCTCACTCTAACTAGTCTTTCCTAGCTAGGAAGTGTCTTGAGACAAGATTTGAGCTCAGGTTTTCTTGACTCTAAGTACTGGTGTTAGAGGTGCAGTGCCCCTGCAATCTGGAGAATCTGGGTAAAATTTTTGACTCTCCATTCATACCAGAGAAGGAGTCTGAATTATTATGGTGTTAAAAGATAAAATGGAGGCAGCTAGG
Source organism: Pseudochirops cupreus (assembly GCA_028627135.1). Lineage (NCBI taxonomy): Eukaryota > Metazoa > Chordata > Mammalia > Diprotodontia > Pseudocheiridae > Pseudochirops > Pseudochirops cupreus. The sequence goes on from CM053581.1 coordinate 374,852,539, forward strand.
TGGCACAGTGAGTCGAGAACTGGTCTTGGGAGTCAGGAGGACCTGAGTTCAAATTCTACCTCAGACACTTAACACTTAACTAGCCATGTGACCTTGGGCAAGTCACTTAACCCCAATTACCCTGCCTTCCCCCCTCCAAAAAAAGACCAAAAAAACCCAAAAAATGAAACAAAAGATAAAATATGTTGACATTATATAATACTGTAGATATATTTTATGCATTTCTGAATTTCTAAACATTTTCTATCATCTGCTGGCCTTTGTGTGTCATCTGTAGCTACTGCAAAACTCCCCCAAAATTCCCATTTAATTTCTTATGCCAGCCCATAATACACTGAAACCACGATGGGGAAAGTTGCAATGTGGAAGGGACAACTATAGCATTCTTTCCCCTATGCCACCTAGATTCCTCTCATAATTACCTCCCTGCCTCATTATTCCCAGCTAGATTTCCAAAGCCTGAATCTTCTTATAATAATGTTTGTCTACCAGACTGGAACCACTGTTCTCAGATCTTCAATTTCCTTACTACAGCTTGAAACTAAAGCTTTGTCCACAGAGGCCCAGGAATGACACCCTATGTTTAGCTGACATCCACAGTATATATTTTCTAATGAGCTAAACAATGTTTGATTTGGGGGTGGGAGGGTCAGAGAAAGGGGCATAATCAGAGTCACATTAGATAGAGAAAAGGCCAGATTTGCTTAGCAAGAGCCTAGCATAAGAGACAGAATCCACAAGATGCTAATTTTGCATTCCTTTCCAACTACGTCCTTCCAAAGGATGACAAAAGTCCCAATTTCATTCTTGGACAACATGCCCTCCTATCTAACAAAGTAATTGGCCACAGCTGATGGTCTCAAAAAAACATTACTTGGAAGAATAATCTTTAGCTGTTCCAGCTCCCATTAGCGGAATATTTTCAAATAAATGAGTTAAAATTCCTACCTTCCAACTACAAAGGTTATTCTGCTCCCCCCCCCCCCCGAAAAACCCCATAGGTAACCATTTTGCTTTCTGCCAAAAGGAGGCTTTTTTTAAAAAGTGGAGTCCAGAAGTATCTTAGTATCTTTTATCTTCAGTAATATTTCATATAAAAGTATCTAAGCCCAGAGATACAATCTCAAAGCCCTCCTGCTAAGATGGGATTCTAAAGTATCCTAAGATTTAGTTTCTTAAACTAGCAAAAAGGGAAAGCCATTTCCTTAATGATCATTCGGTAGCAACATTGTTATTATATAATTGATGAGCTTCACTATTCTTAGGAACTCTTTTAATAAGCTGATTTGATCACTTGAGAGTTGGCAAGGGATAATGGAAAATATGCTAGACACAAGATCTGAGTTCAAATCTCTCCTCTGATAATTACCAGACCATAAAAATCACTTCACTTCTTTGGATCTCAGGCAGCTGAAACTAGAAGTCATAAATGGTTGGTAATCTGCCAAAGTACTGGGAGTTCCTATACCAATTATCATTTATTATTCAAACTGAAAAAAAGGTACAAAATCCTCCAAAACAGATTTATTTTATAATATTCAGTTTTGCTAAGTAAACAGTAAATATTTCTCAGATTTAATTCATGCCTTGCAATCAAATTTTGGGAGTCGGTTTTAATGATAGTGACTAAAGCTTGGATTTTTTTTTTTGGCTTAGGGAACTCCCAGCTGTGCAAACTCCCTCTACCAATGCAGGTCAGCACTTCTTGAAAACATATATGAGGAAATGACTCACCCAGGGTCTCGTTTGGTCATGTCTGATTCTACGTTTTCTTGGCAAAGATGCTGGAATGGTTTGCCGTTTCCTCTTCCATGCCCAGTGTCAACACAGCAAATATTTCAGAGGCAAGACTCAAATCCAGATCTTCCTCTACCCACAATTCTTCTCAAATTTATTAACCTGCCTCAAATTTTACCAGCCTGCCCATGCCTGCCTGACCTCTATGCCAACTCATGTCTAGGTATAACTAATGCCTATGTGGATCTGCAATGTTTGTAGTCCTGGAGCAAGAAAACAAGGGAAGAGGGATCCTTCCCTCCCCTGAAGAATCTTTAATCATTTGTGTGGGATGGACAGACGCCTTTGGCAGTGCTATGCACAGCACCTAGCACAGAGGAAGTACCTAATTAAATACATGCTTCCTTCCTTCTTTCTCTCCTTCTGTAAAGCACATAGATCACTTTTCAGAAACATGTTTTTAAATGCATAAAATAAAACATCTAGGGTTACAGAGAAAGCCAATTACATTAAAATATAATTATTTTTTAAAATGTTAGTGATCCCAGGTCAACTCCTAGTCTAAGATCATATTTCTATCACGTTACTCCTATATACCTTCATTTCTTCACAAATAAAATGAAGGGGGGATGGAGTTAGACTAGAATCATGGGTGAGGAACATGCAGCCTTGAGGCCACATGTGGCCCTCTAGGTCCTCAAGGATGGCCCTTTGACTGAATCCAAACTTGATTTGTTCTGAAGTCTGAATTCAAAGGGATGCCCTCAAGGACCTAGAGGGCCACATGTGACTTTGAGGCCACAGGTTCCCCCACCCCTGGTCTAGATGATCTCTAAGGTCTGCATTTAGGATCTTATTATCATTCATGTCAACATTTCTGTAGACTAAACATCCTTCTCAATCACTAGCAATTACACTTTTCACCTAATCACAACCTTTTTTGTACAAGAAGCTTAGCTTTTCAGTGCTCTCTTTTTACCTATGAGGTAAACAAGATATGAAATAACTTTAATCAAGATCATATTCTTCTGGAGGCATTTAGGTGGCACAGTGGACAGATGCGGCACTCATGCAATATTTACAGCACCCACAATCATGATAAAGACCATGACTATAAGTATTGCATGACTTTAGATCCCAAAATATACCAAACTCTCCAGATAGAGGACAGAAATGAAGCATTTATTCATACACCAGAGAACTGAATCCCAAAACCAGTAAGCTGATTCCATCATAGTACCAAAGATATTCAGAAGCCATAATAAAGCTGAGGGCCATAGCATCCTTCAGCCTTCCCACAAACCAATACAAGATCAATCAAACCTCTCTCTCTCCTTGCCTGAGAGTCTTCTCCCCCCTACCTTCTTGCTAGCTCTGACCAGCTTCTTGTGGGTTCTGCTTCCTTTCAGCAAAACTCCTCCTACCACAGGCTCCATGGGACTATATTCAGCCTATTAGGGGGGGCAGAGTGTATCTTCCAGCAGGGAAGCTTCCTGCGGGCCCTGTTCCACCCTTCAGCAAATTCCCTCCACCACAGGCTCCATGTAATTACATTCAGCCTATTAGGGGGCAGAGTTTACTTTCAAAGCAGGGAAGGTCTTCAAACTCCCCCATAGGTCTATTAAGGGGCAGGGAAGATCTTCAAATTCCCATTCCCATTACAATAGAGCACCAGCTCTGGGGAGCAGGAGGATCTGAGTTCAAATCCAGACTCAGACACTAGCTGTGTGGAACAAGTCACTTAACCGCTCTGTTCCTCAATTCTCTCAACTGTAAAATGAGGGTTAAACGATGGTCTCTAAGCTCTAAGTCTGTGATGCTATAAAATAAAACAATAATTGTGGGTAAAGATCTTTGCTATTATATATGAGGAATGCTTTGAAGGGATGTGACACTCAAAGCCAGTTAGGACAGTTACAACTATCCAAGAAAGGACCTGTACAGAGCCAGCACTAGGAAGAATTTCACAGTTGACACTTTGCCATCTCCTTTTTGTACCCCTCTACTTAAAACACTCATTTCAGAACTGCACACAACCCCCTGCCATTCCCCAGACACCCAATCATGAAAATTTAGAGCAGTGGTTCTCAACTTTCCTAATGCCGGGACCCTTTAATACTCATATGTAGGCGTATCTGCATGTGGGCGGAGCCGCCTGGAGACAGACAGAGGAGCAGTATCTCGGTTCCTAAGAACATCGGAAATATGTGTTTTCTGATGCTTTTAGGCGATCCCTGTGAAAGAGTCGTTCGCCACCCACGGGTTGAGAATTGCTACTTCAGAGGTTTTTCAGCCACCATGATTTAAAGTGGGAATGGGTTTTTGAAGTCTTATCCATTTTACAGGAGAAAAGACTGAATCTTGGAGAAAGTCAATTACTTGTCCAAGGTTACACAGGGAATAAATGGCAGAAGTGGAATTCAAACCCAAATCCTCTGAATCCAAATCCAATGCTCGTCACCACATCATACTGGCTCAATTAAATGAATAGCTTAATTAAAATTAAAATTAAAAATTATTAAAAATATATTAAAAATAAAATCAACAGCTCTTCCGAGTCAACTTCCACTCTTGCAGTACGAATGATCTAAGCTAGGTTGAAATGTTATTATTTAAATTCACATTTTTATGTCTTATCTCCCCATCTCAACTGTAATCCCCATGAAAGCAAGAATACGTAGTGTGTGTGTGTGTGTGTGTGTATTTTTCTTTTTTACCTGCTCTAAAATGGCCATCCAGGACAAAGCTAGAGACCTAGTAATTGCCTAATACATATGTGTTCAAAAATAATAACGAAGACCCAATTATAACAATTTCTAGTAGGTGTGAGTGACTGACAACCTCTCACTCTGGAGGGTAATTTGCATTTTTAAAGAAGCAGCTCAAACTTAAATGAACCTATAGTTGGTTAAAATCATTTTTTTTTCACACAATGTGACAGTGAAGAATTTCAAGCAGTGGGAGAAAAATAATTTAGGGCAGAGAAGCTTTTCTTAAATCATTCCACATAGACAAGGCCTTGCCCTGGTTCTGGACTGAAACTGTGAAAGGAAGAAGTAAATCTGAAAGAAAAAAATTATTGTATGAATAAGATTTCCATATCAGATTGCAAGCCATCTTGGGGAGGTAGGGGAAAGGAGGGGGGGGGGGTAATTTAAAACTTATGGAAGTGAATGTTTAAAATTAAAAATAAGTAATTTAATAAATTGGGGGAAAAAATTATAAGAAGATTTAGTGACTGACTGAACGTGAAGGGCAAAGGAAAGAGAGGAGCCAAAGATAGTCTTAAGCTTTTCAATTTGTGGGATGGGAAGGACTGTGATGCTTTGGACAATGATTCAGTTCAAATCACCAAGTTCCTTCAACCAGCCTTCATAAGACATGGACTCATGGCCCTTCAGCCTCTTGTCTTCCTCTGGATACTATCCAGTTTATCCATGTCTTTCTTAAACTGCGGCACCTAAAACTGAACACAATATCCAGATGAGGACTGATGAGGGACTAATCCCTCCTTATTTCTGATGGCTCTCCCTTTTTCCCTTCTCCTTTTTCCTATGCACTCTTTTGCCAATCATGATAAGTATTGCTCTAGGGGACCAACCAGGAGTTCTCTCAGTTCTTTTAGTAAAATATTAGGTCCACATATCTGCCTCCATGGAAAGTACTAATACCTCTTTATATCTGAATGCAGCCAAGATCACACTAGCATCTTTGGCTACCACTTGACCCTGAGGATTTATATTACACTTTCAGTCATCTAAGACTCCCAGGTCTTTTTTCAGACATACTTCTATCTATGTTTCCTTGATTTTATACTTGTAAAGTAGATTTTTTTTTCCATTTTGGACCTGAGTATAAAACCCTATATATAATTTCTATTGAATTTCATCTTATTCAGTTCAGCCCCAGGGCTCTAATTTATGGAAATCTTTTTGGATCTTGGTCATCCAACAGTTCTGAATCCATTTTTAATGGTAGTATCATCATTAGGGGCAGCTAAGTATCATAGTGGATAGAGCACTGGACCTTGAGTGAGGAAGACTTGAGTTTAAATCTGACCTCAGACACTTACTAGCTGTGTGACCCTGGGCAAGTCACTTAACCCTTGCTTTCCTCATCTGGAAAATGAGGGTAATAACAACATCTACTTTAAGGCTGTTGTGAATATCAAATGAGATAGTATAATAAATAAAAATAATAATTGTAAGTGCCCCTCACATAGTAAAACAGTATATGAATGTTAGCTATTAATGTCTTATTATTAATTTGATATTATCTAGCATACATCTCTCCATCTTTTCCACAAGAATAATGATATATCTGGTTGAAAGTTTCATTAAAATCTAAGGAGCTCAAGGGGTCTGCCCTGTTAAAAACAGAAAAACTTGTTCTCAATCCAGTCAACTATGACTTACCCAGGCCCATTATTATTATGACTGGGGCCAAGTATGTGAGGAGCAGGTTTATTTGGAGGCACCATCCTCATCCTTCAATGCTCCCACTTATGTCCTTCCCTACTCCTTGACCCTCACCATCTACCTGCCTCCTACCACGAGCTCTTTCCCATGTAAGAGGCATTACCAACGGTTGGGAATTAGCCTCCACTCCCATTCCCATTCCCCCAAGGTTGGGGAAAGATTGATGGAAGGAACTTTTGACCCTCCTGTACCACAAATTTAAAAGTTCAGCATATCTTATAAATGAAACATTGTGGAACCTAGTTGTTTGTCGTTTTTTATATGTTATAGGTAAAACAGGTTTTTCTGTGCTAGCCAGAGAACATACATCCACTCCTTTCTATGGGAAAATGAATCCCAAGTTCCATATAACCAATTTCCATGCAACTTTTGGAAGATAATCTACTGTAAGGTAGGGATTATTTGTATAAAATAAAGTGCCAAATTTTGTGGTGCAGGTAAGCAAATGTCAAGAAGTCTAGAGAATAGAGTGGGATGAACACAAGACAGAGGTCTTAGAGATAACTTCCTAGACACTGGCTGGACATGTGCCACTACAAAAGAAAGTGGGGCCAAGGAGGGGGCTGAGTGTTTCAGGGAAAACAAACGAATGAATGAATGAATGAATGGATAAATAATAATTTCTGTGCCTTGAGCAAAAGGAGGAAGTGCAGCACAAAAGGAAAGAGCATATGAGAAGATTTCTATGCTGCTGAAAGGGAAGAAAATACCCCCAAGGAGGAACCCACCACCTCCTCTCAAAAACGGTGATTAAGGAAGAAGTCCACTCCAAGCTTAGACTGCCTTTGAGACTGGCAGGAGCTAAAGGTGGACTGGGGAAGTGTGCTCTGTGATGAGGACGCTTGCTATTATACACCAAACAGGGAGGAGAGAAAGCATGATCTGGGATGATACTATCAATATTCTCTAAATTCTTGAACCTCAGGCAAAACCCTACTGGTCTCATCATAGCTCTGCAGGGTAAGTAAAAACATGGGAGTGAGGGGGTGTCAAAGTGACCATGAGTGTCTGTATGGAAAATAAAAGAAATGACTTCATCAGAGAGATTCACATTGGAGATGAGTACAAGGTAAGTTTTCACAGGTTTGCTGTTTAGTTGATGAGTCATGCCCAGCTCTTCATGACTTCATTTAAGGTTTTCTTGACAAACATACTAGAGTAGTTTGCCATTTCCTTTCCCCATTTTACAGATGAGGAAACTGAGGCCAGCAGGTATAAGTGACTTGCCCAGGGTCACACAGCTAGTGTCTAAGGTAAGATTTGAATTCAGGAAGATGACACTTCCTGACTCCAGGCATGGCACTCTAACCACTGTCCCACCTAGCTGCCCTTTTCCACAGGTTGGATAATACCAAAATTATAAAAACATCATCACATCTTTCTCCAATCAACTTGATAAGATTACACAGTATTAACCTTTGTTTGAAGGGTACTTTCCATGGAGGCAGATATGTGGACCTAATATTTTACTAAAAGAACAGAGGGAATTCCTCTGGTTGGTCCCCTACAGCAATACTTTAAAATGATTGCCAAAAGATTACACAGGAGAAGGGAGAAGGGAAAAAGGGTGAGCCATCAGAAAAGCTGTCTCTTCCCTACATCCGATAAACATTTAGCTATGAAGTGGTCTGGCCTTTCCTTTTCTCATGGTTTTTTCACCCTTGGACTTCCAGATCAGGGTGCAGGAAGACAAAGTCAGATTTCTTCCCTCTTCTTCCTCACCAGTAACAGAAAATCATGCCTTGCATGAGAAGCATATGGTAGGCTCTGTTTGTTTGGCCAGATGTCCTGAGCTTCCTAAAAGCCTTCCTCTACTTGTTTCCTTTCCTGAACACAGGTCAGAGACTAGAGTTCCTGAGAATGGACCTTCCTGGTCTTGGAGGTTACTCTGTAGACAACCCTGGGTTCAGGAGTTCCTGAGTTTGAGGGTTCAGACAACAGATCTTTTAGATCAGGGGTTCTTAACCTAGGGTCTGTGAAATTGCATGTATATATATAAATATATAAGATAACAGACAATATATTATATAAATTATGTTATATATCACATATGTGATATAAACTCTTCATATATAACATATATTTGATAAAGATATTTTAATACAATTGGTTTCCTTTGCAATATTGCACATTTTTTTTATACCTTTAAAAATGTTGCTCAGGGGCGGCTAGGTGGCACAGTAAATAGAGCACTGGCCTTGGAGTCAGAAGGACCTGAGTTCAAATGTGGCCTCAGACACTTAACACATACTAGCCGTGTGACCTTGGGCAAGTCACTTAACCCTAATTGCCCTGCCTTCCCCCCTCCAAAAAGCAAAAATAAAATATTGCTCAGAGAAGAGGTCCACAAATTTCACCACACTTCCAGGGAAAAGCCATGATATAAAAAAAAACCTTAAGCAGGCCTACTCTAGAAGGAAGAGATTTCCTCAACAGATCGTTCCCTAAGAGAAGGAAAAAAGATCTTCGTCAGCTAGAGGAAGACAACCATATTAAGAAAATCCAGGAGTTCTAGATCTTACCTCCCCATTGCAGGATATTATCTTGAGTTGCTGTATTTACCTTGGAAGGGGAAGGGAAAAGGGATGAGAAATCTAATGAGAATCTAACCATACCGACATGCTTTGTTTCTGTATTTGCTTAAAGGCTTCTGTGAGGCCTTGGCATTATACGCATTTTCTACAGCTGAGTCATATCTGATACCCATATTGTACACATCTGAGAGCCCTGTTACATTTGGGGAAATTTAAACATGAGCTATATCATGAGCACATTTAGAGATCTTTCCGGGATACTCCAGGTGAGAGGACAAATCAAAGAGATAAACTGACCTTTTGGGGGTCAATCCCCAGGAATGGATCATGACCATGTGAGCCCAGTGACTTTGAGGAGATCTTGGGCTACAGGTGACTGAATACCTGTTCTGATTTTTTTTTTTAACGAATTCCCCAATCAAGGCACTGTGATACTATGGCAGCGATACTATGATAATTTGATCTGAACCAGCTGTGACATTCACCCCATTTCAGAGCTCTAGCTAGCTAGCTACTCTTGCCAGTTAGCTGTGTGACTTTGTGCCCCCTAAAAAGATAATTAGGGAAAAAAACACTTCTCTAGTCACTAGGATTTTCTTTGTAATGGAAGCTCTTTTATATCTGTGCTTCATACTTTCTACAGTGACTCACTTAAAAAAAAAAAGCCTTGTGGCATTTGTCAGCAGCCACTGGAATCATTTTGCTCTGTCTTTACTCCATTACTTAAAATGGGCCAGTCAAACATGATACATGGATTTAGAAACTACTTGAACCTATAAGGGGTCAAAGCTAACAGTGACATTCATATTATTCACCGTAAGCAGCTGAGTGAGTAATGCTCCCCACACTGTTCACTGTATACATTCAAAAATAGCTTCCTTTAAAGGGAATGCCAAAATTGAGGTATGCCTTGTTTATGAGCCTATGAGCAAGCCTGGGTTGGAGCTGTCAGTGTTAGACATAATCCTGAACCTTAGCCATTTACATGTTCAATGAAAAGTACATGCAGAAAGTCATCCACACTTAGTCAGATAGGATTATTCAGCCTATAGAACCTCTTTTTACAAAGGGATTCCTTTGCTCAAATGAACAAATAAATTCTTCCCCAAAATCTGCAGTAAGGCAAATCTTTAATGATATAACCTCCCAGGTCAACACCTCTGAAACTGGTAAAAACAAGCGTCTTTACTCCTTTTTGAATCATGAAATTTGCTCAATTTCAGTAACAAGTTTCATGATAGCCTAGAGTAGACTAACGGCAGGACCATCTGTGACTCCCAAATCGTCTCACAATTTAATAAACTGTATTTGGCTCAAGAACACCATCACTTGCCTTTCTAAGTCTTTTATGTTTTGAGAATTTCATGACAAGGTCTTCCAGTTAAAAACGGCAGCAGAAAAGATCCTAGAAAACCCTGGATTCCCAAGATACATTCTAGTATTGATATAAAAAGGGCACTAGACTGAATGATGATCAAGAAATCCAAAGAAAAACATTGGTAGCCTCCTTCATCCAGCTAGGTACTGCATAAAAGGCAGTCAGAACCTGCAAGTACTTGAAGCAACATCCTGCTGGAAAGCCAGCCCAAGCTCAAGTGAATGGAATGGGCTGGAAACTTGCAAAAGTGCCCAGATGGGGAAGGTCCCAATGGGAGAAGAAAGGCGGTAGCCCAAGGAAGGGGGAGGTCCTAGGGGAGAGAGAAGCCCATAGTAGCACTTGCAATAAGGATAGCCAAACTAACTAACCACAGGGTTCCGAAGCCAGCCAGAGCTCTGGGCACAGATGGATCAGGGAAAATAGTAACCAGTGGCAGGAGTCCAGAAAGTCAAGGTGAGGACCAAGTAGGGCCTGACCATTCTATTCAAGAGTGTAAGAGAGAAGACTGGCCCTGTCACCAAAAAATAAGTAAATTAAAAGTCAAGAATCAAAGTTAAAATGCAAACAAAAAGAAGACTCCTCCCCACTACTATGAAGAAATATTTTGTGTCAAGAGAGTCCTGACAGGTAAATACAGAAGAAAAGAGTAAGAATTCATATGCCAATAAACCATAGACGGGATTCCACAAGACACGGCAGCAACTACATTAAAGAAGACAAACATGTAGAATACAGGAAGGGGTAAAAAAGATCTTTAATAAGAGACTTTCAAGCATTCCTGATGAAAAGATCATAGTTAAAATGAGGAGCTGGAGAAGGCAAGAGTAAGATATGGTCAAAATATGGTTAAAAGAAATATACAAGAAATCTACATTATCCTTAAAAGCATGAATAAAATCAATGCAGGCAGCATTAGAAGGCAATCTGTTAACTGGTTTCATAAATTTGACAGGCAGCATGGTGAAAGAAAAAGTGCTGAACTTAGGGGCAGCTAGGCGGCCCTGGGATCAGGAGGAACTGAGTTCAAATCCAGCCTCAGACACTTAACACTTACTGACTGTGTGACATTGGGCAAGTCACTTAACTCCAAAAGCCCTTTGTTCCCCCTCCAAAAAAAAAAAGGCAAATAAATACATAAACAAACAAACAAATAAATAAATAAAAGGATTTTTTTTAATTCTCCCAAAAAAGTGCTGAACTTAGAGTCATCAAGATATGAGTTAATCCCACCTCAGGCACTGGGCAAGTCACCCTCTCTGTGCCTCAGTTTGCTCATCTGTAAAATGAAGGATTTGAACTCAATGACCACTAAGGTCACATTCAGATTAAAACTATTATCCTATGAAAGTATCTTTGCAGCTAGCCAAGATACATCAGGACTTGACTTAAGAATAGAAGAACAAAAGCTATTCCCCGACAGATAAATGGGCAAAGAATATAAAGACGCAGTTCTCAAAAGAAGAAATCTAAGCTTTTAAAGCAACCATTTTTTTAAAAAAATGCTCCAATTCACTAATAAGAGTAGTCAAAGTTAAAACAACCCTGGGATTCTACCTTACACACATTATATTAGCAAAGGTGACCCCCAAAAAGGAAAATTACGAATGCTTGAGGAAAAGTGAGAGCAAAAACACAAAATGTACTGCTGGTAGAACTGTAAAGTCTTACTTTTCCTGAAAACAACTGGGAAGTATATCCAAAATGTCACTAAACAGTACCTGCTACTTGATTTAACAATCTTACTACTAGGCATATTATAACCAGCAATAAAAAAATGTCCTTATACACACATATGTATCACAGTTTATTCTGGCAAAGAACTAGAAGCTAAGATTGTGCTCATAAAATTAGGGAATGGCTAAACAATGTAATGGAATATCATTGAACACCAAGAAATAATGAAAGAGTGAGATTTAGAGAAACCTGGGAAGACTTGTATGAACTGATTCTGTGAAGTGAGCAGAACCAGGAGAACCACTTATACTGTGACTGACTTTCTAAGGATTCAAGAACTCTGATCAATTCACTAACCAACCGCATGGAATTTATGATGCAGCAAGTTTCCCACCTCTTGGCAGAGGTGATAGACGTGTGCAGAATGGAGCATACATTCTCAAACACAGTCAATGGGGGAATTTGTTCTGCTCAACTGCTAACTTTTACAAGGAAGGCTTTTGGGGAGAGGAAGTAAGAAGGGGTCACTAAGGACAGATGACACCCTCTCAAAAAAAAAAAGATCACAAATGAAGTATTTTAAGAAAATGCAGGAAAGATGGTCCAGAGGGCAACACACAAGTAAGACAACAAAAGTGCTGAACTGTGTATATGCGTAAAAGTACTGAATAATAGTATAATAGTACTAATAAAAGTACTTAAAAAATAGCTCTACATAATGATATTGATTGCTTCATATTCAGTCTTTTTCTGTCCTTTCTGTGCAAGGAGATTTTTGTGTTTGCTGATATCCACTAAGTTTAAAATAACAGAAAAAGAAAACTGTGCAAAAATGCAGACATTTGGGGCCAAATCGTTGGCCTGACCCTAAAACCAAACAATGGGACAGGCATGTGGTCCTCCTAAGTACTGCCCAGACAGATGTTAACTTGGACTGCTTTCATTTCTTACTGTGACTGATAATTTTGCAATCCAATGATAGACCAAACTTAAAATTTAACTTGGATTATAAACTGAAATTGCAACACAGAATAAGGAACACAAGACATTCCTCTGAGGCTCTGTTAACTCATCACAAAAACATCAGGGTTGTTTGTGTTTTATTGGCCTGACAACAAAATGATATGCCATGACTGTCTCAGGAAAGTCATTTCACGGAGCTAGCAACCACTCAGTACATAAATATACAAGGAAGAAACCTGATTCTAGTAAACAAGCGAGTTTTCATATCCATGATGCTATCTATCTGCATGGGGAATTCCCAGGGTACCATTGATACAATTTGGCAATTTGCCTGTGATTTTGATAGTCTTGGAGAGTGTCTGAATTTAGTAAAGATTAGTAAACGCTTTCTGATCAAACTACCCTGGTCTGAACAATACAGCACACTGGCTCACATCCAGGAAAAAAAAAAGTGATTACATTTAATAAGATTTTCGAATTGGCCATTTCCTTCACTAAGAATCAAAGACAGGGATTGGCTGGGGGGAGCAGGGGGCACTATACTACAGTTGCAGCCTTTTTTTTTTAACCGCAACAGACTACAAACACCACTTTGTGTTAAGTTAAACAGATCAATGTTCTTTTTAAGTAATAAGTCAATTAAAGGAATGTTTTCCAGATGATCATATTCAGTTGTACATAATATGAAAGGAGATGCATGTTTTGTTATTCTTTAGATAGGAGAGTGTGAAAGGATTCCTAAACTTTTTATTTCAACAATGAGGGAACTTCATGAGTTGAGAGTTCCTTTACCAATACATAGCAGCTACTCTTCTGGCACTTAACATGGGTCTAGGGCAGTGGTTCTCAACCTGTGGGTCATGACCCCTTTGGGGATCAAACGACCCTTTCACATGGGTTGCCTAAGACCATCAGAAAACACATATTTCCAATGGTCTTAGGAACCAAGACACCGCTCCTCTATCCATCTCCAGGTGAGTCAGCCCACATGCAGATACGCCCACATACTAGTATTTAAGGGTTGTGGCATTAGGACAGTTGAGAACCACTGGTCTGGGCATGAGGAAGTTAAGTGACTTGTCCATTATTACCAAGCTAGTGTGAGTCAGAAGGACTTGAACCCAGGTGTTCCTGAGTCCAAGGCCAATCCTCTAGCCATGCCATGATGCTTCATGTTTAAATATAACTTGCAGATGCCTATTTCTCCGAATATATTTATATTATATATTTAAATATATTTAATACATAAATATAATTTTTTTAACATCTGGTATTGCAGAAGTTAGTATTTCTGGATTTTTAAAATATAGGTGCAAATATATGTGTAAGCATAAGTATTTGCAAAAGTCATATATTTCTTCTTACCACTTGTTGAAACTGATTTACAAACTCCCCTATCTGAAGTACAGCAGACAAGAGGATATAGCATCTGGGGTACAGGGACAAGATTTTGAAGGTTTACCTAACCACCAACCTGAATTAAAAATTACTATTAAATATCAATTTAAAAAAGTAAAAATTTAAAAATCCTTTTAATCTGATGTGGTTATTTACATAATTTTTCTGGTGATGCAGGGCTAGAGTTCAGGAGAATAAAGAAGGCTACATCTATAGAGCTGGGAGTCATCTCCATAAAGAGGATAACTGAATTCATGGGAAAAGATGAGGTCACCAAGTGATGAAGTATATAGTAAACAAAACTGGGGAGGCACAGAGCAGAGTCTTGGAATATACCCCCCATTGTTGTTCAGTTGTTTCAGTCATGTCCTACTCTTTGTGAACCCATCTGGGGTTTTCTTGGCAAAGACACTAGAGTGACTTGCCATTTCCTTCTCCAACTCATTTTTACAGATAAGGAAACTGAGCAAATAAGGTTAAAGACTTGCCCAAGGTCACATAGCTACTAAGTATCTGAGTCTTCCTGACTCCAGAGCAGGAGCTCTATCCACTATTCTAGCTGCCCAACCCTCCCTCTCCCCCCTCCCCCAACCAGTTAATGGATATAACAAAGATGACCCAACGCAAAGCAGACTAAGAAATGCTTAGATGTATGTAAGAAGGGAAGTGTCACAAATACTAAGACAAAAGAGTATTAAGGAGGAGAGGATGGTCTACAAGGCTGAGATCCTGTGCCTGTCCATCAGCCTGGCATTCCTGGGTCATCTCCCCACCCCACCCCACCCCACCCTTGCGTGGCATGTGCCAGACATCATATGTAAGGAGAATCTGAAGCGGGATGGTGGCAATGACACAAGAAAGGAGATACCTGGGAGTAGAAATGATCACTCTTAGCAACCAAACAGATAGGAGGGATAAGGGAAAAGGAAAAATCCAGGAAAATCCAGGCTTAGGTGGAAATTGCTAAGTGAGTTATGCAAGGCGGTGACAAGAGAAACCAGGAAGCTGTTAGGAAGACTGTTTTCTGAGAAAAGATCATAGGACCAGAGATTTAAAGCTGAATGTGGATCGAACAGCCACCTGATCTAAAAGATGAGTTCTCTTTTGGACATGTGGGAAGGTGAGGTATCGGTGAGAACGTCAGTCTGGGAAGTGAAAATCAGGGACTATTTAACTAAGGGATGAAAACTTATGTGTGGGAATCATAAAGGTAATTCAGTTTCATTGAATCAGCTTTTATTGTAATTATCAACTATATATGAGACAATATGCTAGGCACAAAAGACATTAAGGAAAGAGTCCCCGCACTTAGAAAAACTTACATTCCACTGAGAGGAGGGAGAGGATACACCGCATAAACAGGAAAGGGAATACAAGGCAAAATTTCAAGAGGGAAAGAGTGAAAACAACTGAGGTCAGGGGAGTACCTAGAGGTGAAGTCATGGGAGTGAATGAGATGGCCAAGGGTGAAATAAAAAGGATGAGTGTTGAGGGACAGTGGCAATGTAGGCAATGTCAACAGTTAAGAAGGGAAAGGGGGGGGCGGAGCCAAGATGGCGGTGTAGCAGCAGCAACACATTGCAGCTCTCACATAGCCACCCCAAAATACCCATAAAATAGGACTCTAAACCAATCCTGGAACTCCAAAACGCACACAAAGATACTTCCCACTAAAGTCAGCTCGGCTACGAGGAACCATATCAGCACTGCGAACCTGAAACC
>CM053581.1:374868922-374900028 GCA_028627135.1 Pseudochirops cupreus
CTGCTCTGGAGGCCTTCTGGCTGGACTGCTTATCTCCCCCTTTCACAATTCCCACTCGCAGCTGCTGCTAATCCGCTCACCTGAAGCTCCTCAGCTCCTCCCGTCCAGCCGCCCCTGGGGCACAGCCGCCGCTTCAGGCCAGGTTGGTTTCGGTTTGCAGTGCTGATATGGTTCCTCGTAGCCGAGCTGACTTTAGTGGGAAGTATCTTTGTGTGTGTTTTGGAGTTCTAGGATTGGTTTAGAGTCCTATTTTATGGGTATTTTGGGGTGGCTATGTGAAAGCTGCGATATATTGCTGCTGCTACGCTGCCATCTTGGCTCCACCCCCCCCCCCCCCCAGAGCTTGGTGTTTTGTTGTTTAGGTAAGAGCCATCTTCTAAACCTGTCATGCTTCTGTAGACTTTCCTTCCTTCCATGTTATGACAAGAAAAATCCAGGCTAATCATGTTCTCTCTTCTGTTGGGAGCATGAGAAGCTGTGGGAGAGTGCCTTGTGTGCCGGGGATTGGGGGTGGGGAGGTTTCTATTTACTTTGTTAATCTGTTTAATTAAATGCTTTAAAAAATTTGTATACGTTTTCTGGTAAAAGAAGTAAAAAACCAAGATACACTCAAGAGGAGTCATGGAACTCAATGTTGGTGGTTGCCTGAATGGCATATGCTATTGGGTTCTCCTAGTCTCTCTGTGACCATGCCACTTATCTGCCAAGACACTTTATGCTGTATTAGCCCAAGTATGGCTCTGGGCTTGAGGCAGTCATTGTGTTTCCTCATTCATAAAGGAAGCAACAGAATATCAGAGGACTCAAGTGACTGGCTTACTCAGCAGGAACTCTTCTCACTGACTTCCTGACCAGGCTCAGGTCTGTCCTCCATATTGTAAAGATACTGTGAGTTCTCACTATGATTAATATGCATCTAAAGCAATAGCATTCATTTAATCCTGACAAAAGAGAGGCAGTCTGATATAGTGGGGAAAAATGGAATAGGGTAGGGTAGTTCAGTGCCCTTGGAGTCAAAAACTCTAAGTGTGAATCCTGGTCTTCCAGTGTGTGTGTGTGTGTGTGTGTGTGTGTGTGTGTGTGTGTGTGTGTGTGTGTGTGTGACCTTGGGCTAGGTACTTCTTTCTTAATCTCGGTTTCTTCATTTGTAAAAATGAGAAGATTTGGGGGCGGCTAGATGGCGCAGTAAATAGAGCACTGGCTCTGGAGTTAGAAGGAGCTGAGTTCAAATGTGGCCTCAGACACTTTACACTTACTAGCCCTGTGACCTTGGTGAAGTTACTTAACCCCAACTGTCCTGCCCTTCCCCTCCAAAAAACAAAAAAACAAAAACAAAAAAAAAGAGAAGATTGAACAAGATGACTTCTAATGTTCCTTTCCAGTTCTACATGTATCCAATGGTTCTATGAACAAATATTTCATTGGGATCCCCCTATAGCATAATGCCTTTAGAAACACCCTTATCATGTATTCCTGGGCACAGTGGTGAGAAGCCCCATTCATGGAACATCCACCTCCATAGAAAGTGATTGTGTATAACTATATCTTCTCTCTCTGTCTCTGCCTTTGCCTCTCTCTCTCTTTCTGTCTGTCTCTCTCTCTCTCTCCTCTCTCCTCTCTCTCTCTGTCTCTGTCTCTCTCTCTGTCTCACCTCTTTCCTTAGGCAAGATTCTGGCAACCTTGGTCAGTTTTATTCGTAAGTAGTTGCCTACATCTTTGATTTGAAGAAAACTGGAAAAGTACCCTCTTCTCAAAAATGCTTCCTCCCATTAGTGGTTGGCACTGTTCTGAATGTAACCAGGGATTTCTACTAATTTCCTGTAGACAGGGAGAAATTCTGGGAATTGTTCGTATGGACTTTTGGGAATAGTAGTTCCAATGTAGAGTTTGAATTCCCAGCCCCAACTCCGACTTAGGGGGAGAAGCATCAAGAGATTTGGGGGAGAAAGCTGACCTGAAGCAGCTGGGCACAAGAGTTTGGGAAACAGAGGTTTAGTATGGCAGCTTTGAAGAGGAGAGAGATGACAGCATTGCCATGTCAGACTGGAACTGATGGTTGGGGTGACAGAGACACTCCAGCAGGAGCTCTGAATGGAGACTAAAACAGGGGTGTTAATGCAGCTAGAGCTCTCCTTGATCCCCAGCTCCCATCACCACTTATTGCTCCAAGGGGCAGCCCCTAGGAGTGAAGGTGTGGCTGGAATAAACTGGAGATAAGATCAGTAAAGACCAAGAAAGTTTAACTCCTTTCACCTTTCCCTTATGCTTGTACCTGGCAGGAATTTTCTACACATTTTTTCCATTTTAAAAAGCTGTTCCTAATTCATACAGTTAAAGATTACTGTATAAAGTATAGATTAACTTGGAGGGAGAGGAAACACCATGAAACTACATGCTTTGTCACAGCACCCTCAAGTGGACAAATACTGTATCTATCCTTCATCAATTTTCCATTCCAAACTACAATATAGATTATTTATGCTTTTCTGCTTTATATAAACAAGCCCATAATTTTCCTACATATCGCATTGTAGAAATTCACTTGCAAATCAGTCATTCCTAACTCAATGGCCTGTGTTTCAGAACAGCTCATAAGAATCCCTTTATCTATCATATATGAAGTGTACTATCAGCATCAACATGGAACCATATCATGCATAATAATATTTCTATAGGGAATTGCATTCAGACTTACAACTTGGAATTCTAGCAACATAATTCTCCTGCTACAAATGAATCCCGGTGCTACCAATTGTCCATTTGCTAGAAGCATTGGGCATATTCCAGCTCCAAGTCACTTTGGATTTATGCAAGCCCACAGACTTTCCTTTTCCTTTTAAAAAATAATCTTTATTTATTTATTTAATTATCTATTCATTTATTTATTAAAATTTATCATTATATAATAAAGGAATTATCTGATTTCTAAATTCACTTTTCTCTTCCTTGCTTTTTAGATGTGATTTTTATACATGCTTCTTATTTAAAATTTAATTGGAAAAGAATATAATAATATAGTAGCATAGAATTTCCAGTTGAAAGGGTCACCTGTATTCAATAATGAAAATCAGCTACTGGTTTAGGAGCTCAGTGGAATTCTCTCTCTCTCTCTTTCTCTCTCTTTTTCTGTGTCTGTATCTCATAGAGACCTGTGATTTCTTCATTGTAGGGGAACTCGTAGTGTAGAAACTCATTCCACCTATGCATATTGGTGACTCCTCTGGTACATATAGTCTTAGAGAGTTGGGGGAGAGGGCAGTGGGGATTGACAGATTAAATGTAGCCCACTGTGACAATGAGACATAGAACTCAATCCCAGGTCTTCCAAATACCAAGGCCAGTCCTTTATTCTTGGATTGGATTTTTGTCCTGATTGGTGAGAATATGAGTAGAAATTCACCTAACATACTCTATCTAGCCATGTTCAGACCAGGCTTCACATCCTATCTAGATATGCATCCTGGACATCTTGGCAAGAATGCCTATCCTTCAGCTCAGCTTTCTACCTCATTCTGTAAAGGATAATCAAATCAATACTACCTTTGCTTTTGGAATGTGACAGTTAATTGCCCTAGGACTTTACCATATTTGTGCTTACTCTCCAGACAAAAATTCATTTCCTTAGGTACCACTGCTTTAAATATATTGTCTCTCTCCACTAGAATATAAGTTCCTTGAGGGAATCGACTACATCACTTTTGTATTTGTATTTCAGGGACCTAGCACAATGCCTGGTAGAGAGTAAAATGTTCATTCATTCAGTCACTGTACCTTGCCTCCTCTTAAATTTACTAATGGCCCTAAAAAGCCATTCTTTCCCTCTGAGTGGTTAAGAGCACATACCAATCCCTTCACCACTGCGACTTTCCCTTGGGTTGGCATAAGAAATTAAATGGGAAATTTGGGGGAGTTTTGCAGAACTCACAATCTACAAGCAAAGGCCAGCAGGCAACACAGAACAAGTTTAGAAACTTAAAATGCATAATATATGTGTGTGTGTGTGTGTGTGTGTGCGTATGTATGTATATGTATATGTGTGTGTGTATATATATATATATAAACATAAATATATATATATATATATATATATATATTATTGCATAACATCAACCCAAATTTTATAAGGTATTGTAAACTTTCCCTAAAAGAAAAAAGAAAAAATTCAGACTTCTTCTTTGGTAGGAAGGGAGGATCAAAAAATTTGACGTGAACTTTCTAGATACTGTGGGCACCATGTCCCAAACCTCCACAATGCTGAAGTATAGTCAATCAAGTCATCCATGAGAGGCAAGTTTTATAACTAGAATAATGATTTCCAATAGAAATTTCCAATGTATTAGGTTCTATATAAGACTCTACAAGCTCAGAGGGTGGCTAGGTGGCGCAGTGAATAGAGCACTGGCCCTGGAGTCAATAGGACCCGAGTTCAAATCCGGCCTCAGACATTTAACACAAAAACTAGTTGTGTGACCTTGGGCAAGTCACTTAACTCCAATTGCCCTACAAAAAAAAAGTAAAAAAAAAAGACTACAAGCTCACTGCTGGAGGCGTAAACAAGAAGTAGACACAATTCTTGCCAAAAAAGTTTACAATCTAACAGGGATTATAATGCACGTCCACAAGCAGCTATAACACAAATTAGACGATGACAAATGCAAAGAAGCCCAGAGAAGTATGAGACACTTGGGGAGGGGAAGTTCATAGGTCTAAAGCTGTAAAATCCTTTAGACATCATTTTAGAGGGAAAGACACTAAAGTCCACGGAGGTCCAGTAGTTTGACTAATGTCACATTGGCAGTAAGTAGCAGAGTTGGGTTTGAATTTGGGTCTTATGATTCCAGAGCCACTGTCCTTTCTTTAACCATAACACTGGCAGGGCACATACTTTCCCCTTGGAGCAGGGGTTATTAGGAAAGCCCACCAATGGGACAGCAGCATTGTAGCATAATGCCTGGCACATGGTGGTTAGTTAATAAATGTTGATTGATGGATTGATCATGAGCCAATTATTTAATCTCTAAATGCCCTAGGGAATTCTCTGAGAGGTAAGTTATAAGAGCTGCTGCTTTGCATTTTAAAGTTTATTCTTCAGATCTTCCTATACCAATCAGAGGTGCAGACCCCCACCCTCATCCCTCCCCTAAAAAAAATGAAGGGAAGAGATTGGATTGGAGCTTGGTTATGTGATGCAAACATGTCTGTGAATGATTTTATACACAGCATTGAATTCAGTTACTAGCAGGCCGAAAAGAATTATATTCTGGTGATGTTATTACATGAATGAAGCATCTAATATTGAGTACTTTTATGAATAGGGTTTACTCTTTAATCAATAATGTTTTATCCTCCCAATAGGCTCTCATATAATTAAATATTGGGATGATCAATGTTAATTGTCTATCCTGGCATTAGGACTCCCAATTGCTTCAGTTTCCCTACTGGATAGAAGGAAAGAGTCAACAGGGTGATTAAAAGTCAGAAATCCTAGTAAATGTGCTCAAGGGGTTATAAGCACAATTGCTGATAGTGGAAAATCAATACAGATGATTCACTGACTTGGCAGGTGTGGAGATGTAACTTGTTCATACTGAGACTTACCATTTGAGACATTTTTAAACATGGGAAAGGGAGCATTTTGCAATGATGAGTGTTGGATTTTGAGTGGTAAAACCTGAGTTCAAATACTGACTACTTGTGTGAACCTGATCAAATTATTTATTCTCTGTGGGACTTACTTTCCTCATCTATAAAAGCACATTATGTAAAATTACAGGTTAGGTGACCATTTGCAATGTGCTCATTTCACACTTGGCAATGGTGGTGGCCACTGGTTGTGGTGTTGAGTGTATGTGGGTGTGGTGTGGTGTGGTGTTTGTGTGTGTGTGTGGGTGGGTGCGTGTGTATGTATAGGGATGACTAAGGATCAATCATGAGAGTATAAGTAAATGTGTTCCAAGAATTCTAGAAGGAATGTACTGCTTAATTCCAAGATAACAGTATTATTTCCCTTGACCCATGCAGCCCAACCCAAAGTTAGAAATCCTACAGACTTGTTTCTTTCTGGGACAGTAGAGAAGTTTGTTCCTTAACTAAAATTTGCCCTCACCTTTTCATATAAGTGAAGTTTGTTTATGAAAAAACAACCTGAATACTTTAGTAAGCTACAATTTTCTTGTTTTCTTTTTTAACCTGTTGTTTCTTATGAAAATATGCTGGTGAAAAGAAAAATGCATTGCCCATTCTTTGCTATGGTGAAGTAGAGCATTGGACTTGAAATCAGGAAGACCTGGATTTGAATCCTAACTCTGACTCTGGTTAAGTCACTTAAATGTTCTCAGCTTCAATTTCTTCATTTGTAAATTGGGGCTAATGGTAGTGGTTACTTCACAAGAATGGCATGTGGATCAAATGAGAAAATGTACATAAAGTGCTTTGCAAGCTTTAAAGAGCTATGTAAATGCTAGCTAGTGGGAAGTTAAATGAATCCAAGCAAATCACCAGTTATGTTCTAAAGGGGAGAGATAACAGAAGGCTATGCGGAGCCACCATCACCCCTGCCATGAAAAGAGATTTAAGGGAAGTCCCCCAGAATGTTATGTTGATTCTCTATGGAAAATGTATCAGAGGATATGGATGAGTCACAGAGGACAAGAAAGAAGAGATGGTCTTCAGTCTTCATCATTAGTGGGAATACTTACATCCATGAGATAATAGGTGCATCAATATATTGAAGAGATTATTTCTATTAAATTAACTTTCAGATTTAAAAAATTTTTATGATAAGGTTAATCATACAAACTTTCTTATTGTCAGCTAAAAAAAGAAAAACATAGCTTGGATACAAATTCAACTAAAATTCCTGAAAGATGAAGCAAGGATTAAAAAAAAAGAGTTAAATAATTTTTAAAAATATAAATGAAATGAGAGTACTGGAGGAAAAATTGGAAAATAAATGAGAGTTATGGAAAAAAGAATTGGAAATGGAATAAACAGTTTGGCACAGAAGGTACAAAACCTTGCCAAAGCAATAAGCTTACTGAAAATTAGAATGGATCAAATAGAAACCAATGATTCCGTGAGACAACAAGAAATATTACAACAAAGTCAAAAGATTAAAAAAAATAGAAGAAGAAAATGTAAGGCAAAAGCAATGACCTGGGAAACAGATTGAGGAGAAGAAAATTTGATAATCATTGAAATACCTGATCTCCATGATGGAAAAACAACAACACATAAACATTGTATTTCAAGAAATCTTAAAATTGTCCCGATTTCTTAGAACTAGAGGGAAAAGTGGAAATAGGATCCCCTGGTTATCTCCTGAAAGTAACCTCAAAATGAAAATGTCCAGGAACACTATAGCCAAAATCAAGAGTTTTCAGGTCAAAGAAAAAATTCTGCAAGCAACTATAAAGAAAGAATTCAGGTACTAAGGAACCACAGTTAAGACTCTGCACGTGATTTAAGGAGTCACCACTATAAAAGAGTGGAGATTGTAGAACATGTTACAGAAAGCTAAAGATATAGGCTTACAGTCAAGAGTAACTTACCAGCAAAACTAAGTATAATCTAATGGGAGAAAATGGTCTTTAAGAAAATAGAGGATTTGTAAGCATTCCTGATGAAAAATCCAGGGCTGTGTAGAAACTCTGAAGTTCAAATCAAAAACCAAAAAGAGGTGAATGTAAATGAACAATGATAAGGAACAAAACAAGGATAAACTGCTTACATTCTTTTTTTGGTGTGCTCTCTGTGTGTGCATATATACATACGTATGCATGTACATGTGTATATATATACATTACACACATGCATACATATAGAAATATACATATATTTCTCAATTACATGTTAAAACAATTTTTAGCATTTTCTTAAGGTTTTGACTGCACCAGGGCAGCAGCAATGTCAGAAGAAAGAAAGGGGAATGTATAAAAGATGGTACAAAGTTAAAATAGTTAGATTGGATACAGAGAGTGGGAAAGAGTTCTCACCATCAAGAGTTCTCATCATCAACATATAGGTTATATGCTTAGGTGACTGGAAGGATGGTTGTACCCTCAATGGTAATACAGAAGTTTTGAAAAGGGGGAAAAGATAGTTTTGAACCTACTGAATTTATCTATGGAGCCTCTACTTTGAGATGTTCAGTGGGCAGTTGGAAATTAGACTGGAAGTTAGCAGTGAGATCAGGTGTAGGTAAATGGTTTTGAGAATCTTCAACATAGAGATGAAAGCTGAGAGAAGGATGTCCAAGGGAGAAAAAACACTGGAAGTAATGGGTCCAAAGAGACAAAGGATTGACTCTAGTCCATTCTCCTGATTCTCAATGTCCAATTGTCTTTGACAAAACTCATGGGGACCAATCAGGAATTGCTATATCATTTCAGAAAAGTTCTTGTGATATAGCAAGAGGCTAAAGAGAATGCCCAGCTCTGTGGGAGGTGCTCCAGCCTAATGGATCAGGAATTTTCTTCATTGCCCCTGCTACACATTTAAATATTATTATTATTATTACATTAAATATTAAAATTTATAAAATCAAATTGAGTCTTTTTAAAAATAGAGATTCTAAACCTCTCTATAAAACAACAAAAAAAATGTGATTAATATCGAAAGTCATACACATAGAAATTCATGTGTGTATGTGACAGCATAAACATTTTCTACTAAGGATCTTTGCATAGTTCTAATAGTCTTCAACCACATAGCAAACTACTTTACTGAAAAGTAAAGCCAAAGTAACAACCCATTAATTAGCTATTCCCATAGAAATAATGTCCCAAGAAGGACATTCCTAAAAAGATCATAATGATTGACTTTTAATAGAAAAGAAAGCAGGCCTTTAAAACCCAGAGCTAAAGGGCTACAAGTAGCTATAACATATCAGGAAATAGATGGATTGGAAATGTTTCTATTAGACAGATATTAATAAAGATTTATAACAGTATGAGTGGATATGAAAACATAAAGAAAAAGTCAATACAGTATTTCAAATTTTTACAGTATTTGTACATCACCTATAGTTAGTGTCCTAAGTAACTGGTACAATTTGTAAAGTGCAGAATTCAGTAGACTGGGTTCTCATTCTAGCACTGCCAGCAATTGTTAATCTTTGGACCTCAGGCCATTCATTCTAGGGTATTAGTTTTCTCATTCGAAAAATGATGGGGGATGGGGGGTAGGTGGCGCAGTGAATAGAGCACCAGCCCTGGAGTCAGGAGGAATTGAGTTCAAATCAGGCCTCAGACACTTAACACTTACTAGCCTTGTGACCTTGGGCAAGTCACTTAACCCCAATTGCCCTACCTTTCCCCCTCCAAAAAGCAAAAAAAAAAATAAAATGATGGGGTTGGATAAGATGGCTTGATGATATATGTAAGATATTTTCCATCTGTAATAGCCTTCAATATAGCCTGAAATGCTGTTAATGGAAGATTACCTATAGTTGAGAAACTCACTGATATAAATTTATTCAGGTGGTAGAGATTCTCAAAAAATTCACAAAATCTGGTCCCAAGACCTTCACATTTTCATAGCTCATCTCCTATAATATCAAGTTTATCAAATGATAATGTCTATCTTTCAAAGCCTTTTGAATAAATTCATAATTTATGAAAATGAATATATAGAATCATATCTTATCATTAGCATTTCATCAGGAGTAAAACCAATCTTTCAATAAGTTTTTTTTGTTTGTGTCAAGTGGAAGAAGATGAGCAAAATTGCATTGATTCAGCCTTTTGCCCCACAAAAGTAGCCAGGAACAAGTTTGAGAACCACTCTTTCCGCAAAAATAAAATAAACAATAATTTCCCTGCAGCACCACCTAGTGGTTATGCACAGTGAAAACGCACTTATTTTTCTATCAATCGTAGAAATAACCAATAAGTTATTGAAGGAACCTGAAAAATGGTATATTGTGAACAAAAATTCATTTAAATTAGTCTTTACTTCTAAAAGTGAATAAATGCTGATAGCTAGCATTTATATGGCACTTTAAGGCTTGCCCAATTGGATTTTGCCTCCAAATTAAAAATGGGGGAACTGCGGCTGAGAGGTTATGAGACTTGCTTAGGGTCACACAATTAGTGTCTGAGTCAGGGTCTGTACTCATCTTCCTGATTCCAAATCCAGGGATCTATTTGCTTTGAACGAAAAAGAATTTATTGTGTACCTCTTATATATCAGGACAATGCTAAGGGCTAGTGATAAAACTGACATCAGTAAACCCTGCTTTATTTTCTAAATAAAGGTCAGAGAGTCTACACTTTGGGAACATTCTAAACTCACATTTACATTAATAAAAACTTTAAATGGATGCTTAGATTTTTGTTGTTGTTATATATCCTTCATTTACTGTTCCCTGTTTGCACTAGTAGATTCTACTAGAAAATATACTTTAAGAAACCAATGGGTACCCATTTCTCAGATTCGCAAACCTCCCCATCACAGGGCTTCCACACCTAGAAATCCGACCAATAGAAATTTCCTTGGTTATCAAGTGTAGCAAAAACTAGGACTTTCTCTTTCTTCCCTTTCCCAGAGTCACATCCTCTGAGGAAATGCATGCTGAAAGATTTGGAAAAGGCATAGCTTTTCTAGGAACATCTCTTTTCTGGCAAAGGGCAATTTTAATATTCCTGCTTAGTTGCCTCAGAAAAATTCTTGAGTGCAATATTAGTGCTTCCTCTGGAGAAGTGGGGAAAACCTTTCTCCTCAGTGTTTGAAAGGACAGCAAAATGCACAATATGTGAACCTGGAATTTCACTGTTGGTGATTTTCTTGAAGATGTAAAATTATGGAACTCTGCTCCTTGAGCAAGCTTAGGTGAGACCAAAGGTTGGCAGGAGTTAAAAAAAAAAAAAGGTAATGCCCAAAACCCTTATGAGAGGGAGTCTTTACTCTAGAAATGCATCAAGAAAGCTCTAACTAGGAGAATGTATCCTTTCAGTCATGAAAAACCCTGGAGCCTTTCCTTTTCTTTAGTGGTGGAGACAGAGTAAGACTGTCTGTGGCAGAGTGTCTGTCCATGTCCCCGGTTCTTCTTGTTTGTTTATCATCTCTCTTGAAGATGACCATGGCACCAGGAAGGTGATGTCCTGACTTGCAAGTGAAATGGATTTAAGTGAGAGAGGGCAGTGCAAAGTCATCAGCCTCACTGTCTCCTCCCTAGCCATCTGTGTCTAGTGGCCAGATATAGATACTAGATACCAGTTGTTTGAAGGTACAGAGATCTACAAGAGGAACTCATGAAGAGCTGAAGGACTTACTGTAGAAAGCAATTCCTGATTCTCCCAGCTAGGAGCTACGTAGAACTCTTATTCTGCCTCCTAGATGAGCTCTACCACTAGCTGGGAACATATGGGGCAAAGCTTTTGTATTCATTACTATAGGCAACTTAGACTATCAAAGGAATTTGGGAGATGGTTTCTCACTGGTGGGTATCTGTTGTCTTCCAAGAGTTCTATTTCATTATTTTCCCACCTTTCCATTCACTTTCTCATTTTAAATTTTATTTTAAATTTATTTATAATATTTACATTATAATTATTATGTTATATTATAATTATATATTTATATTATATTTCATAATATAAAATTTATAATATTTATTTATAATTTATAATTGTATGTTTGTAAGTGGGGAGATGGTCTCAGTATCCTAGGCAAAGAGGGGAAGTGATATCAGAAAATACCGGAAAAATCAGGTTTTGTGAATGGTTCTAAGAGTCAAAAGAATGAATAAAGTCCCCAAAGGGTCCTCTGGCCCTCTTTGTCATAAGGCTTTTTTTTTTTTACATACTTTTTATTTCAAAATACAGATACCACTAACGGGGTTAACAGATACAAATATCCACCAACTGGTCCCCTTAATATGAAATGATTCAATCGTGTCATTGAAGGAATGGGGAGAGACACAAAGGCATAAGATTTAAGACAGAATCATAGTGAGAGATGGATAGAGTGCAGGACTTAGACATCTCCATTTATATCCTGCCTCTGATTCCTACTGCCTGCATGACCATACACAAGTCATCTATCTGCTCTTTTTTTTTTTAATTTGTAAAATGGTTAAAATAACTGTAGTACTTATTTCACAGGGTTGTTGATAATTTACTTTGTAAAGCACTCTGTAAACTTTAAAGCACTATGTACTTATGTACACTATGTACTATGTACTCTTAACAACTAATCAAAACTTATTTACATATGAGGAAACTGAAGCCTAGAGGTGCAGTGTCTTGCCTAAAATCACATGGGTAATAAGGAACAGACCTGATAGTTGAACACAGCCCTTCTAACTCCAAATGCTGTGCTCTTGCACTATATTAGAGATGGCTCAGTATCTCAAATATGCTGCTGTCTAGAAGGAAAGGCCTGAGTGAGGACTGGTTGGAGGCAAAATCCAGATAGCCAAACAATAGAGAAGGAGATACATAAATGGGTTGAGAAAAGGAAACTCTAGGACTCCATCTTACATTTGAAGACAACTTTCAATTGTGATTATGATCACTGTTTGTTACCGTAGCTCAGCAGTTCTCAACCTATGGGTTATGTTCAATTTGTAACAATGAAAATACATTCTGCATATCAGATATTTACATTATGATTCATAACAGTAGCAAAATTACAGTTATGAAGTAGCAACAAAAATAATTTTATGGTTGGGGTCACCACAACATGAGGAACTGTATTAAAGGGTCACAGCATTAGGAAGGTTGAGAACCACTGCAGCTGCTTCTTTTACTAATCAATGAGAAGCAGCTGTGAGGCATGACTGGGTTAGCTTGGGGTTAGAAGACCCAGGTTTTACATTTTGCTTTGAATACTTATTCTGAATGGTCATCTCTCTGACATTTGCCTATCCTCATGTGTAAAATGCCAACAGGAATAATACTCTACCTACCTGGGTTGCTTTGAGGAAAATGCTTTGTAAACCCTAAAAGTGCTGTGTAACTAAAAGCCAACCCAACTCTGGTAGGAGGACAAACTATCTGCTTTGGTTCCTTCAGGATTGTTCAAATCCCAGCTTCTTCTGCAAGAGGCTTTTCCTAGTCCTTCCACCCCAAGGCTACTGGCTCCCACACAGGTTAGCTCCAGTTTGCTCTTAGTTTCCCTCATTAAAATTTGAGCTTCCTCAGGGCAGGGGATGTTTTGTGTTCTTCTTTGCATCCCCAGCTATAAGCACAGTGCTTGCTCATTTTTGTTGTGGTTCAGTCATGTCTGACTCTTCACGACCCCTTTTGGGGTTTTCTGGGCAGAGATACTGAACTTGTTTGCCATTTCCTTTTCCAGCTCATTTTACAGATGAAGAAATTGAGGCAAAGAGAATTAAGTGACCTGCTGAGGATCACAAAACTAGAGTCTGAGGTCATATTTGAACTCAGATTTCCTGATGTCAGGCCTGACACTCTATACATGGTGCTACTTGGCTGCCCAATGTAGTAGTGCTTAATAAATGCTTGCCGACTGTTTCCCAAAGCAAAATGAACTGAATTGGCAGGTTCTGGTAAGGTTTCTTTTCTCTTTTCTGCTGATTGACAGCCAATAAGTAAAAGATATATTACTGTTACTATCTTTGCTACTGCCCTTCTAATCTTGGAAGTTGAAATCATTTTCTTTCTTCAGCAGATTGGTCAAAGAGTGTGGCCCATCTAAATGAAGGCCTTGAGTAGGAATTTAAACTCTTGGATCATAACATCAGCTTCTCTTTTTTCTTCCTCAACAGTTAACTTTTATAAATTAGTTAACTGGAGATTTTGTAATAATTAAGTTGGTAGCCAATTTAAAAAATACCAAGAGTTATTATTATTGATCAAAATCATATGATTTCAGGAAAAAGAAGTACTGTTAGGGATTATCTCGTCTACTGCACTTTACGGACAATAAAATATAACTTTAGGGAGACTGAATAACTGACTAAAGGTCACACAAGTAGGGAAGTAGTGTGTGTGAGCTACTGAGAGGCAGTGTGTCTCTCCAGTGGACAGAGGTAGGATGACCTGGGTTACTTTGTTAGAATGACTTCTTTCCTGGGAGCTATCCAGAGTCCTGGGCAATCTCTACCCTAAACTCTCTGTGCTCCAGTGATCAGAACCTTGTTTCTAACTCAGGGCTTCTTCTTGCCTTTTTCCTTTTTTCCCTTTGATTATGTTTGGAACCAGGTACTTGGGTGGACCCATGCCTTGCCTACCCACAGCTACCCTTTATAGTCAGTCACCTGACTACCTTGATCTTAAAGACAGTTGTTCTTGGGGGACCTCTCTGCATGGTAGTCTATCTCTCTGACAGGTTTCTGACAGAGCACACAATTACTTATAAATAATGCAAATTAATATATACATATATGACATCCATGAAAGGACATACAAGGTAACCTTTGGTACAAGAACCATAGGATTTTAGAAAACGGGCACACAGTGTGAGAAGAGCTTAAAATATGAGAAAAATTTTAATTCTACTTCCTGTTTGGTGAGGTACATAAATTAATATACATTTATACATGTATCCAAAAGGTCAGAAAGGGTAACCTGGTAACCTCAAGGATAAGAATCACAGAATTTTAGAAAATGAGCAAACAACGTGAGAAGGCATTAGAATTTCTAAGGAAAAATTTAATTCCTTTTCCTGTTTGAATACAGGAAGAATGAACTACTTGAATTAATGTGCTCTTTCAGTCTCTCTTTACACACACACACACACACACACACACACACACTCACATGTGTGTGAGTATTATATATATGTGTGTACTTTTTTGAAAAACAGACAGGGCAAGCCCAGGGATAAAAGCCATGAAATTTTATAAAACGGTCAAAAAAGGTGAGACAGGCTCACATTCTGGAGGAAATATTTAATTCTACTTCCTGTTTGAAGACAGGATGAGTAAGCGCCACAAGGAAGCTCAGGATGAACCCTGCACCCCAATGTCCAGTAGTCTATTAACTGTAAACCACAAAACACATTTTTCCTTAAAAACACATACAAACACTAAAAGTTTTGAAAAGTACACTTTCAAGCATGTCTGAACTTTGAGTTCCAATTAACAACTACCCTTTGTTATCATTCATTAAAAAGGAGCGTTCCAAAGTCTGAGTGAATTTCAGTTTGAGTTGTGCTTTGAAGTGCTGATA
The DNA here is from genome assembly GCA_028627135.1 of Pseudochirops cupreus. Classification (NCBI taxonomy): domain Eukaryota; kingdom Metazoa; phylum Chordata; class Mammalia; order Diprotodontia; family Pseudocheiridae; genus Pseudochirops; species Pseudochirops cupreus. Next base: position 374,884,060 of record CM053581.1, read on the forward strand.
CCACCCAAGTAGTGTTTTTCTTCTTTCAATCTTTTCTTGTAAGTTCATACTTTTCTCTTTTTCTAAAAGAGCAGGAAGTTCTTTCCAGTCTTTAATGAAGATAAAGGGGGCCCCCATAGCCTTAAGCAGCTGCAGGGGAGTGCTAGAAGAGGTGGACGCATTCCCACAATTGCCTGGTGTCATCACATCTTCCACAACAGGAATGGAGCCATAGGAACAAGCCTCATAAATTCGGTAACATTCAGTGTTTACTCCTACAGGGCACAATGTGAGATCGCTCTGCAGTAAAGCATCTTGATAGTTCTTCAAACTTTCATTTGTTTCTTGAGGCTTCCACCTAGAAAATAAGAAAAGGAATGTGAATTCCCATTCCATACTAATTCTGTTCTTCAGAAAAAAATATTATACCTTAACATCAAGAATTATAAATGTTTAAAAAAGAATATGTTGGTAAATCAGAAAATAAAAATCTTATCTAAAAAGAACTAAAAGCACTGAGACTTGTTGATGTTTAAGTTCATAATAAAAAAGCAAAATTTTGAGGCTACCACTGCAGATATTACAATTACCAATCTTTTTATCCAATAGCTTTCTAAAAAAAACCCTTATGGCTAATATTTAAATATATTTTTCCCATTTTCCCCTCATAACTGATTTAAACAGCACTGTACTATCCATATATAATACTAAATTTATTTGAAAAGTTGAAGTGGGAATAGACTTTGATAGTCTGGAACAAAGTATCTACTAAAGTAATTTTAATTAAAACCTCCTGAAGGGCTGTGATCAGGAGTACAATAATAAAATTTTTCTGGATGAATTCTACTGAAAGATTTTTTTATAAAGAAGAGACTCAAAGAATGCAACTCCAAATTCCTACATAAACAAATCTTTTTTAAAAATGATTCTAAAATTTTTCAAATGAAAATCTTACATTGATATTTATGGAATGTTCTGGGTTTTTCTGCCTTAAAATATTTATTCATGGACTGCTATGCAAAAAATATGAGATGTTCCACAATTCTTGGAATAACAACATTTGTTTGACACTTATGATGTGTTAAGTGAAGCAACCAGAAGTTTGGTCTATCAGTTTTTTCCCCCTCCTATGTTTGCTGATCACTCCCATCCTTCTTTTCCCAATTACAAGGTGCTGGTGGCACTGAGTTCACAGAAGCTGTGAGGGAACTGATGTAGTGCGAGCTACAGAATCCTGAAATAGCACAACGAATGCCAATGAGATAGACGAACACCACATCTTTACTACATCTCAAGGATGTCAAATTAACCTAGCAAATGCCACTGAGTCAAGCTCCAGCAAATGGTTTTGTCTTTGACTGCCAGTATTATTCCAAGACTCCCTGATGGAGCTTCTGCCCACCTTAAGGTCCTATCTTGTCTCTGTAAGATGCCCCTACAAGTTTTAGATACTGCCATACTTTCTACAGGTAAACTATACTGAGAGTGCAGCAATTATCTCTTGTGGACCTTCCATGAATGCTCCAGGCTAACAAGGCCTTTTGCCTGACTTTGGTAAACCAATGGAATACGCAAAGGAAACAGAACTCACTCTCCTCTGGCTGTAATCCAGCATAATTTGTTGTTTTTATCGTGTTTCAAAATGTCCATGAGAGTCTCCCTGGATGAATTTTTATAAATGGTTCCTAAGAAATTACATAAGAACGGTCTCTCATCATGCAACAATGACCAACTAGGTTCCACCACAGGAAAATTTCTGTATCTATAAAAATAAATATACAAATTAGTGCATAATATAGCGTACCATTTTGCATTTCAATACTGAGGAATGAAATGTGGATTGAAAGATTAGGAATTATTTTGTACATAATCTGAATTGTCATTTCTAACAAACCAACTGTGGATAAATAATCTTTCTAACAAATTTGTTTACAAATATTAATAGGTATTATTATATAACTATAAAATATGTGGCTATCAGTATAATTACATGTAAACATTAATGACGGCTACTTCTGTGTTAGATTATCCACCTAAGGTGCACCTGTATTCTCCTTCCGTACCCCCCTCACTCATCTGCATTTGTTGTGTAGGTCGCGTTCCAAGCTTTGCACCATGCCTTGCACGCACTCCCAGCACGACGGCTGACGGAGGCTCAGACACCCAGACCAGTAGTTTTCAAACCTCTGTATACGAGGCCTCCCTTTCCAGGTTTTTACAGTATTCCACAGACGTGGCCATAGTTGTACTGCTAGTATGTATAAATTAAAAGCACATTATCATAAGCAGCATTCACTTTTAAATTAACTTGTAGTTTGTTCATCACAATGGCATTTGAAAAAACAGTCATATCTACCCATTTGATATTATTCAGTCAATAGAAGGCATTTTGCTTTTTACATTATGTCATACTGAGTATTTTGTTGGAGGAGCTTAAATAAAGAAAATAAGAGTGGTGCAACAGTGTGTACAAAGATTTAAAATAATGACAAATCAAGCCTGTGGAGTGGGGTCTAGCAGTTGGGAATCACTGGTCCAGACCAACTCTCTCAATTTACAGAAGAGGAAACTGAGTATGAGAGAGGTTAAGTGACCTGCCCAGGGTCAAAGAACTAGAAACAGAATAGGAAGAAGCAGATTTTCCGGCCAGTGTTCTTTCTAGCACACTCCCCCTCCAAACAATAATAAGCAAGTCTTTCTGCTGGTTAATCTAGTTTTTAAAAAATTGATACCAACAAAAAGAACCATCTAAGATGGTTTTCGGATAGACTCCTTACCCCTCAAGGAAAATAACAGAACCCTGTTGCATATTGCTAATGTGGATTAGGATAAACCTGGGATAAATCATGTTTTTAAAACTTAACAAGCCTGGTGTAATATATGATTAAGCATTATCTTATATGACTGGTTAACAGGAATTCCCACATTACAACATAATACCCACTATACTAATATAGTCTCTTAGTACTGTGCTTTATTAGTTATATTGTATTAGATTTTTAAAATTTTTAAGTATTTTTAAGTTTTGAGTTCAAATTTCTCTCTCTCCCTCCTATCCTTCCCCCTTCCCCTCTCCTAAGATGGTAAGCAACCAGATACAGCTTACATGTGTGCTTCTGTAAATTTTACCTGTCCCTAGTGACCACAGACAGATAAATAATTTTTCTGTTCTGAAAAATCTTTTTAAACAAAGTTGATTCCATAATCTTCCTTTTAAGGGCATAGAAATTAAATTGTTCAATTCCAAAAGAAAATGCAATTACATTTTATACTTACGTGGCTACCCCTAAGGGCCACTGGAAAACATCTTCTTCATTAATCCAAGGGCTATCATAGATTACAAATAGTAGTTCCACAAAGCCTCCATTTTTTTTAAGATATGGATTAATCCATTTGTTATTGCAACGTTCATTTCCAAGTAAGACAACAGCAACATGCTGGAGTTTCCGAGCTTCCACCAAAGTTTTTGCATAGAGTAACCACTGTGTGGCGAAAGAGATCTTTGTGTCTTCTCTTCCATTTAAAACAAGCACCACATTATCCACCTCAACTGAAAAGTATCCTGGAATTAGGGCTGGACCAGTGATGAAGCTGTAACATCAGAACAAAGGAACTTGACATCTGGATATGTTAAGACATTCAATCTTCATTGCAAATCTTGTCAAAATTCTGCCCAATTCTTCAAGGAAGAATACCATATCACCAGCAGGCATACACCTCAAAAAGACCAAAGAAAAAGGAAAAGGACCCACGTGTGCAAAAATATTTATAGTAGCTCTTTTCATAGTAACCAAAGCCGGGGCGGGGGGAATCCTCCTACTGGGAAATTGTCAAATTATGGCATATGAATGTAAGGAATATTATTGTACCATAAGAAATGGCAAAAAGGTCAGTTTCAGAGGAAACTAGTTAGAACTCCAAGTAGAGTGAAATGAGTACAACTAAGAAAACCTTTTATACCATGACACCATTCTAAAACTCTGATCAGTGCAATCCATGGGTCCAGACTGAAGATGAAACATACTACCCTCCTCTTGCCAGGGAGGTGAGGAACTTAAAGTGTAGAGACAGACATATTTTCAGGCATGGCCAATGTGAGAGTTTGTTTTGCAGGACTATTCCTTTTTATGATTTTATTTTTCATATATTTTTGTTGTTCATGGCGAGGAGTGGGGACAATGGCAAGGACAGATTATAAATGCATGCAAAAATAAACAAATCTATTTTAAAGTATGTGAAGGAGGCATATACGCTAAGAGGGTCTTTAAATGACTAGTCTCTAACCATTTCTGGCTGGCTGAAGGTGAATGCATATGTGAAGGAGGGAGGCTGTGAGGCCAGAAACAATAAAAATAATTAACATTTATAGAGCACTTGTTTTGCGTCAGGCACTGGCTAAGTGTTCTATAACTACTATCTCATTTGATCTTCACAACAACTCCGGGATGTCAGTGTAGCACCAATGCAATATTCACAATGCCAATGGTCATTATAAATATGATGGTGTAGTACTCGATGACAAAATGTAACAGACTCTCCACATATAAGACAGAAGCAAAATATTTATTCAGACACCAGAAAACCAAATCTCAAAATCAGCAAGCTGATTCCAGCATTAGCAGAAGTTAGTAAGCCATAACAGCACAGAAAGCCACAGCATCCTTTAGCCTTCCCACAAACCAACATTTACTCACAAGCCTGTCTCCCTCAGATGCATTCTCTCCTCCCCCAAGTCTAGCTGCTCTAACTTCTAGCTTCCTGTGGGCTCTGCTCCACCCTTCAGCAAACTTCTCCCACCACAGGCTCCATGTGATTACATTCAGCCTACTAGAGGGCAGGGTATTTCTTCAAAGCAGGGAAGAACTTCAAATTCCCTTAGATCTATTAAGGGGCAGAGAAGATCTTTAAATTCTCATTACCATTACAGTTTAATTGCTATTATTTATCTACATTTTACAGTTGAGAAAACTGAGCACAGAAAGGTTAAGCAACTTGCCCAAGGTCACCCAGTTAGTAAGTGTCTGAGGCTGGATTTGAACCCAGGTCTTCCTGACTCCAGGTCCAATGTTCTAGCCACTGTACCACCTGTGAGAGCAAGGTCATGGTGCAGCCTTGTGGCTCAAGGGGATGATGACTTTGAGAAGGCTCTGTGTATTCAAGTGAGAGTGTCACTTAAAGCACTGAGACTCAGGGATCTTAAAAGTGATTCTCTCTACCTCTTTACAAGCTACTTTCCTCAGACCTTGATGCTTGAAATCCTTGCAAACCGTATTAGGGGGTGTGTGTGTGTGTATGTGTGTGCGCGCGCGCGTGTGTGTGTGTGTGTGTACGTACACACGTGTGTGCATGCACAGGGGCATGTTGGCACTTATTAGCCCTCAAATGAACAGCTGACTATGACTCATCTGATAGGGATAATTGCTTTACAGGCCAGCCTTTAGACTCACATACACATACCAATTGTGACTTTACTCACCAATCAATTTTACTTAATATCGTTTGAGGGGAAAAATAGAATTTAGGTCAAGAAACTGCTGGAGTTTTTGCTCATATATATAATGTAAATAATCTGCCTCAGATGTGGAGAGGCTGTCACTTGCCCTTGAGCACAAAGAGATTATGTATCTGAGGCAGACATCTCAGTCCATCTGATTTCAGGGCCAGTGACCTAGTCACCATTCCATTCTGCCTTTCAATTGGGCACCTGCTTATAGAAACAGTTATCACATACAATTAAAAAAATTTTAGCACAAATAAACAATGAATGTATGTTCCTGTGGAATTTGTGCATGCATATCCTGATGTGCCTATATATTATCATTATATACCTATATGATACATAATGTCTATAAGTATACAGAGGGTCAGGACCATGTTGTGGTTTGGTTATATACCTTATCTAATATAACCCAGAAAGGGAAAACAGGAACAGCTCAATAATTCTATATTTGCAGAATTTTTAGCTAATGTGACATACCTTTCTGTGAGACTAAAGATAGTTGTAAAAAAGGTTAAAAATATTTACTATTACTGATCTAATTAACATCTTAGCCCTAGTCTTAACCACCAAGTTATTTTGTAGAATACACTTTTATTTCATTTTTTCTAAAAGAATAATTGTAAGGATATTTACCTACTAATATTTAACTTTTAACTAAATAAGATAAAGATATGCTACACTAGGTCTTGGAATGAAGTAAGGAGGGAAACAAAGAAAAATGGATTTGTAGAAAATAAACTGAAAACAATTTGGTTCTTAAGTTACATGAAAGGTATGATTGCTTTGTCTGCCAATGAACATGTATATTATGGAAGATGTTTTTATATGCATATAACAAAAATTAATTTATTCATTTCTTATTGGTATTAACTACTGATGAATACACTAGTATTTTTTCCTTTTTCTCCTCCCAAATGACCATAGAAAACTGCTAGAACAATGAATTTTATTAACAAGTTTCCAGTAAAAGTGTAGGGGAAAAGCAAATTCAACTTACATCTAGAGCAGTGGTTCTCAACCTTCATAATGCCATGACCCTTTAATACTCATATGTGGGTATATCTGCATGTGGGCAGACCCGCCTGGAGATGGATAGGAGAGGGGTGTCTCGGTTCCTAAGACCATCGGAAATATGTGTTTTCCGATGATCTTAGGCAACCCCTGTGACCCCTGTGAAAGGGTTGTTTGACCCCCAAAGGGGTTGTGATCCACAGGTTGAGAACCCCTGATCTAGAGTAAAAAAATGGATATACATAAATAATGAAAATTTGGAAATTAAGAAGCTATGTAAAGGAAAGAATGGAGATTTTGTTACAACCGGCTAGGTTACTATAACAATCAAAAAGTACTTGCTGAATCCATACTATGCCTTTGGTACTGTGGAAGGTATGGAATGAGAAATGACAAGAGAGACAGCTTCAGCAAAATCTTGGAAGACTGGCATGAACTGAAACAGAGTGAAGTGAGTAGAAACAAGAGAACAATTTACATAGTAATATTATAAAGAAAAAACTTTAAAAGAATTAAGAATTCTGATGTACACAATGATCAATCATGCCAATGAATGATAATGGATCACATTCCCTATCTCTTGACAGCGGGGTGACAGACGCAAAATAGAGAATGACGTATAAATTCTTGGACATGGTAAGCATAGATTTGTTTTGTTTATTTGTCACAAGAATTGCGTTTTTCTTTTTCTAAACTGGGGCAGAGAGGAGAGGGCTAATAACAGTGTTTCCCTAAAAAGAGAGTGATAGAAACATTTTAAAAGTGAGCAGAAGAGAAGAGAAGGAAGTTCAATGAGAAACTTAGACAAGTAGGACAAAGTTGAAAGTAACAAGTTGAATTTATAGTGCATTTTTTAAAGCAAACTGCAATGATTTGTGGTTTTACATAAAATCCTCTTTTTCTGTTCTACTTTTTTTTGTGTTCATAAAACTCAGATTTAAAAAAAAAACACAAAAATAAAAGATATAGTCCTTGAATTCAAAGAGGGTACAATCTAGTGGAAAGACAAAAATCAACAGATATGAAGTAAGAATATACAATTAAGTGAGAAGTGATGGCTTGCCTCATAAGTGTTGTAGTTCTAATAAGTGGGGAATCAATGAGAATTGGCCAGGACATGGGGCATTGGAGAGGACATTCCAGGAAAAGGAAAGTGAACAAGGAAAACGTGAGTCAGCAATGAAACCAATCTAATTAGAAAGCAGTCCCAGAAGAAGCAGAAAATGGAGTTGAGTAGGGAGAAGATGGAATAAGATTATGAAAAGTAAAACCAAGTAGAGGTTTTATCTAGCTTCAATATAAAAAAGAGAAGAGTCAAAGATGGCTTTATTTTTTCAATCCTACCAAGATGACTGAAAGAATGTTGGTACAATTTACACAGAGGCTGAGGGGCATATGCTGAAATATTAAGCTTGGAATATGCCAAGTCTGACCTTAAGCCATAAATACATTTATTATAAATTTAGGAAGTTTCAAACTTCTTTTTTTCTTATTCTTAGTACAATATTGATGTTCAGAGAATAGAAAAAGGAAGATGTAGCTATCCAAAATATCCTTAAGTAATCTGAATTTAGGGAGCTTATAATTAACTTAAATTTGGGATGTACTCAGAATGAGAAAAATGAAACCTTAGAAAAGGGAATTTTAAAATCTACAAAACAGAAAACCTGAGTGTTGACATTTTTAGAATAAACAAAAATTCACAGTTATAGATACTAAGGTGGAAGGTTATTTTTTTTATTTTTTAAAATTAATTGATTTATTTACTTTTAGTTTACAAGATTCAGTTCCGCAATCTCTTGAGTTTCAAATTTTCTCCTCTCCCTCTCCACCCCCCTCTCCCTCCCATGGCAGCATGCAAGCAAGTATAGGATCTTCAAATACTTTTGCACTGGACATTAGTCTGGTTCTACAGAGGGTTGTAACCAATGGAGTGAACAATGGGAAAGAAGAAACAAAGCCAAACGTGGAAAAGAACGATGGCATGTAGATTGCTTCAGTCTCCATTTAAACTCCATAAAACTATAAAAAACATATATTTCTGCACAGTTACAAGATAAGGGAGGAATGCGTAAACAACAGTTCATGTGAAAAAAAAGTAGCAAACTGCAAATGATCCAAAAGCCCAACAATGGAACAGTTTATATTTTAAATCCTTGTTTTCCCAAAGTTGCTGTTCTTTTAGAAATTATGTTCTAAGTCAGCCAGGGAAACATCTGCTTAATTTACCTAGGAGAAAAAAAAAACCAGTGCCTCAACAGACCATTACAGGGATTCCTCTTAACATGGGCATGCCAGACTCCTTGTTTGGGATGTGCTTTCAGGATACATTCTGCCCCACCAAGTCCAACGCTTTTTTGTCATCGACAAACATAGCAGAATCTGCTATTCTTCAACTTTGAGTCAACTGTATGACTCTAAAGATGTGGCTTAATGTAGACCAATCATTTGCAAAAGCCTAGCTTTTCCCTAGAGGGACAGGTAAGTGGCACAGTGCTGGGTCTGAAGTTGGAAAGACTCATCTTCCTGAATTCAAATCTGGCCTCTGACAGTTACTAGCTGTGTGCCCCTGGGCAAGTCACTTAATTTTGTTTGCTTCAGTGCCTCATCTGTCAAATGAGCTGGAAAAGGAAATGGCAAGCCACTCCACTATCTTTGCCAAGAAAACCCCAAGTGGGGTCACAAAGAATAGGACATGACTGAATGAAAGTTGTTCCCTTCTCATATTTTCAAAGATGACTTTGATATTTATGTAGAACACCTTTTAAAAAAATTATTTAGTTATCTGTTTACTTTTAGTTTACAACACTCAGTTCCACAAGCTTTTGAGTTCCAAATTTTCTCCCCTCCCTCTCCTCTCCTCTCTCTCTCTATGGCAGCATGCAATCTGATATAGGTTCCTATGTAGAACATCTTTACAGTGATTTATAAATATGAGAAAATAAGTATGCAGGTCAGTACCTACTAATGTCTTTTTCAGTAAGAATATTATTGATCATTTTTTTCTATCCTTTTAGAATCTCCATGACATATTATAAAATAATCACTTAATACTCTAGAAATTGTGTCACCACCTGCACCAGTTCTTTCCTTGATCTGATCCAACCATTCTTTTCAACTTTTTATTTTAAGTGATCTTTCCACTTCCTTGTAGACCACTCTAGGGCCTGAAGTATCAGGGTTCAAAAGTGGAGTTCTAGGATGACTGGTGATGAAAATGGAAACAAAAGCTGTCGATTTCTTACCAGTGTTTTCTAGAAATACCCTTGGGGCAATGTTAGTTTAGTTGAGTCTCACACTGAATGGTCTTTAGATTTGTTTTTTACTCCCCTCCTTTTCATTATTTTGAACTGCAGTGGGGTTGAGGTAAGGCAATTTGACTGGTACGGGACACTTTCAAGTGAAGAAATTCTGCATCTTATAATCACAGAAAGGTAAAGTAATTTGCTCAGGGTTATAAAGCCAGTATGTGTCAGAAACTGAACCCAGATATTCCTGGCTCTAAGGCCACCTCTATGTTCATTAACACAACATTGCAATACCATGCATAGACTGCCATGATCCCATACAGTCTTACAAATGAGTTTGTTCTCTAAACTGTGTTTCCCTTAGCTGCCAGTTCCCTCTACTTAGGACGGTGATCAAAAAGCTAAAATAGTTTTCAGCCAGTTCTTCTGGCTTCCTTTTTGGGGTGACTGTGTTAATTGATAACTTTTTTAGGAAATGTTGGTAAGATCCACATTTTTGCTTCCTCCACCATTTCCTATTTTCTAGCACTGCTGCCTTGTCTGAATAGACTTATTTCAAGTCATTGCATTTATAAGCAGTGTCTTATTACTGAGATCTTTTGCTTTAGGCCTATTCCTAATGACCCTGGAATGAGCCAATTCTTTGATGTAATCCATAACAAAGCATACATGTGGCTTTTAGGGCACTATCTTCAACAGACAGTAACAGTTAAATGATTTTTACAGAAACTTCTTACACTGATACAGATAGCATACTTATCTCTATCACTTAATTTTAGTTAACTTGGGCATTGAGAAGAGTCATAGCCAGTGTATGTCAGAGTTAAGACTTGAATCCAAGTAGTACTGACTCTGACACAGACTCTCTATTCAATATGTTATGTGAACTTTCTTCTTTTTTCTTTCTTTTTCTTTTTTTGTTAATTCATCAAATATAACGTCTTTAAGTAGAGGAAAGTATTAAACAGAATTCATTCTATAATTCTCCTTCATGCTATGGCTGGTGAGTACCTTAGAGGATATGTTACATGGGTATCTTCAATATTTGTATGACTAGCTTTATCACAAGTCTGCTCAACCCAGGAAAAGTTGTGTCAGGTGGAAAATGCTATGTTCAAACAAGCTCTGATTGGTGAAGCCATCAGAGGAGCTGTCTAGCTGCTCTTTTTTTTATTCCTTATAAATTGAATCTCATGCTACTTCTCTTCCTGTAGACTTGTAGAACACTGAATAAAATACACTTTAGCACTTTGGTAGTAAGATCGAACTGTGCTGAAAGGAGAGGTTGAAAAGGTAGAGTCTTCTGTCTAGACTTCAGACAGCTGAGGTCTGTTGTGTGTTTTCTTCAATTTGGTGTTTGATACTAAACTGAGAAGAATTTTGTCTGACAGGTAGGAAGAGAATCTTGACAGAGAAGTATCATAAAAACCCAGGAGGAGAATATCCAGAAGGAGGGGATGATCTATAGTATCAAATTTTGCAGAAAGGTAAAGATGGAAAAAGTACTGAAAAAAGACCATGAGATTTGCAATTAGCATGTCACTAGTAACTTGAGGGAGAAGTTTTAGATAAGTGATGAGGTTCAAAGCAAGACAAATGATTGTGAAATGATCAAAAGGCAAGAAGTGCTAGCAATGAGTATAAAAATATTTTTCCTTTTGGATTTTGGTTGTGAAAGGTAGAAGAGTAATTAGGTTAAGGGGATAGTAGGATCAAGTGAAGGTTTTCAAGGGAGGTGGGGGATGATCTGAGCATGTATATAGGCAGTAGGAAAAGAGTTGATGGAGGAGATCAAAAAATCAGGTAGAGAGGGATGGTCAAAAGAAAAAATTACAGAGGAGAGTTAAGAGTACAAAGAGTTGAGTGTTTTGGAGAAGCTTTCTCTAAGAATGAAGCAAAAGAGGAGAGAATTGGGAATGATGCTGATGTGGTTTGGAGCATAGCATGTTTACTTCCCCAAGGAGATCCTGTGAATCATCTTTGCATGTTTATGCAACTTTGTTTTGTCTTCTCATTTTATTTATCATGGGAATGCCAATATTGATGTGGCTCAATTTTTCCAATAGTAGGTTGACTGGTGGACACTAGACAAAAGTTTGTAGTACCAATAGTTAAGGCAGAGAGATGTTCTACTTCCTTTCTGCCAATCTTCTACAGTCACTACTGAAGATCAGGACTGAGGGCCTTTACATCTTTTTCTTTATTTCAAAGGCTGTCATGCCATGACCCTGCCTATAAAGGTATTGAGTTGTCTTTGTTTATTTTCACATTCCCTTGTTCTCTTTCTCAGTGGCTTTATTTCAACTGACTTAATTCCTGCCTTTCAGTTTTTTCAATTTATTGACATTCTAAAGTCTTACATTATAATATTCTATGCTTTTGGTCATTCTTCACAATCCCTATACTTAGTTATTTTTCTTTTTTTTCTTTCTGCTTTTTGGAGGGGGAAGGCAGGGCAATTGGGGTTAAGTGACTTGCCCAAGATCACACAGCTAGTAAGTGTTAAGTGTCTAAGGCCAGATTTGAACTCAGGTCCTCCTGACTCCAGGGCCAGTGCTCTATTCACTGTGCCACCTAGCCGCCTCTACTTAGTTATTTTTAAAGTGCTACTGGTGCCCTTTGCTTTATATTACATTCATTTCTAAATATGCCCCTCCTCTTTTCTTACTCAGAACGTTCCCTTGTAACAAAGATGAAAATAGCAGCAACAACAGAGTAGAAACAGTTCAGCAAAATCAACCCGCGCACCCACTGTGCTCAGACAGCACAGGCTCCATTCCCAGCTTTCAACAAGAAGTAGAAGCACTTTTTCCATCTCTTAGCTGGGGCAAAGTTTGTGCGTGATAGTTATGACCCCAGACTTCAAAGATCTGCATTTGTGATGTAAGCACATTCAGAAGCATGGATAAATTAGATAAGTCAGGCGAAGAAGGAATTAGAAAGGTCTTTTCACATATAAAACTGTATTTCTAATCTCAGCTATGGTAATTGCAAGATGTTGCAAAGCTCCAATGAGATAAAAAAAATATTTTTCTCAAAACTGTTGTCTGTATTTTTTCTAAAACAACTATTTTTCTCTTACATTTCTTCAAATGTGGAAAAAAAACCCCTATGTTTATAAGCCTGATAGCTTTTTCCCCACTTATTTGACTCTAGTCTTTCCCTGTTTAAATGCGTTCATTCTCTGTGGTCATTCAATCTCCATATCTTGGTCAATTAACTGGCCAAGTCTCATGAACTCTATTGCCTATCATCTCTTGCGCTTACTCCTCACTCTACCCACACGGCTCCTAACCCACTTAGATCCTCATCACTTACAGGCCTCCCTAGTTTCAGCCTCCAACTTCATTAATGGATCTGCTTATACAACCACAACACAGGTGTGACTGTCCTACTTCCCTGAGCAGAAATCTTCACTGGCTCTCTACCGCCTCTAGAATCTAGGATAAAACAGTCTTCAGCCTCCATCTGAACTGCTCTGCTCTCTGGTTCCCCCTACTGTCCCAGACACATTACATTACTTCTCTGTATTCAAACTTTCCTGCCCAACTGAACCACTAGCAGTTCCCTAAACAAGACATTCTGCCTTCTGTCTTTCCATCTTTGCACAGGCTGCCTGTCCCCTCGGCCTAGACAATACCCTCCCTTTTTACAATCACCAGCTTCCTTCCTGAAGGCTCAGTTCTGGTGCTACCACCTCTGTGAAAACTTTGCTGATGTCAGTTGTTAAAGAGTTCTCTCCTATACTTACTTAACGGCATGTAAGAAGCACAAAATCCTGGAGGACAAAGAACAGACTTATTTTTGTCTTTGTGTTCCCAGCACCTAACACAGTTACACATATTAGGAACTTAATGAATATTTGTTAATTGAATTAAATAATTCATTTGTACTTTTTCACAAGCTTTTAGAGCCTGTCTTGGTAACTCTTGCTTCTAAGGGTCAAAAGAATATTCCTACTGTAAATGTGATACCTTCATTTTGTTTAATTTTTCTCCAGTAATTTAACACCCTAAGCTTTTTCCCTCCAAGGTTTCCTTTTTCAGTTTCCAAAGTTCTTTGCACATAATACAAAATTTAAATTTCTCTGTTCAAAGCAATTCATGATGTTGACATGCTGTGACCCATTTTTTCCCCTTCCGTTTCCTTGAATTGAAGAAATTTAAATTTGCTCCATACATATTATTTCCTAGCTGTAACAACAAAGGATAGCCAACCTTCACTGAGCAGTTTTAGTACTACTAGATTAAAGTATTTAAAAAAAAAGATATTCACAAGAAAGAGAAATGAGTCTGACATACATATTAGAACACTATAAAAAGATAAAGCCTAATCATCCAATATTTTAAAGGTCATATAATCTCAGTTCTACAAGACCTAATTCAATATAAGCATTCAACAGCCTCTTAAAAGTAAAACATACAGAGCACTATGTTAGGCACTGGGGGAAGACAGAAAGTTTAACTGAGAATATAAACCTTTCCTTCATGTACTTTATGGTCTTATAGGGTGCTAAGAAAGATACATAATTATAACATACAATATCACAAAGCAAAGTGCTACATGAGATCTAAGGGCATTTATTGTCATTGGAGAGAAAAAGAAAATGGTAGGTAGGTATTTCCTAAATGTTAGCTTAATTGGATTGAAATAAATTGAATGTCCATACTGATGTGAGTCCGTTCCTCTGAATGTATGTCAATTCATAGGTTATTGGATAAGTATCTCAATTAGAGCTGATGGTCTAAAGGATTTACCCTTAGCACCCTCTGCCTCTTTTTGTGTAATCCGACTTTCATCAATGCACAAACCGAAGCTAAGGAAAGGGAGGAAGATATTATAGAGGACTCTGCCCTTAGACAGGCTGGGCCCTGGAAAAGTAAAACTAGTTTGGGATCATATGTAAAGTTCTTCCAGAAGGAGTATCCACTAAAGCTTGTACTCTTCTGCTACAAACTTTCAGAACTAAGGACCACCCTGGTACCTCTGACTCACCAGAGAAAAAGTCTTTTTTAGAGGGATCCTCTTAAACACCACCTGGAAGGAAAGATTCCCTTCCTCTTCAACCATGGCACTACAGAGTAATATTCTCTTATGAGAATTAATGAACATTGTCCAGTTCTTTGACATTACCAAAATAAGAATGCCATAAATTTTAAGAGTCTATACAGAGTGGCATAGGAGATTCCTATTCCAATTTATAAGAATAAATGGATGGTTATCAATTCTTCAGACCCAAAGCCAGGAGAGTTAACATGCTGGACGACAGACTTGGGGTCAAAAAAAGATCCTGATAGACTAAAGTGATAGGCTATCTCTATGATTAACTGTAACTGAAATAAATGCAAAGACCTACTTTGGGTTAAAAAAAAAATCAACTGAAAAAGTAAGATTGGGAAGAAATGGTAAGAAAACCATTCACTTTAAATAGACCTATGAGTTTTCATGGACTGTAAACTCAGTATGAATTAAGAACATGACAATGCAGACAAGAAGGGGAATATAAGGTGAAGATAAGGAACATGGGTATGAAATATAGATAAGGAAAATTAAAATTTTATAGCTACCTTGTTACCAAATTTAACAAAAAGTCTGAAGCTTTTAAAGTGAGATTATTTTGAAAAGATACACATGGACAAAATCTTTTAGGAATACAAAAGCATAGAATAAAGAATTTAACTGGCAATAAAAATTAAAGTAACATTAAGTATTTAACTATAATTACTTCTTGATATTGGTGAGGAAGAAATAGAAAACTAACAAAAAAAGGATATTTGGCTCACATTTTCCCAAACAATACAATTTTTGCTGAATTTTTTTGAGTGAAGAATTATGGAACTTTCTTCATTTTAAAATCTTCCATGAATAAAACAAAATTCCTATAAAGTCATGGATAAGGAAAAAAACTCAAAAATATTTCACTGAATATAAAGGAATAATGTGGTTTCCTCTGAGTACCATAACTCAATGTTCCAAATCTTTTCAATCATCTAATAAAGTTCATGTATAAAACAATTTTTTAACAATCAAGGTCTCAGAATGTTAGTAACAGTCTTCATACTGATTTATTTGGTTTAAAAAAATCAACATGGGGGGCGGAGCCAAGATGGCAGCGTAGAAGCAGCAACATATCGCAGCTCTCACATAGCCACCCCAAAATACCCATAAAATAGGACTCTAAACCAATCCTGGAACTCCAAAACGCACACAAAGATACTTCCCACTAAAGTC
>CM053581.1:374906200-374919259 GCA_028627135.1 Pseudochirops cupreus
TTTTGCCACCACAAAGAGAGCTGCAATAAATATTTTTGTACATATGTCTTCCTCCCACTTCTACAATCTCTTTGGGATACAACCCCAGAAGTGGTATTACTGGGTCAAAGGGTATGCAATTATCTATATCCGTTTGGGCATAGTTCCAGATTGCTCTCCAGAACGATTGTATCAGTTCACAGCTCCACCAACAATGCATTAATATTCCAATTTTTCCACATCGTCTCCAGCATTTGTCATTTTCCTGTTTTCTCATCTTAGCCAATCTGACTGGTGAGATGTGGTACCTCAAAGTTGTTTTGATTTGCATTTCTCGAATCAATAGTGATTTAGAGCATTTTTTCATATGCTTATAGATATCTTTAATTTCTATCTCTGGAAATTGCCTGTTCATATCCTTTGACCATTTATCAATTGGGGAATGACTTGTATTCTTATAGATTTTACTTAATTCCCTGTATATCTTAGAAATGAGGCCTTTATCAGAGATACTGGTTGTAAAAATTCTTTCCCAATTTCCCACTTCGTTCTTAATCTTGGTTATGTTGGCTTTGTTTGTACAGAAACTTTTCAATTTAATGTGATCAAGATTATCCATTTTGCATTTTATAAGACTCTCCAACTCTTGTTTGGTCATAAAGTCTTCCTTGCTCCATAAATCTGACAGGTAAACTATTTCTTGCTTCCCCAGATTACTTGCAGTATCAGACTTTATACCTAGATTGTTATGCAGATGATTCTCACATCTATTTATTGAGCCTCAGTCTATCTCCTGACCTCCAGTTTGAGATCTCCAACTGCCTATTGGACATCTCAAACTAGACGTTCCATAGACATTTTAAATTAAACGTGTTCAAAACTGAACTCGTTATGTTTTCCCCCAAACTCTCCCCTTTTCCTCTTTTACTGTTGAGGGCATCACCTTCCCCCCAGTCATTTAAGCTTGTTATCTATATGCCATTCTGCACTCCTCTCTCTCTCTCATTCCCTTATATCCAGTATGTTTCAAAGTCCTATTGAGTCTGCCATCTTAATATCTCTTGTATGTGCCCCCTTATCCGCTCTGACACTGCAATTTCTCTGGTGCATGTCCTCATCACCTTGTTCCTGGATTACTCCAGTAGCCTGGTTGGTCTCCCTGTCTCAAGTCTCTCCCCAATACCTTTCAACTATCAAAGTAATCTTCTTAAAGCACAGAGGTGGTCACATCATTCACATAGTCAATTAGCTCCAGTGGCTTCCTAGCACTTACAGGATCAAATATAAAATCCTCTATCTTTTAAAATCCTTCATAACCTGACCCTCTCCTACATTTTCAGTTTTATTATTGCTTACTCTCCTCCACTTACTCTAGGTCTGGTGACTTTCATCTCCTTGCTGCTCCTTCCACAAGACATTTCATCTCCTGACTGCATTTTCACTGGCAGTCCTCCATGCCTGAGATTCTCTCTCCCCATCTCTGCCTTTCTTCAAGCCTCAGTTATACTCTCACCTTCTGCATGAAGCCTTTCCTAGGTCTCCTTCATGTTAATGCATTCCCTCTGAGATCATCTCTATTTCATCCCTTATGTATCTTACATGTCAACTCTTTCCATTAGGCTGTGAGCTCCTTGAGTGTAAGGGTTACTTTTGCCTTTCTTTATATCCTCAGTGCTTAATATGTTGCCTGACTAATATAAGATAAAATTAGTATATTATACTCCTTCGATCTTTGGGATGGTTTGCATGTGATTTCCAGGCTCCCTTTTGCAATCTTATTTCCTGCTTGACTACTTATACTATTACTATATTGACCAGAAGTGGGGTGGTAGTCAGGGGGGCCAGAACAAGATACATTTTTAACATACATATCATTACATGACTACCAAATCATGGGAATCAATGACACTTACCATTCTTCTGGAGAGGTAGTATGCTATATCTGAAAGATCAGAAGGAGTGCTGGGTTGGCAGTCCAGAGACCCAGAGTTAAATTTTGGTTTTGACCCTTACTCATTGTGCTACTGTGGGTAAATCATTCCACCTTTCTCTGCTTTAGTTTACTCAGCTATAATATGCAGCTTAATAGTAAAAGTACTTTGTAAGCTTTAAAGTTTAAGTGAAAAAGGGTCTTATACTTATTTGTCATTATAAGTGTGGGCTGGTTTAGTGTTGTTACTTCTGTCACACAAACTATAACTTGTCAGGGTTCTCTCTCAGAGTGCCCTAACTTACCAGCAGAGGCAACCGGTTACACACCCAACTCACTGACGCTAGCGTACCTTTCAGAGCAGTAGAGTCACGGTTCTGAGGTCCAAACAGAAAAGTTTATTAAGGTCTCTCCATGGGGAAGCCTTAAAGCCATATACTAAGACAGGCTTCCAAGATATCTCCAAGGCCTAGGTCTTAAATAAACCCCAGATCCACATACCACACGTGATAGAGCCCAGCTGAACAGAATTGTGAGAGGGGGAGTGCAATTACAAGGGTATGAAGGCCCCAGGGTGTGGAGACGCCAATCAGGAACAGAGGGTAACCCCACGCAAGAGAGTCCTGAGCAATGCAGTATCCCCCGGCGGGGGACAGTGCAATATGCCCTGACCTCCACGTGACCCAACTTATTCCCGGGCCTCAAACACTTCCCTGTGGCATGACACAACCACTCGCAATAACTAAGAAGACAAATCCTTTTAAAAAGTGACATGTCATTATAAAGCATTATTAGTTCTCACATCTCTGAATAAAAATCTCTTCCAGCAACTTGCAGTTGCTATAACATTATTATTAAAAGCCCCAGACATGAACTCTGATTAGCTGAAAGCAGGAAAAGTTTGGAATTTTTTCTCTCTTTGGGTTCAATAGAAGGTTTGTGTGTTGAGCCTCAGGGAAGGGGTATTGGTTCAGGGTCTTTTCACTGTAACTGATGTTTTCAAAATAGTTTCTTTCCTCATACTCACAAATTCTTAACATCTGCATCATGGGAACCACAGTGAATTGGGAACAAAGCATTTAAAAAAAATCACAGCATTAAAACAAAGAATTCATGCACCAAGTGTGAGAGTGGACATGGAAACACAAAGTCATCTTAAAACAATGCACTTCTCATTGACTTCTCAGAATTCTAGAAGAGAATTCTGGGGAAGGTTGGTCCTGTTTAGAGGCAGAAAGCTAATTATCTTTTTCTACAAATCCTTTCCTCTTCCCAACTTTCCCGTTATTGCTGAGGGTCTACCATCCTTCCAGTCACCCAGCTTTGCAACTTTGATGTCACTCTTTAACCTCCTCAGTTTCCAAATCTTGTCATTGTCATCTCTGCAATGTCTTTCACATACATCCTCTTCTCTCCAAACACACAGTCACTAGCCTAGTTGAGGCTTTTATCATCATTTGCCTGGTGATGGTCTTCCTGCTTCAAGTGTCTCCTCACTCCAACCTCTCCCTCCACAAAACTCCCAAATTGATTTTCCTCAAGTGTAGGTCTGACCACGTCAGTTGCTTATTGACTCACACTCCATTGACTCCTAATTACCTCAGTTGTCCTGATGTGTATCTGGTCACTGGACCCAGATGGCTCTGGAGGAGAGTGAGGCACAGCCCTTCCTCACTTAAATCCAATTCACTTGTATGTCATGGCATCTCCTCCCTCATGTCATGGTCCTCTTCGACAATGAAGGACAAGTAACAACAAGCTCCAGAAGCAAACATAAACTCTTCTTTTTGGTATTTAGAATTCTTCCCAAACTGACCCCAATTTACCTTGCTAGCCATACATAATAATGTATTACTTCCTTTTACATGATCTTCACTTGCTATACTGACCCTTTTTACTACTCCTTATATATTACATTCCATATCTTGCAACTAAGGTTTTCCACAAGCCTAAAGTACTCTCTCCCCTCACCACCAACTCTTAGACTCCCTAGTTTCCTTAAAAACTCTACTCAAATACCACTTTCTACATGAGGCCATTCCTGATTCCTCCAGGTAAAGTTGTATCATCCCTCCAAAAATGCCTCGCATATATTTTAAAATCTATTTTGTATTTATCTTTATAGTTTATCTTCCCTGGTAGACTTCCATGAAAGAAACATGACTTTATATCCCCAGTTCCTAACACAGTGTTTGGTACGTAATAGGCACTTAATAAATCCTTGTTAATTTACTGATTGGAGAATGATTACCAAAAAAAAAAAAGACAGATTAAGAAAGGCACCAAAGGTGTCTTGGGATAGTGGAAATAGCTGGAGAGAGGAGTCACAAGCCCTGGGTTCTAGCATCTAGCACTAATTCTGCCACTGTGTGGCCTGGGCAGGTGACTTAAATAATCTGTGCCTCAGTTTCATCTATAAAATGAAGGAGTTGGACAAAATTATCCCTAAGGTCCATTCTTGACTAAACAGTCTATAGTTCCCATTTATTTTCAGAAAGCAAAATTATTGTAGTAAACATTAAATGAGATCAGTGATGTGAATGGACTTTTAAAAATATGAAAGAATATGCAAATAGAAGATATTTAGCTAATGCCTGATTTATGAAACCAATTTCTGTTTTTTTTCCTTAGAATTGACTAGATGAAATCTGAAAAACATTATTTCCACTTTTGAGAGGTACAAAGAATGAAGAGGGAATGTTGTGTTCATTATTTGATAAAGTACAATGAATAAGTTAAATGAAGTAATTTGAGAGATTTGGATACCATATGGTCAGGTAACTTTTTGAGATTTTGGGCAAAACTTATATGAAACTATTTAAAAGGGCTTCAATAAGATCATGCTCAAAGAGAAAGACTATGTAAATTTACCAGTAGAAGAGAATACAGTCAAAATTTTACAGCCCTGGCCAAATCTAGATAGAATTTGGTTTAGGATTTTACTCTTGGAGATGTGTTAATGCTCAGCACATGTGCCATTTTCTACAGGAATCCTCTCTTGAAATCCTAGTTTTTAGTTCTGTTTACTACCTCAGAGAATCATATATTAATTTGTTGATTTGTTGTGACTCCATATTATGGATCTAGGAGTCTCTGCAGGAGTAGGTCAGCTGTGAATTTCCTAAGCTTGTTGACTTAGTCAAAAGTATGACATGAGGAGCCATTTTAGTATTTCCAACCTTTTTTTTCCTCTCAATTATCATAATGTGGAAGCATACAGCTACCTAAGAACCACAAGAGAGAAATCCATAAGATCTATTTAACTAGATCAGTGGTTCTGATTTAATTGGAGAAAGAGAAAATCTGGATTTTGCCCTTTCAAATTTCTAATTTGTGGATGTTTTATAAGAAATCACAGTCAAGTTATTCCCCCTAATGCCAATGACTAGAGAGTAAACATTTTTTAAAAAATGTAAACTTTGCCTTTATTTCCATCATTGGTCACATTATAGCAAATAGAACCAGGTCAACTCTACTAGGATCATTAATTTATCTCTTTTCCAAAAAAACCTAGGTCAGCTTTTGACTTATTTTTGCTAAGGTTCTTAAAGCCACTTCCTGGCTAGTTTCATTCCATGTTCCCCCATCCCTCCATTTCCCAATTTTCTTTATATTCATTTTTTCCCATTAGAATGAAAGCTCTTTGAGGTTCTTGCTTGGTAGTAGCTATATTCTCAATGCTTAGTATAGTGCTTGGCTTAGAGCAACCCTTAATAAATGTACTTTCTCTCTGTCTCTGTCTGTCTGTCTCTATTTTGTCTAACCATTCATCCCTCCATCTGTCCATCTAGTGACTGAGAAAGTCTTAGTACCATTAGTAGAAATAGAGATATCAGAGGAAAAGATGATTTGTAGATGCTGCTGCTGCTAACAGTAACATCTAGCATTTGTATAATACCTTAGGTTTTTCAAAATGCTTTACATATATTATCTTATTTGATCCTTGTAATAGCTTTACAAAGTAAGTACTCTACATGTTATACCAACTTT
The DNA here is from genome assembly GCA_028627135.1 of Pseudochirops cupreus. Lineage (NCBI taxonomy): Eukaryota > Metazoa > Chordata > Mammalia > Diprotodontia > Pseudocheiridae > Pseudochirops > Pseudochirops cupreus. Next base: position 374,912,100 of record CM053581.1, read on the forward strand.
ACTTCACAGATGGGGAAAATGAGATTCAGAGAAATTAAGTAACTTGCCCAGGATAACAGAGGTGGTTAGTGCCAGTGGTTGGATTAGAACATATGATCTCAAAAAAAAAAAAAGAAAAAATTAAAAGAGATGCTCATCTTCTTTTGGCTTTAAATAGAGCTATGTAGGAAAAACTTGGAAAGACTTGCATGAACTGATGCTGAGTGAAGTGAGCAGAACCAGGAGAACATTGTACACAGTAGCAGTCACATTGTGCAATGACTAACTTGGGTTTAATTGGGTTTAAGTGACTTGCCCAAGGTCACACAGCTAGTTAAATGTCAAGTTCCTGAGGATGGACTTGAATTCAGGTCCTCCTGACTTCAGGGCCAGTGCTCTATTCACTGCACCACCTAGCTGCCCCTAAGGATGATCATATCTAAGGGGAAAAGTAGTAAAAGATGTGAAAAGAGATAAAGGATCCAGGCACTTGATTAACCCATACTTTTGAAGAGCAGGATGAAGGTAAGAAGTCAAAGGAGATAGAAAAGAGACATTCAGAGAAGTGTAAGTAGAAACAGAATAATGCATATCATAGAAGCCAAAGGAAAAGAAAGTTTTAATAAGGAGGGGATATTAAGCAGTGTAAAATGTTGCAGAAAGTCAAGGAGAGAGGACTGAGAAAAGGCTACTGGGTCTGGCAATTCATGGATCACTATTGACTTTCAAGAAAGCAATTTCAGTCGAGGGGAGGAGATTGAAGTCAGATTATAAAAATTTAAAAAGTGAGAAAATGGGGCAGAAACTGTAGGCTACTTTTTCAAGAATTTTGGTGTTGAGGGAGAGGAGAAAAATTGGATAGCATCTTGAAAGAGTACTGAGATTGATGGTAGGGTGTTGTTGGGGTCTTGCTTTGTTTTTGTAAGCAGAGAGTCAGGAGCCAATGGGGAGGAAGATGTTGAATCCCCAAAAGAGGGGGAATAATTGAGGATTAAAGAATTTGGAAGAAGTAGGGTGCAATATCAATAGTACAAGTAGAGTAATTGGTTTGAGTATTTCTTCCTCAGAGGTCGGAGTGAAGGAATATCAGAGAAGTTTCATAAAACTACAGAGAAATCAAATTTCAACCTCCTGTCTGAGTCATTTACCCCTTCTGTTCCTTATCTCAAATCCAGAAAAGTCTCACTGGGATGACATTGTTCATGGAATCTCACATGTGCTACTTATTCTATTTGCATGAGCTGTTTAAAGTTTATATTTCTAAAATGACAATAGCATTTCTGTCAACATTGCTGATATTTCTGGAAGAACTTTCTTTTAAAATTATGATGATGAGAGCACTTTCACTGGAAAAAGCCATTCAGAAGAACACATTATTTTGCCAATAGATGAAGAATAAAATTTTGAGTGTAATACAGACCAGGTTCTTTCTTTTCTGAAGGTCCTTGGAGAATAAATCCAAAATTGTCTGATAGAAAATTGTAGTGGTTTTTAGCACTCAATGACAATTATCTTAAATATGCTTCTTTAAATCCCCAAAGGAACAATCAGGTGTGCTTGTGTACATGTAGAACAAATGGGGCTGTGAAGAAGTTTTGTTCCTTGGACGCAGTGAGCAACTACGTAAGTCAAGGGATAATGAATTCATTGGTCAGAATGGAGGAATACGTGATTGGAGCACCTGATGGCAAATTGAACAATACATTGATTATATATTGTGTAATAAAGACAGTTGGAAGTTAAGTTCCTGTCAAGAAGTCCTTAATGGTGGCTAAGATACCATGGGAAGCAGGCTATGAGAAGTTGGTGTTCCATTTAGCTTCTAGTTGAGATGATTGGATCATCCAGAATTTACCCTACTGCTTTGAGGTTAGGTTTCTTGTTTTTGTTTTTGTTTTTGTAGAAAGGAAAACATTGAGGAATGAACAGAGCACTCTTTGTCTGATCATCACAACTGTGTTTGTGTGGTATTCTTTAAGTAATGAACAAATAAAATGACTCTGTTTCTTTGCTATTCGGACTTCCTGAAAACCTCACCATGAATTCCTTCACTATTTTTCTTTATTTTGATTTTTCCAAAGATCTTTCCAATGATTTTCTACAACACCAGTGATTTTTTCAATGTGGGTACTTTTTCCACTGAGGAAGAGCATAATATCTCCATGAATCTCTAGCTGTTGTGGCAAAGATGTATGTGAACACACACACATAGATAGAGATATTTATATCTATAACTATATATCTGTATATACACATATGTGCATAATACTTAGGAATTATCGTTCTAGTCACAAGCCTCTTTGAACTTGGAATCTTCAACTGATCTTCAGACAACAATCCCTTCAATGGTCTGATGCTCAAACCATTTTCAGCTTGGTAGGACTTGCTAGAGTTTGGGCTAATTGGGAAAGCCTTCAAGAACCCAGGATACCTTCCGTGCCACAATCAAGCATTAAAGTGTGATTACTGTGGTGGAGTCAACGAGTATTTATGGAGGAACTATTGATATCCAGCATTTAATTATTTGATATTTTGCTGCTCTACAGAACTTTGATTCTCTAGGCAGAAGTTCAGTGTAGGTAAGTTACAAGTAGAAGATGAAGGATGAATGTATGTTGTGCAGCTGGACAGGCAGATCACTAATTTAACCTATCAGCAGATTTATATTTTAGACAGGTACTGGAGATAAACAATGACAGATGATACAGAAATGAACAGGAGGAGGAGGAGAGATAGATGAATCGTATTTGGGAACTGGAAAGAGCTTTTCAATGATCCATCCTGTTCTTAGTTGCCAAACCACATCTTTTTAACATCTGTTTACTCCAGGTGATTCTTAAAAGCTGCAAAACATGTGGCATCACAATCTCCATATAGTGCTTGGGGATACTTCATCCTACCATCAGCTTGCAGGGTGGATCCCCCATGGAATGGCTATTCCTTTTTCAAAGCATGTCTCTTAAAGCCATAGTTCATGAGCTCCTGATGATGTCAGTCAGAGAACACAACTTGTTCAAAGAAAAGGCATTTAGTTAAATGTCAAAGTAAGAGGAATAGCAATAAAACATTTCTTCCATAAACCTGAGTGCTCCTCCTATTTGCTGATAGATGGGAACTGAAACCCATTTTCTACTTTGAAATCTTTATAAATTAGTTGTTTCTGATTTCTCATGTTGACCCAACACAGAGATGACATTTATAATATGTTTTATTATTTGTTGTTAATGACCCTAGGAGACATCCACGGCTCCCTAATGCCTCTAAGATGGAATGAACTCAGTCTAGCATTTATGGTCTTCCACTGGTCTAGCTCCTACCTACTATCCAAATTTTATGTAATATCATTTTCTTTCACAAACTCTCTGCTCCTGCCAAATTGGACTATTAGCTATTTCCTGAACATGAAATTCTGTCTCCTTTCCCTATGCATCTGCACAAACTGTCCCCATGCCTGAAATATACTCCTACCTCAGCACTGTTTCTCAGAGTCCTTTTCTTTCAAGATTCAGCTCACGAAACCTTTTCTGATCTAAGCATTCTCTATCTCTGGACTACCTTTTAAGATTTTCATCTCAGCACTATGTATTTATCCACCAGGTGGCATTAGTGAGAAGAGCTGGCCGAGGTCCTTAACCATCCATACTACTGGAAAGGCAGAGCAGTGCTCACACAAGTCCTTCTCCACTCCCTTCTTTTCCAGCCCAGTGCAAGCTTCCAGAGCAATGGGAAAGGGTGGATGCTGCCCTGGCATTTATTCACTGCCTTCTTTTCACTAGGCTCACTTGTGCTAGAGATATTGGCTCTCAGTGGTTGGTCCCTTACTCTCCCAAATAAACTATCGTCTCTCTTAATGCTTAGATCAGTGGTTCTCAACTTTCCTAGTGCCGTGACCTTTTAATACAGTTCCTCATGTTGTGGTGACCCCCAATCATAAAATTATTTTCGTTGCTACTTCATAACTGTACTTTTGCTACTGTTGTGAATCATAATGTAAATATCTGATATGCAGGATATATTTTCATTGTTACAAATTGAACACAACCCACAGGTTGAGAACCACTGGATTAGATCCTTGAATGGTGAGTCAGAAAATCTCTCTCTGGCAGCAATAACTTGGGTTGTCAAGGGGCAAACCCCAGTTCTAAGAATCTACTTTCCTCCTAGGGTTTTTAATCTTCTCACGGTTCCCAGTCTCTTGCTAATATCTTCTACTGGCTCCAGAATAGAAATGAATGCATTGTTACTTGAGAAATAGCCCTATTCCCATAGACCAACAAACTTGAAATAATTTATAATATGGGAAATGGTAGAGTTTATGTCCCTTTCTTCCTCATATTATGATTTTAGTCATTTTCCCTCATAACCTTTGGTTATTTGTGTAATCTAACTAAGGGGAATGCTGTCATGGAAATTTCCCATCTTTTGATAGAAATACAGATTCCTGAATTCTTGAAACTTGGATTTGCTCATGAGGCAAACCACAAAATTGGTTCTACCTTGGAAATTCTTCCTCATTAGAAGGCTAGATTGATTCTAGGATCATACTTTCTAGGAAAGAAACCCTTGTATTACGAGAGTACCATCTACTCCTTGTAGATTTGACTGATTTTTCCCTATAAAGATAATGAAACCATCCTTGAAACTTAATTGATCTGGTAAGACTGAAAGTATCTGCATAGTTTCCTAGTTGCCTAAATGTAAGAGCACAACACAGGAGATGACCTTATTCTTTGAACACAATACATGCTTTTAACTTCTATATCATCTTGGCAAGATCAGTGCACCCAACTGGATTAAATGCTGTTATCCTTCTTGAGTATTCTTTCCCTGCTATGATTAAATAAACTTCTTTATTGACAACTTCAAAAGTCAAAAGATTTTTTTTTTATAACAAATCCAAGGTCTTTGATGTTTTTACTTAGTTATGGAAGAACTTGTAGACATATCTTTAATTTACTAGAAAAAGTTATTGTGGACCTCCATAAAACCACAGTAGCCTTTCTAGTCTGCAGGAGATGACTTCTAACAATAATCCTGGATCAATTCCCATGATCTTTAAGACATATGCCAAAAAATATGGGAAAGGCTAGCTTGGGGATTTGAGGTACGTGGGAAGCAGACAGTTTATTCATTCTTGAACTTTTAGGGCTCCACTTCTTGGGAAGGTCTCTCTACTAGATTTGGCAATGGGTTGCCCTGCTCATATCCAGGATAACTAATGGTTTCAGATTTCATTAGCCCAGAATAACAAAGGCATGCACCAAGCTCTCCAATATGAAAGAGGTCTGCATATGTTAAATAAACATTTCAGAACACTTCATCTGAGTAACTCTTTCCTTACAAAAAAAGGTAGTAAGGATATGTTTTCTGCTCTTTACTTTGGGATTTCTTTTCATTGTTTTATTTTATTTTCATTTTTTGCTTTTATGGAGGGGCAATTGGGGTTAAGTGACTTGCCCAAGGTCACATGGCTAGTAAGTGTGTCTGAGGCTGGATTTGAACTCAGGTCCTTCTGACTCCAGGGCTTGTGCTCTATTCACTGTGCCACCTAGCCACCCTATTTTATTTTATTAAGACTGGATCTCCCTATCTGGTCTAGACTGGAAAAGCAGTGATCATTTAAGTACCTGAACTCACAGCTGATCAACACAAGAACTTTGACTTGCTCCATTACTGACCTGGGCCAGTTGAGACTTTTTAGGCAGCCTGGTGGCCCCTTAATCCTAAAAACTCACCATATCAATGCCAGACTTAGTTTAGATACCTTATTGGCTTTGTTTACTACACCTCAAAACTTCTGAGTTCAAGCAATCCACCAGCCTCTATACTCCTGGAAGCAACTAGACACTCCATCCACTTGAACCAATATTCTATCTTTGCTGAATAACTTTTCTTTTTTTAAATAAGATTTTTTGATGTCTTTTTTTTTTTTTTACAGCATCATAGGTTTCCCCAGTAAGCCTCCCCCTCCCCTCTTGGTTCCAGGAAGCCATCCCATAGAATAAATAGTATTTTTTTCAGACAAAAGAAACAAAGAGGAAAAAAACAGGACAGTCAATAAATGCATTGGAAAATTCCAAAAACAAGTGTGATATCCTGTGGAATTCTCAGCTCCACAAAGGAGAGTGTTGGGAGTGGGGAGGTATCCTTTCATATCTCTTCATTCAATTCTTGCTTGATCTTTATAATTTTTGTACATTCACTTTTGATTTTTCAGTGTGTGTTTGTTCTTTCCATGTACATTGTTGTAGTCACTGTGTATATTGTCTCCTTGGCTCTACCCTTTGCAACAGTTCACATAGGTTTTCTTATGCTTCTCTCTATTCCTCACATTCAATTTTTCTTACAGCACAGTAATACCCCTTCACATTCATTTACCACAATTTATTTGGCCATTCCCTAATTGACAGGTACGTACTTTCCCCTCCATTTATTTACTGTCATGAAAAGTACTACAATAATTATTTTGGCATATATAGGGACTTTCTTCCTTATTAATGACTTCTCTGGGGTATAGGCTTAGTAACAGGGTCTCATGTTTAAAGGTATGAACATTTCAATCATTTTATGTAATTTTAAATTGCTTTACAAAATGTTAAAGAGAGTTTAAATAATGTTTTTTTTTTCTTGGTGGTGAAATAGGGATGTTTTATGTGGGAGGATGGTTGTTGAATTACAGCACAGGAAGGTGACTTTTACAATTTGAGTTGCATATGACTTCAATGCTTTAGAACTTAAAACCTTTTCCATTTATTTCGTTCTAATGGAGATAGGTTTTGTATTTGGCATATAATGTTAAACAGAGAAGACGTGGATCTGTCATTTCACTGATTTATGGAACTCCCTATTAGAAAACTCCTGTAATCAATGCAGATTGGCCACTACTGAACTATTTGTAATCTTAGGAACTTTCTTGGGGCACTAATAGGTTAAACGATTTGTTCCAGACCGTATAACATACACTCTTGAAAGAAGGACTTGAACTCAGATATTATTGACTCTGAGGCTGGCTCCACATTGCACATTATATATTATACTGAGCTTTTTCTGAGCATGTGTTTGTACTGTACAAAATGCTTAAATGATCATTTTTAATTGAATAAATTTTAAAAAATTATTTAACTCAGATTTTTGAAATACTTTTAGTTTGATTTTCTTAATCACTAGACTTTCTTTTTTTT
>CM053581.1:374919759-374950499 GCA_028627135.1 Pseudochirops cupreus
GGGTCCCAGTGTATTTCAAAGTGATGAAAGAGCAATTGGGTATTAATACAATTAGTTGTTGAGATTAAACCAGAGACATTTTTAGTTGAGAGAAGAGAAATTTTAGTATGAGCTCAGATTAAGCATAATTATAAGAAGGTAGAAAAGTTTGGAATTATATGCACATCTATTAGAGCAATAATTTATAATCCCGATGGGAGATTTGATTTTCTTTATGAACAAGAATAAATATAGGAACGAATGTAGGTTATTTGAGGCTCACTTCAAAGACGTTCCTTAACCGATGTGAGATTATAATCATATCTTAAGCTGATTGTTGGCACTTGTTATTTAAGATTTGATGGGACTGTTAACTGACTGTTTCTTTGAGTTCAACTCCAGATAGGAGTGTTAAAGGAGGCTGCCCAAGCTACCCAACCCACCAACCCATGGTGCCAGATCCTGTAAAATACAGGTATGAAGGTGGGAGAAACGACTGTTCAGCATGAGCTGAGGTAGGATTCTTCTGACTGGGGTCTACCTGCAAGCACCTGGCAGACTTTAAGTTGGCTGAATGGAGATTGCAGCTTGGCTGCATTGTGCCTGGAATTGGCCTTCTGAAGTTTGGGAAATATGGTTCCCTTATTTTAATTTTGTCCCTATTCTTGGTGGCAAGTTTCAATAATCAAAAGTTTTGAAATAAGACAACAACAAATCTACTTGATTCTGGAACATCTTAAGTTACTATAAGACAAAGCTGCTAACTAGGCTTAGGGTTTAGTACAGGTATTCCTGTATGAGTCAGGGTCCTTTAGTTCTTTGTAATAATCTGACAAGTAGGTCAAGGTTTGTGGGAATATTATTCCGTTATTCACTTAGTATCACATTTGTCTCAACTTTGTTATAATTAGTCAATGTTAAAAAAGAGGATAATCTCTGGACTACTTGGAAACATTTTTAATTGTTTTAATTGTGAGCTTAATGTAAATTCCTTAGTGAAATTCCATACTCCTGGTGGAGGACTTGATAACGGATTAATGCAAAATATAAGAAAGTGGTTCTAATGTGTGATCATGACAATTGACTAAGATTCCAATTTTAATTTTGTAAGAATGATAAGGGTTCTGGAGTTGTCATTTACATTGGTTCCAAGCTTCCTTTTGTAGGTAAATCAAGGAAAGAAGGCAGAAGGAAGAGAAGCTGGGATGCAGGGCTGAAGATGGATGACCCTAAGTGACCAGAGGACTTCCTCACATCTGAACAGCAGCGTGAAAAGAGACTTTTGGACTTTGAAAAGACAATTGTTATTGTCTTCTTTTGAATCTCTGTATCTGTACTCATAAAAGGGACTGCCCCCTTGTATGTTGTCAATGCAATGAGGGCTGCAAGGGGAATTAGAATTAAGAAAATTGGGGAAACTTCAAAAGGTATAAAAAAAAGTGGGGATTTGTGAGGGATAATTTATAGTGAAGTTTCCCAATTCTGAAAAATCAAATCTAGAATGGCTTCAGTATTCAGTAGGCCTAAGGTTAGGTCACCTGACCTTCAAGTAATCTGGGGCTTAGAGCAATGGAGACCCTCCCCCAAAGCCAACTCAGCACAAGATATGCCAAATAAGGTTAAGACTGCTTTCATTGGACACCCACATGTTTCCGGGTCCTTTGCCTCAAAGAGAGATTCCCACACTTAGGTTGTGGGTCAGCCCCACTACCAATAAGAGTGAAGGCCAGTTGGGGGGGTTGGGTTTCTGCATTGGAAGATTATATAACCATGGGCTGGCTAACACCTGTTGCTCTCTCCCTGTAGATGCCATGTTGGGTGGCAGGGGCAGAGTCCTTTCTCATGAGAAAGAATAAAGACCTTTTCTGATCTTAGATTCAGACTCTGAACTCTTTCATCTCACACACAATCCACAGTTTAAGAAGCAGTGTGAGTAGGGTCCTGCCCAAAATCTCGAATGTATCTCAGGCATCAGGCCATTTCAACTCTACTGAATATAGCCCAATTCCATGCCAAGTAGGCTCTTTATTCTCCATAGTATATCTCTATGGGTAACTCTTTCCCTCCTAGTTAATTTACCTCTATTACTTTCCATCACAATCTCTCCAATTGCTGATATGCATTTGCTTAAGTGCCCAGGAAAGGGAAAAAGGGCACAGGTACCTTCCAGCATCCCACATGGCACTGTACCAAAGGCAGAAAGTAACAAATAGGAGGGAGCCCCATTATGTGAGATAATTTTGTAAAGAACTTAGCATAATGCCTAGTATATAGCAATAACTTAAAATAAATGTTTGTTCTGCTCACTCCACTCCTATCCCAGACATAGACTTACCTAGGAGTTCAGAAGCTTATGGTTTTGGGAGGGGGGAAAGAGCACCCTAATTTCTTTCTAATTATATCTCTGAAGATTATCTCAGACAACAGGGTAGGATTATTCAAATCACACTAGGTGGTTGTTTAAAGGAAGCTTTGCATTCTCAGAATTTTCTAGCATATATTTCCTAAAGATACTATTCATTTTGAGAGTAATAAAGGAAAAAATCCAAGTACCAGCTACATGTATTCTTAAAGGATGAAACACCGAAAAGTTTGATATAAATGAGCAATTCTGCATTGACAGACTTTAAATAATCATTCCTATGAAGTCTATTTTAAAATACCTAAAATACTGCTGTTTGTCATCTTTGTGGACATTCAGTGTTAAGACAAGTTTGAATTTTTTAGGACTAAATCGTTTTTGTCATGAATTTTAAATATATTTATTAAATACCTACTTAGTGCTCAGAATTGTGCTAGGTCATTCAGCAGATAGAAGGGAAGACATGAGCTTAATGCCTTAATATTTCAACTGCTTTTATAAAATGCCTGCTTCATTTTCACCTTGAGATTTGCTGTCTACACCTATTATTCATTGCTTGTCCTACTATTTGAAGAAATTTGTTTTGATTTCCTTATCGATTTTTCTAATGAACAAAAAAATCACATGACATTTTTTTTTGCCACCATCTCATCTCTAAGCAAAAGAATAAATCACTTTTTACTCATTCAACCAGAAATGAGGAGTCTAGTACAGTATATAAATGGTATTTATCTGCTGTATCTCAGGAACTTTCAAACCAGAGAGGAAGTAAAAAAAAGACAGTGCCAGACTAAAATTCTCTACTGTCATTCTTTCGTAATTTTTACCCCTCAGCAATTTTATCTCAAACAATGAGAACAGCAATATGTGCCAAAGCAACTAGTCTAGTCCATCATATACCCATTTTGTTTAAGCTGCAGGGATGTGTTCAGAGGAAGTGCTGATACTTCCAAGAGAATCTCTTTCTGGTAGAAGAAGGCTAAGAAACCAAACAGGAAAACAAACTCCAATGACGAATTGTACAGATGTTTCCTTGTGCTCCATCGCTTTACCTTTTGCATTTATTAACCCTTAGAGGGACCTCAAGTCAATTACTGCTCCCCACCCCCAATGCACTCCCAGCATGCCAGTTCCATCAATGTTAACCAATGGTGTAAAAACTAGCAGATATGCAACCAATGTGTAATTTATAGTGTCAGAGTTGCTTGAGGAACTCAGAGGTCAAGTGACTTGGCTAGGGTCACACCACTAATCAAGACTACATTATGCTGCCTCTCATTCAGGAGTGATTAAGATCTATCATTGAGGGGTGGCTAGGTGGCCCTGGAGTCAGAGGGACCTGAGTTCAAACCTGGCCTCAGACACTTACTAGCTCTGTGACCTTGGGCAAGTCACTTAACCCCAATTGCTCTGCCTTCCCCCCTCAAAAAAAAGCGAAAAAAAAATCTATAGTTGAACTAATATTATAAACATATACATGTGTATATAATGAGAGGGATTTATCCTTATCCTCCCCACCTCTTAATGTAGTCATAGAATGAAATTCCACATAATGAGATAGTATCAACAAAATTCATCCCATATCCTGATCTCTTTATAAGGTGCAAATACTTCTCTGATTGGGTCAAGAAGGTAACTCAGTAAGAGGTCAATCACACTTCTAGATCTTTAAATGGCTGAGCCCTGGAATAGAATGAGTAGAGAGATATAAAGATTCCTACGGTATATCAGGGGGCACCAAGGTGGCAACAGAAATTTCTCTTGTGCTTTCTTTCCCTACCCACCAGCCACATCATCAGAGCTACTGAACCGCTAGGAAGCACTACATCTATCCAGCAGCACACTCTAGGCAGGCAGGGATGTAGAGACAGCCACCGTAGGAAAGTAGCAGCTTTCCTTCTCACTTCCTGGCAATTGAGAATCAGACTATAAAGAGTTAACAGGTTCTGGAAACTCATGTCAAGATATTAGGGACACCCTGTTTTCCAGAGCCAAGGTCCAGCAAGTAAGTTGTGCCCTGAGTTTGGCATAACAACAATTCTTTGTGCTCACCCTCTGAATGATCTATTGCTTTGACCAGAACCAGATATTCTTCAAGCTTGGACAAGCTCTGACAAGTTCCATTCATGAAGCCCTGCCATGAATCAAACTTGTCATATTGCTGCTGTTACCTTTCACTGTCAGTGCTACAGCTCACTGTGTAGACATTGGTATTAGAACTGAAATCTGCCTACACTAAAGTGAGTCCTCCCTCACTAGGGATGGGGTTCCAGTCTAGTTTGCTTTCTTGCTTGCAAGCTGTTTCCCTTGCTTTGAAATTAAATTTCTGTTTGACTTCTGACTCTCCTGTCTCTAGCCTGCTCTGTTCAGCTCCAGTCATCCTCAGGTTAAGAAGCCAGTTTAGTCCAGTTGATAGTCAGCATGTAGCATGTATGAATAGAGAAAGGACTTTGAGGTCCAGCAGTACAGGAGTCAGAAGTTGCCTTTACCACACTTATTTCCCTGTGACTGTCTATGTGTGCACACACATGCAACACTGCTACTTAGATTTGAGCCATTCTTCCAATGAACACTATGTAGGAGAGTGCACCACAATCATTTGTAAGTACCATTTCTGCTCCTCAGTCTGAATAAATGTTCTGCTGAAAGCTGATTAAATTTTTGCCAGCTAGTTGTTAACTAAAGTACATTTGTAGGGACTCCAGCATTTCAGTTATATTAGTCTGGGGTACATGGAGTGTTCATGGGGGACTAGCACCTCTGGTGTGAGGATTTGCTGAGCCCTTTTCAGGGCTGCTCATCCACCTTTGGTGTCTGCCTGTCATCCAAATCTCACCTGTGGCTCCAAGAAGCTGTAGCATGCGCAGTAGCCATATCCTGGGAAAACCATCTTGGCAGATGGACTAAACCCAGGTGGAGAGTAACAGACAAGCCTCAAACTTGTCTGTGAGTTAGGGGGATGTCTACCCCAACCATGTAAAGATTTCCACAGCAGAATGGTCAGATGGGAACAATTTGTTTCAGTGGCCATGAAGGCAGCTGAAGCAGGCACCATGGAGCACTTAGAGCTTGGTCAGACATTGAAGATGCCAAGATCGTCTACTGTATTCCATGACTTTTGACTAGCCACTGAACTTTAATCTCTAGAAGAGAGAGTGAGGCTGATGACTTTGTGCAACTCTGCCTCACTTAAATCCAGTTCATGGCAAATCAAGACATCATCCCATAATGTCATTGATCCTCTGAAAACTAAAGACAAACAACAGTATTAGTCCAAGCCCAGAGAATATCATCAGTATTACAGCAATGAACTTTTTTTTATCTCTCTTTAAAAATTTTTTCCTTTTTTACATTAATCATATTTATGTAATAAAACAAGCATTTCCAGTAAAAAAAAAAAAAAGAAGATTGTACATGAAACTGTGGATCTAAAAACAACCTGCTATCCTTTTCAAATGTACAATGAAATTATCATGTAAATTTTTTTATCCTGACCCCACCCCACCCTAAAGGTGGTTACCATTACACATAAATAGTGATATATGTGTATGTATGCATGTATGTATATATGTAAAATTATTCTATACATACTTCAATTATTAGTTCTTTCTCTGGATGCAAATAGCATCTCTCTTCATGTCCTTTATAGTTAATTTGGATATTTATAATACTCAAAGTAACTTATTCACTCAAAGTTGTTCTTCAAATAATATTGCTGTTACTGTACAGGGTGTCCCTAAAGTCTGGATACATAGGAAATCTCATTAACGATGCATATTTTCAAGAAATGAAATGAATGAAGTTTTCAAAAGCATTTTATTTACTTAGCATACATTTTAGCCAAAATTTCATATGGAATAAAAGTTTTCATTAGCCTTTGGGACAATTTCTCATATTAATGAGATTAATTTAACTTAATTAATTAATGAAAATTTCCTATGTGTCTCCTATGTCTTCCTATGAAATCCCATTTATGCTAATTAAATAAAATGTTGTTGAAAATTCCAGGGGATGGAGCCAAGATGGCAGAGTAGAAGCAGAAAATTGCGTGAGCTCCCACCCTGTAAAATATGACTCTACACAAATTTTAGAGCTACAGAACGACAAAGTGACAGAGAGAAACAAATCTCCCGCTGCAGGCCACCTGGCAGGCCAACAAGAAGGGTCTATTGCACCAGACTGGGAGCCAAACACAGTCCTGTGTGAGCCACACAGCCTGGACCCAGTGTCCTGAGCAGTGGCCCAGACAAGCCACAGCAGACTTCAGGAAAGTGAATCACCAGCAGCTATGGTGGTTTCCAGACTTCTCAACCTATAAACACTAAAGAGAAAGTAAAAGGTCAGTGGGGAACTCTTGGAACTGGGTGACAGAAGAGTGTGGTCCAGCCCCTGCCCTTGGAATGAGAGGTGGTGGAGGCTCAGCAGCTGCAGTTGCTGCTGCATGGCTGCCTCTGGAACTCCTGGCCTGTAGATCATAGCGGGAATAAGCGACCATTCAGAGGGTAACTGCTCTTGCTTTGACTTGTTTGGATATGGGTCACAGTCTTGGGTGGTGGTCCTAAGGTGAGAAATACCAGTGTGCCAGAACTTGTGGTGGCTGTAGAGAGGGTGCCCTCCTCAGACCTCTGACAACTGCAAAAACTACAGCAATTTGGGCCACAGCTCTCTCCACTCTGGAAGTAGAGTTCTCATGGCAAAGAGTTCAAAAGTCAAGTAATTGGCTGGCAAGATGAGCAAGCAGAAGATGAGCAAGCACAGGAAGCACAATCAGACCACAGAATCCTTTTCTGGGGATAAAAAGGATCAAAACATGGAACCAGAAGAAGTCAATAAAGTCAAAACTCCTGCAACAAAAGCTTCCAAGAAAAATACAAATTGGTTACAGACCATGGAGGAGCTCAAGAAGGATTTTGAAAATCAAGTAAGAGAAGTGGAGGAAAAACTGGGAAGAGAAATGAGAATGATGCAAGAAAATCATGAAAAGTGAGTCAACAGCCTGCTAATGGAGACCCACCCCCCCCCAAAAAAAAATACTGAAGAAAATTTCATTCATTTCCTGAAAATATGCATAGTTAGTGAGATTTCCTATGTGTCCAAACTTTAGGAACACCCTGTATAAAATGTTTTCTTGGGTCTCCTAATTTCACTCTTCATTATTTTATGCAAGGCTTTCCATGTTTTTCTAAGACCATGGAGCTCATTATTTCTTATAGCACAGTAGTATTCCATAATAATTATATACCACAACTTGTTGAGCCATTCTCCAACTGATGGGCATCCCTGCAATTTCCAGTTCTTTGCCACCACAAAAAGAGCTGCTATAAACACTTTAGAACATATAGGTTCTATATGTTTTCTTTTTCCTTAATCATCTTTGGAAATATACTAGGTATTGCTGAGTCAAAGGGTATGGGTAGTTTAATTACTCTTTGGGAATAATTCTACATTGCTCTCAGGGAGCCATCTTCAGTCATCCTGATCCATATCTTGTCATTGGACTCAGATGGTTCCTGAGGAAAAAGTGAGGCTGGCAACTTTGCACAGCCCTCTCTCACTTAAATCCAATTCCCTTACAAGTCAGGGCATCACCTTCCTGATGTTATAGTCCTCTTCAAGAATGAAGGACAAACAACAACCTGTAAGTAGTACAGGCTGCCCCACTGGGGACCCAAGTGACCAGTTCCAGTTTGTTAATGCAATTCTTCTCTCCCTTTCTTTCTTCCTCTCCTCTCCTCTCCTTATTGTAATGAGAAATCAGATTAAGTGAGACCATTAATCTTTTTAAGTGGAGTTTAATGAGCCAGCGACTGCAAGGGGTTAAGCATACCCAAATCAAGCAGCTCTGAGATGCATTTTCCTGGGGTTTATATAGACAAAAGTCATAACATAACTGTTACCAGAGGAAACCACAACTTAGTAAGTTGCTATGCAAGTGAGGAAAATACAGAAGCCCAAAGGCAGCAATCAGTTCATTGCCTAATGATTGTTGCCCAACTGGGAAGTTCCCAAGTCAATTTTGAGAACTGAACAGAAGAGGGGACTATGGGCTCCAGGTAGCAGGTTTGGCCAGGTCTACTTGGCAGGTTTGTTGCCCAGGCAGGCTTTGTTGGGTTTGGGCAGGTTTATTTGGCAGGTTTGTTGCCCAGGCAGGCTTCGTTGGGTTTGGGCAGGTTTCCTAGGCAGATCTCCTATGATGGGGACAGATGGGGGATGTTCACAAAATGGGGGGGGGGGGTTTACAAAAATCCCCACTTCCATTTGTCGAGAGTCAAACCCTTGACTCACAGTCGAACCCTTGACTCACATTTGGTGCCTGGTAGAGGGGTGATGGAGACATTGTCATAGTGGGCATAAAGCAACTCATGCAGGGGCTGATACCTAGGTTCCCTTACAAGGAAAACAAACAAGGGCCTATAGTGAGGGCCAGGCCAATAGAATATTGGGGCTGGGGGCAGCTTTATGAGGATCCCATCATTCCCCCATCAAAGAGCTGGGGCCCAAATTTATTTGGGAGAAAGGAGAAAGGTCTCAGCTTCCATAGCTTCTTCAGGCTGAAAAGGGGAGGAGAGCTGTCCTTGTCTCAATGAGTCCCGAGGAGGAAGTTGACTGGAACCGACATCACATCCAGGGGATGATAGGTGATCTACTGTTTGCTGCCAGCTGTAGGTGAATTGGCCTGTAATCTGAGAGACAAAAATCTGACAGGAAAGTTCAATATGCAGGTCCAAGATATAAGGAGAAAGATATATCTAGCAACAGGCAGTTGACTAGCCCAAGTACCTTTTCACTTAACTATTTAGGCTGTAGAAAGGAATATCATTTTAGGCTTAATAGCTCAGATTTAACACACACTTTAGTAGCTCAGATGTATCCCAGACTTAGTGTATTGGGATAATGATTAACTTGTGTTTGTACCTTTGTTTCACAAGCTTCCATATCATTCAGAAAAAATGTTCCACTCCAGGGATTTAACCTTTTACTTGACTTTGCAGGCAGGCAGATGACAAGCCTGTGTTTTAATTTACCCAGTTGTCTGGGATATGGAATAATCACACATTCAGATTGAGAAGAACAAAATTTCACATACCTGCATTATATTCATATATTAACTGACCATTTGCTCTAATTAGAGAAATATGCCATAAAAGGAAGAAGCAGGGACACACCAGATATGACAGGATAAAGCATCCTTAACTCTGTTTGAATTCAGATAAGAGTCACTTTAATTCCATCTCACAGCCAGACTCAGGAATAGCCAGGTGGAAAACATTCCTTTTCAAAGGGAGACAATAGGGAAATTGAGCCAGGAGGGTCCCATTTTAGATTGAGGCTAAAATTACCCTCTTGGTTTTTTCCAAAAGTAAACCTTCACCTGTAGCATGATTCTCTCTGAGTACATTGTGGCATTTCTCTCAGATACTGATTTAATGCAGACAACTATATCTAAATTCAAACTCAAAATAAAACTAGTTGCAGTCCCAATGTCTTTTACCTCAAAAGGTAAGTCTCACCAATAACAGCTTGCTTAGGGCTTGATATAATTGCTTTTATTTGTATGGAGTTGCAGTAAGCAATAAAAGTTTACCATGACTTACATGCATAAGAGATTTCATTGTTATTTAGGAACTCCATAACCCAAACAAGCTTTTATTTCTCCTGGGCTGATGACCTTGCCCACCATATGGTTTCTGGGGACTTGGCAAGTTTACAAATAAGGAGAAATCAATAGGGACCCCAAAGAAGGAGCTGATAACAATCCTCACTTCTTGTCAAGAGTCAAACCCTTGATTCAGAAGTGGGACCTGATCCTCCCTATGATATTCTTCCTCTGGACTGATGAAAACCATATACTTTATGTGTGACAACTCTCCTATTTTCAATACTGATTTTTCTTTTTCCTTGCCAGGATGTCTTTCAGGGTTCCCATATTTTATTTTTAGGATCCCAGTATATGGTAGCTGGTACATGTGGACTCTGGTCACCCCCTATAGCCTACATGGGAGGCAACCTTGGCCGTCTTCCTAAGGGAGGGGAATAGGGAGTGTCTACCCTGTCTACCCTTAGAGCTGCTGTGGTATCAGTTTTAAGTTTTAACATTAAAACAGTTGCCAAAAAAACTTAGTTAACCATCCTACAAGCTTAAACAATCTTAACTGAAACTTCCTTTTAAACAAAGACAGACTTGGAAGCATATGATTTTTCAAAGTACAGTACTCCAAAATATCACAAGAGAAACTGCTTCTCTTACAACATAGATAATACAACTGTTTACCAGTAACAGTATCAGGAGCAATTACCATGTTCTTAAATTTAAACCTTGAAATCAAAACCAATTAATTACCAATCTGGTGACCTTAAAATTCCACATGAAGTTACACAGAATCTAAGTTTTCTTGGTGTCCCACAACCAATCAACTTATCACAAGAAATCAATTACATTCTGGAATCTCACATAGATGGTGAATGTGGTGATCCATAAACCTTCAAATTAACATGAATACATCCTTAGATGAAGCAAGCTTGAAAACCACATCCCTATTTTTTTTAAGGTTTCTCATTTGCTCAATAAGAATTCTACAAAATGCATTTCCAATTCACCTTGCACAGAGAATCATTCATTTCATCATTAATAATGTGGAAACTATAACTTTAAGCCACTGTATATTTCCAGAATAGCCAAAAAGTTAAATGAACAATCAGCTATCGTAGTAAATATTAGAAGTGTTATTACCACCTGTTTGTAACCCAAATATAATAGCTTTAAATTATCAGATTTTATAACATAAAAAATCCAATTCACATGCAACACAATCCAGATTAAAAACTGCTGTAACCTCTTCTTTAACTACAAGTAAAGGTGTAAATACCTGGTGTTTTACATAGCAGACATAAACATTATAAGACACGGTTAGCAGAACTGATAAAGTAACATAACTGGTTTTACACAATTTTTATCCATCTTTCAGTTTCCACAAAATTCAGATTGAAAATGGCTTTATCTAATACCATATCTGGCTCACAATGCTCACTCAGTTTTTACAATATGAGAGAATTTTACTACAGTGTAGAAATATAATAATAACACAGTAAGACAACATTAATCACATTTCCAAATCACACAAAGAAATTATTGATAGGTGATTGGTCCTGCTGAGTGCAGAGGCTTGTTGACTTCTGACTTTATTTTCTCCTCTCCTTTTCTCATCTCCCCATAGTTTCAGAGCCTGGTTATGGGGGTGGTCGATTTGGGAAGGAACCTTGTGTGGGAGGGACTATGAACTGGGGAGTGCTGGAAGATTGTTGGCTGCATTCAGGGAACTTGGAGCAGAAACTCCAGGTTCTGGTGGTGTGGGAGCAAGAACTTAGGTTTCGAGAAGAGATGTTCATCTGCTTCCCTAGAGGAGTGAGCTTCAGGGTGCCCAGGGATCTAGGGCTATTGCTAGTGGGGCCTTGATGTTGTTGCTGTGCCTCCCCACCTTGTTCCTTTCACCAGGTGGGGGAGGTTAATTTAAATTCCCTACCTTTCTTCTAACTTTTCCTTGCAGCCTTAACTTGGTCAGTGCCAGGATGACAGGGAGAAGGCACTGTAGCCCTAGCATGGGCAGAGGTACCTTTTGCTCAAGTAAACTTCACTCAGGTGTTCACTCCTTTAAAAACTTCTTTGAAAATAAGAGCTTTGAACCTTTCAGTCAAGGTGAATGGGACCCTGTAAAAGATTCTAGTCCCCTCTTCTCTGTACTGGAGAGCTCAAAGTTTCATTTCTGAAGTATTTCTCTAGTGCTAAATAGTAACCAGAATGAGTTCAATTACCTGGATCTGTATTCCCATTTACATTGTACAGTTCTTTTTCTGTGACCCAGGAAAGGGTTAAATGCTAATCCTATTCCAAAGTGTAGCTCTGAAACCTGCTTCTCTTTGATCAGTGAAGTGATCCCTTTTCTCTAGATCAGCGGTTCTCAACCTGTGGGTCCTGGACCCTTTGGGGGTTGAACGCCACTTTCACAGGGGTCACAGGGGTCACCTAAGACCATCAGAAAACACATATTTCTTATGGTCTTAGGAACTGAGACGCCACTCCTCTATCTGTCTCCAGGCGAGTCCGCCCACATGCATATACACCCACATACAAGTATTAAAGGGTCACAGCATTAGGAAGATTGAGAACCACTGCTCTAGACAAATATTAGGGGAGAAGTTTCCCCTCATCTTTTTCCATCTCCCAAACTTGGCCAGAGTCCAAGGGAGTGGAAAGAGAGAAAGATTTTCGTTTTTCTGCCAACAACCTTTCTTGAAGAAACTACCAATCTTTCAGGTTGAGCCCAGGTACAGTTTTTCTTCTTTTCTGACTGGCTGCATTTTAAATCTTACAAGGTGGACACAGACACAGAGCAGACAAATTCTTAAACAGGCAGTTTGTGCATATAACAATTGAAACAGACTGACACAGACTGAAACAGACAGACTATCTCAAAGCCCCTAAACAAAACCAAACAGTAAACAGACATGAAACAGAACCAAATGGTAAGCCAAAACAGACTGATACAGATCTAAGAAGGGTGGCTTTTCCCTGATGACTAGCCAAAACAGACCAACTTGGGTCCAAGCAGAATGACATCCCAAGGAGCAAACCACAACAGACCTGTATCAGTCTAGACAGGATGGCTTACCCCAGGGGCTCTCAGAGAAAAGCTGGGGTGAGGGCGTTAACTTCATCTAGCTGCCACTCAATCTCCCTCCAAATGAGTACTCCCAGGAAGACAGGAAAAGACTACCTATCTCTAAAGGACAGGACCAGAACTCCATGAAAGGCAAATGCAGGAACAAATCGGAGTCAAGGAGGGATCTGGCTAACTCTGCCAAGCCTGGGGGCCCTGGAATGTCTCAGGCACCAGCTCCCCTCAGGGTCAGGGCAGGGCCAGTTCATCCCCTCCCCAAGGCCAAGGTCCTGAGGTCTCAGCAGCAACATGGAACCCTGCAATCTTGCTGGGGCCTCCAAATGTTGTAATGAGAAATCAGAGTAAGTGAGACCATTAATCTTTTTATGTGGAGTTTAATGAGTTGGCAACTGCAAGGGGTTAAGCATACCCAAATCAAGCAGCCCCGAGATGCATTTTCTCAGGGTTTATATATGTTGTAGCCAGGAAACAGTTAAGTAATACTTTATGGAATTAGAAATCAGCCAAGCAAAACTTTATG
The DNA here is from genome assembly GCA_028627135.1 of Pseudochirops cupreus. Classification (NCBI taxonomy): domain Eukaryota; kingdom Metazoa; phylum Chordata; class Mammalia; order Diprotodontia; family Pseudocheiridae; genus Pseudochirops; species Pseudochirops cupreus. The sequence continues at coordinate 374,933,297 of CM053581.1, forward strand.
AACTTGGGATGAGAGTCAAGAAGCCAGCCTAGGGTAATTTCTCTTTTTCTTGCTTAGTCATCATGCCCTGTGCCCCTCTGCTTACCCTACAAGCCCCCCCACCCCTTGCCTTAGTAACAGCTTGCTTGCATCTATATGGTAACCTGCTTAGGAACCAAATTGTGTTAGTTAGATAGGTAAACCAAAAAATGTATAAAAGGTTCCTCACCCCTGAGTTCTGAGCTACTCCCTTTTTGAATCGGCATGGAGTAGCCCCAGCTGGTAAATTAAAGCTCCTTAAAACTTTTAATTCAGACTCTGTGGTCACTTTCTTAAGACTCGTCATGTCATTTCATATAGACAAAAGTCACAACATAGCTGTTACCAGGGGAAACCACAACTTAGTCAGTTGCTACACAAGCAGGGAAAATATAGAAGCCAAAAGGTAGCAATCAGTTCATTGCCTAATGATTGTTGACCAACTAGGAAGTTTCCAAGTCAATTTTGAGAACTGAACAGAAGGGGGGGGGGGGGCCTATGGGCTCCAGGTAGCGGGTTTGGGCAGGTTTACTTGGCAGGTTTGTCGCCCAGGAGGGCTTTATTGGGTTAGGGCAGGTTTCCTAGGCAGGTCTCCTATGATGTGGAGAGATGGGGGATGTTCACAAAATGGGAGGGGATTACAACATCTTCTCCTCTCCTCTCCTCTCCTCTTCTGGAGATGCCTCAGTCAAACTGAGAATTGGGAAAGACCTTAGCTTAAAAAGGCCATGGTCTCCCACTGTACCCAGCTTGATCTCCAGTCATCCTGATCTATATCTTTCCACTGGATCCAGATTATTCCAGAGGAGAAAGTAAGGCTGGTGATTTCACACAACCCTTCTTCACTTAAATCCAATTCACTTGCAAGTCACGTCATCATCTTCTTGATGCTACGGTCCTCTATGAAAATGCAGGACACACAACAACAGGTTGCTCTCCAAAATGGTTGTATCAGTTCACAATTTCACCAACAATGAATTCATATACCCAATTTTTCTACATTCCCTCCAACATTTGTTGCTTTCCTCTACAATCATTTTAGTCAATCTGGTAGGTATAAAATGATATTTCAAGGTTGTTTTAATTTGCATTTCTCTAATCAGTAATGATTTAAAGCACTTTTTCATGTCTATAAATTGTTTTGATTTCTTCATTGGAAAACTGCCTCTTCTATCCCCCCACCCCTACTTGATTTCATCATCTCCCTTGGATCTAATTGTCTCTATGCAGGAGGTAAGGAGTAAAGGAAAGATCCAAAAGGCTGCTAGTACTGGTGACAGGCTTTATAACTCCCTCTCCTCTGGTTTTATGTCATCTTGTAAACAGCTATGCTTTTTTTCCCCTTTGAGTCTGTTGTAACTTCTGATTTAATTTGTGGCTTTGAAAGAGCTTTCTCTTACATAAAACCTAAGATCAACCCTAACTACTGTGCATTGCTTATATTCACTGCTATTATATACTGTCCTTTCTATTCCCAATGCCACCATCTTAGTCTAGGTTCACAACTTCACACCTCCTTATTACAATAATCTCCTCCTTTCCATCATTTTTTCTCTATTTCTCTCACTGCATTTGGGGCCACCTCCAGTTGTCCTCATCCATCATATCTGGTCACTGGCTCTAGAAGTAAAAGTGAGGTTGGTGACTTTACACAGCCCTCACTCACTAGAATCCAATTCACTTGAATGGCATGGCATTACCTTCCTAATGTCATGGTCCTCTCCAATAATGAAGGACAAACAGCAGCAGCTTAGAGAAATGATTATTAATAACCAATTATGGGGGAAATCCAGGCTATTCCCCCATCCTGTTTCCTTGGTCAAAATGCAGCCTTTGAACGACATTACTGACCTCTGCCAAAAATTTACCCAACCTAGACCATCATATATAAGGAGATTTCCTACCAAGTGTGTTCCACTCAAGCAAGTTTGCGTGGAGGTAGATCCTTTATCTAGATTGGTCAAGGCTGGGGAATCATCTGGGTTAAAAGATATTCTCTTTGTCCAAGAGTGACATGATATCACTCTCTCAGCCCCTCATTGAAGTGAGCCCACCACTTTGGATATTCTATCATTATCATATCATAATCAATCAGAGTTGATTGCCACCCTCTGGAACACCCACTTTTCTAAGGGCATAGAATCTGTGAGCCTGCCACCATGATGGTCTTTGACATTCAAGAGTGCCACTGGCCTCTTCCATTAATAAAATGCTAGCATTATTAATTGAATGATTAATTTTCCAGAAATTATGTCTCTTGAACTTTTAAAAGGTCACATTATACAATATCTTTGGTTTGTGTGTATATCTCTATATTTGAGTATCTTCAGTTGGCAGAGGGCAAAGAGGCTACTAGCAAAGCCAGCTAGTAGCTGGCTGGGGAAATACACAGGATTTAAATATTTGAGATATAATTCTCTGTTAAGAATTTTCATAACTGAGAACATCAGGAGCTATTTCTGATAAAGCTTCCTAGTTATGATTTTATTAATAACTATGTTTTATATAATCACTTTCAAAATAGCAGAGAAAACGAGTCATCTGGACTTTTGCCCCTTCTTCAGTGAGACTGCAAGGGCAGCTAGGTGGTGCAGCGGATACAGAGTCAGGAACACTCATCTTCTTCAGTTCAAATCTGGTCTCAGATGCTTACTATTTGACCCTGGTCAAGTCACTTAGCCCTGATTACTTCAGTTTCCTCAACTGTAAAATGAGCTGGAGAAGAAAATGGCAAATCACTCCAGTATCTTTGCCAAGGAAACCCCAAATGGAATCATGAAGAATCAGACATGAATGAAAAACAACTGAACAGTAATAAGCAAAACTGTAGCCTTCAAGTAGAAGAGGATGGGCCAGGGTAATGACACTAATCAAAGGTAAAGCTATGCTCTTGAGGTGCCCAGTTTGGGGGAGGAAGAGAAAGAGGGAAAGAGAGGGAGGAGAAGGGGGAGAGAGAGAGAGAGGCAGAGACACAGAGAGATTTTAACATTTGTGTAATTAATTTGATTTGATTCACTGTTGATTCATTAATGCATCACTGTTTTGATTTACTAATTCAATTAGACAATATTTATTATTTCTAAGAGTGATTAATATACTAGTTACTAAGCAACAGACCCATATAACAGCCTCTATGGGGAATATGAGAAGTCAATACAAGTTGAATGAAAGAATTACCAAGCATTAATTCCTTTTACCTATATTCCTTAGCCTGGACTCTGGCACTACTATGTCTCTAGGAAACCTGATCACCAGCAAACTCCTCATCCTTCCACAGTGCATCAACTTTGGTACTGGTGTTTCATCAGTAATCCCAGTATACTCTACTTCAGAGAGGAACAAAGGAGTAAAGCTGGATGGAGGAGCACTTCCAAAGCCTCTATTTAAAGAGGGCCCCCAGGCCAGCCAGGCTATTCTTCCTTTCTTACCAGTTGTAATCCTTGGACAGGACCTCACCATTCCCTCCTCCACCTCAGGCTGAGTACCCAGCTTTCCAGCTTTGTTGGATCTTAAGCTTCTAAAAATCAAGGACTATATTTTTCTTTTTTTAAGCCCAGCACTTAGCACAGTACCTGATACATAGTAAATGTTTAATAAATGTCATGGTCCTGGTCCTCTTGGAGAACAAAGGACAAACTGTGAGTAGAGTGAGATGCCTCACTGGAGACCCAACTGGCTATGCCCAAGTCCACAGGGTCATTGTTTGGGTCCTGATTACTCAGAGTGAATGTAAATAGCAATTGTTTCTGTTTTGGCCAGAAACCCTAAGGGTCTTCCCCTCCCAGATTGATTCTTTTTTTTTTTTTTAACTAGGTAAAGAAGACCATTCTTTGCCTCATTTCTTACCTAGCCTTAATTAATGAATGGGCATTGCCTCAGTCAAACTGAGACCTTAAGCTTAAAAAGGTCATGGTCTCCCACTGCATCCAGGGCCATCTCTAGTTGTCCGGACCAATATCTTGCCACTGGACCCAGATGGCTCTGGAGGAAAAAGTGAAGCTGGTGACCTTGCACCTCCCTGCCTCACTTAAATCCAATTTACTTGCAAGTCACGGCATCACCTTCCTGACGTTATGGTCCTCTTTGAGAACAAAGGACAAACAACAATAAATGTTTACTGATTTACTAACAGAAAACATAGAATAGAGTACTAGTGATGAGGTAGAAGCACTGCTTGAGCTCTCTTGAATCTTCCCACATGCTAAGCCTTTCATTACAGCTAGACCCAAATCTCTGTTACTAGCCTAGCCTTCCATTGTCCAGCTACTCCCTACCCTTGATCCTCCCACAATATCTATGCCCAAATCTGTTACCCTTAAACTAAACTAGCCCTCCATTGTCTGTCATTTCTAGGTAAACTCCAGCTATTTCCCACCAGTCTGACCTCATTTGATTCCTTCTGAAGACCTTCCCCAAACTCCCCCTCTAGACCATCCCTATAGCCCTCCCACAATCTTTCTGTATGTAAGCTCCATCTTACCTCCATGAGGGAGCCAAGAATTATCTAGAGCAGACTCACTCTGTGTCAGATTATTCTGGCCACTTGTCTAATACAAGCCTCACAGATACCAAGGCTCCTTAAGAGTCTACCCATTATGGCAAACCTTTAAAAAACTTTGCTTTTCTTTGGCTGACAGAAGAGTTGAGTCAAATTTATTCGGCCTGACCTGGCATGCTGGTATTTTGGGGTCTCATGTACCCCTAAATCTTAAACCTCAACATTTTATGGTTCCCTGACCTCAACACTAGAACTGGCAGAATTCTGTGTTGGGTGCAGTGCTAAGCAAAAGGGGTTTCATAAATGAGATAGAAGAAAGCAGCACATGCAGCAATTCTGGAATTACAAGATTAGACAGACTGGAAAGTTCCTCCCTCAACTAAATCAAAAAGTCAAAAAAGATTTTTTTTAAATACTCAGAAACCTGATTCTCTTCAGCAGAGATAGTTCTACTACTGAAAAATCTCTCCATTTGCACCAGGGGTCAGTAAGTAAGTCAACTAGTATTTATTAAATGTCTGCTATGAGCTAGACATTGTCTAAGAGCTAGGAATACAAATCCACCCCTCCCCTCTACCACAGCCCCCAAATATTCTGGCTTTCAAAGAGTTCACAACATAATGTAATAGATAACATGAAAACAACTATGTACAAACAAGATACATACAGCTTAGACTGGAGGGTACTCTCAGAAGGAAGGCACTGAAAATTAGGAGGCCTGGGAAAGGCTTCTAACAGAAAGGAGAACTTTACTCCAGGGTTCCCAATCATTTTCAGTCCACCTGTGCTTTGGCCTTTCAGATGTTGACCTGAAAGTTTGGTTAAAGGAGGTAAATAGGTCTAGATCAGTGGTTCTCAACCTGTGGGTCGCGACCCCTTTGGGTGTTGAACAACCCTTTCACAGGGGTCGCCTAAGACCATTGGAAAACACATATTTCCGATGGTCTTGGGAACCAAGACACTGCTCCTCTATCCATCTCCAGGCAGGTCCGCCCACACGCAGATATACCCACATATGAGTATTAAAGGGTCACAGCATTAAGAAGGTTGAGAACCACTGGTCTAGATGATAAGTAAATTAATATTGTTTACTCCTTTAAAGCCAGTCAAATACATACATGTAAGGAGCCAGATAAAATCTGACTGCCTAACAAAAAGAACATGAAGCCTTAAAATACATTTTAGAACAATTCCAACTCAGGGTTGCTATATGCCTCAAATTTATTATCCTCATATATGTTTAACCATATTATGAGAAAGGAATTTTCTTGATTGAATAGTTGGTAAATACAATAAGAGAGTTGACAAAGTGTCAACTGAAATTACAGCCCAGGGTATCTGGGTTTTCTTTACCATTAACATGCCATAACATAGTACATGTCCATAAAATATTAAGATAAAAAAAGTCCCATTGCTCAAGATAGTGTCTCAGGTTAAGTGTCTATTCCTTAATCTCCATAAACAGAGGGAACATGCTCTTAAGTCAGCCCCATCTGGCCTTATTGACATAGGACGAGGTTTTCTCTGAGTTTACTCAGAGAACAAAGAAGCTGTTAGGTTCAGGCTCTTCTGGTTGATTATTTCAGGCTCTGGCCTTTATTGGGGTTCAAATTCAGATTAAATGATTATCACAGGCAACCTTTCTGTATCTCCATTCCATATGAAAGGAAATAAATTCTATATTTCACCATACATATGCACACAAGAAAATAAAGATTAACATCCAACTGAAACTTAAGATTCACAAGCACTATAGAAGGGAGATTCATCCTGCCCTATTGGAAAGTTAGAGGAGTGTTGGGGGAGGACATAGGAGAGATTAGATTGGGGGAGGGATCATACAAGGAGATGGCTGTTTTGAGGGGGGGGTTGGGGAAAGATGGGGAGAAAATTTGTAACTCAAAATCTCATGGAAATGAATGATGTAAACTAAAATAAATAAAATAAAATATATTTAAAAAAAAAAGAAAAGAAAGATTAATTGTGGATTGAGTCCCAGACTTGAAGTAAGGACCTAAGTTCAAATCTTGTCTTAGATGCTAGCTCTGAGATCCAGAGAAAGTTAGGCAGCCTCAGGCTCAGTTTCCTCATCTTTAAAATGACAATGGCAGCTAGGTGGTGAAGTGGACAGAGTGCCAACCCTGGAGTCAGACTCTTCTTGAGTTCAAATTTGACTTCAGACATTTACTACCTATGTGACCCTGGGCAAGTCACTTAATGCTGTTTGCCTGTTTGTAAAACTAGTTGGAGAAGAAATGGCAAACCACTCTGGTATGTTTGCCAAGAAAACCCCAAATGGGGTCATGAAGAGAAAAAATGACAATAACAGTGGCACCTACTTCACAGGGTGCTAGTGAAGATCAAATAACATATATAAATCACTTTGTGAACCTTAAAAAGTTATATAAATGATATTATTAATCTTTTCCAAATGTTTCAAAATATTTTGTAACCTTATTGGTTGCAAATCAATTTGTAGTTTCTGGAATAATTTAGTTAATAATAATAACTTTTATATAGCCCTTGGTATATGCTTTACCAAGCACTTTACAACTATTATTTATTTGATCCTCACAACAACCCTAAGGTAGGTTCTATTAACATCCACATTTTACAGATGAGGAAGCCAAGGCAAACAGTGGTTACATGACTAGCCCACGGTCTGAGGCCAGATTGCCCAGCGTAGCACCAAATGTCCCAATAGGATAATATAGTGATTGAAGCAGTATTTTCTATACAGTCTTGGCAAACTGCCCCCTGAAGGTTCTCAAAAGGTGTTCAAACAACAGAATCAGTGCTTGAATGGTTTTGGTTTTGGAACTTTGCCCTTCAGAACAGCAGCACATTTTTCTGAATAGTGACAATCATATCTTCCTCCTCTGAGGGTTGGCTTGATTTTTCAAAACAACCAAAGGTCTTTCAGAGTCAACTCTGGTGACATAAAAATAAGTGATCAAGCTAGGTACTACCTTTGTTGGCCAAAAACAAGAGTATGTGTGAATACTAATAAGATAGCATTAGGGACTGGATTGTAGGGAACTAGCAGATCAATAAATTTTCTCACCTGTAAAATTGAGATAAGAGAAACTGAGACTGAGAGGTCAAGTGACTTGTGCAGGGTCACTGAGGTAGTTTAAAATGTCTCAGTAGTATTGAAGAGGTATAAGTAGAGGGATTTCTAATGAAATCCTTTCTAGGTTCATTGTCCAAAAAGAATTACTGGATTCAGCTGTCCTTTGGCAGAGTTACAAAAGTTTATTGTTATAATGGGGCAAAGAGTCTAGGAAACCTGCAAGCTGACAGGGATTTAAGGTAGTTACCAAGTTAGTGTGATGCTCTTCAGCGGGTGGGGGCGGAGGGGAAAGAAAACCTGCTAGAAAATAAGCCTGCAAAGACCAGGGGCTAGAGATGCAGTTTTTAAAGACACAAAACTGTCAGTCATAGGTTCATTATGCTAACTATGTGTACAAAGGTGGAGTTAGGGAGGGGCCTGGGAGGAGCCAAGGAGTGGTCTCTGTTTAAAGAAACATGTACCTTGTAAATCAACTGCGCATGTGTTTTGCCCATAATTCACTGGGAGAAATCCGAGGGGAAGGGAGCAAGAGGTGTGGTTTTTGCCTTGAACTGTCATAAAGTCAATCAGCAGTCAAATTTGAGGTCAAATTTAAATGAGAAGTACCCATCCAGTTTGCAAATGGATGAGTCTTGTTTACTAGAACAAAAGGAGGTAATGCTTTTAAAAGAATTCATTATCATAGCTATAGAGTAAATGGTTTCAGAGGAAATACCTCTAGGCTGGGGGCAGGGAAGGGACAGAGTTAATGCTTTGCAGCTTTTACAGCTTAATTTCACAGGCTGTTACAAACTGATGTTACATACATAGGCACTGGAACACAAATGAGATTTTTAACAAAGTCACCCCAAAATATTCCAGAGGCACCGCGTTATTTTCCCCCCTTAACAGATAAGACACAAATTCTTTTGGGGATCAAGGACGAAGGTCTCAGCTTCTCAGGCTGCTTCACGCTGAGACTGGATGTAGAGCTGTCCCTGTTTCAAATCAGTCAAGGGGACAAGGGGCTGCAGCCAATGTCTGGAACTTGGCAGATGCCAGATCCAAGAGGTGATGGGTGGCAACTTTGGGCAGTGGCTGGTAATCACTCTGAGCCATCATCTGAAAGTGGAATGCACTCAGCCTAGAAGAGACAAATCTAGCAAAGAGATTAAACAAATAAGAGCCAAAAGCAGTAGGAAAAAATGACCAGAAGTAGAGTGAGCATGGGCTAGTATAATCCATTACTCAGATTATTTAACTGTCCTTTACATTTCTACATGTTACATAGACTAGGTACCCCATAAGATAGTCTTCACTAATATAAACGTAGACCTTAAACAAAAAAGGTTTCTGACTTAAGCCTCACAACTGAATAGCAGACATATATACTTGTTTCACAAAACTTGTCTATCCTCTAATTATATTCACTTTGGAAGAAAGAGATACTTCAGAAATTGAATCTTTTACATATACACTCAGTTACAGGATGTTAACTTTTGCTTTGTTCATGGAATAACTACAAATTCATACTGAAACAGCAAGAACTGTTCTGCTTTACAATTCATTACATCAATTTAGCAATAATCAATTAAAAACTTTGTAAACCTTCAGAAATTGTCACATGGGAGCTTTCAAAACATTTTTTCTAACAGTAAGGGAGATCGAAGTAACACAATGAGAGTACAGAACAATAAGCTAGAGCTATCGCAGTTCCTGTGCAGGGTCTGGAGAAGCTGTCTTTTTCAGGTCCCTTGGCTCAGGTGTTCACTCAGGAGCAAGGGTAGACATGAGCTGGTTGGCCTGACAGGGGCTCACAGAAACATGATTTAATACCAAAAGCACATAGAAATGGTTCAGTTGCCTAGCCATGCAAGGCTAGGTTTACACAGAGTCACAAGAAGTTCAGTTTTCTAGCCACACAGGGCTAGGCACAAACATTACAATAAAGTTTCACAAACAGTTACAACATTGCATCAAAAATCCAAACTTTTGATCTTATTACCAAACATACTCAAGTTTTGAGTTTCCATGACAGAGAAATTTTTGAAAGCCTATCTTATACCTATATAGTTTTTAGAAGAATCAATCTGATCCCTGTCAGCTTGCAGGTTTCCTAGCCCCTTTGCCCCAGTATAACAGTAAACTTTTATAACTCTGCCAAAGGACAGTTGAGTCCAGTAATTCTTTTCAGATGACGAACCTAGAAAGGATTTCATTAGAAATCCCCCTACTTATACCTCTTCAGTATAATATTTTTTTACTTCCCAAACCCTGTGAAAAGGTCTTGGGGCCACCAGGGGTCCCCACACCATACTTTGAGATATATACTATCTACATATACTATATTTTTTTATATATACTATCTTTTATATATATATATATATATATTATATATACTATAACTATATATAGTATATTTTATAAACTATACAAATAATATATACTATATAATATATATAATATATACTATATTTTACATATATACTATATATTATATGTAATATATATAAACATATGCTACATTTTATATATGCTATATATAGTATATACTATAATATATACTATAATATCAATACTGTAAAAAAGTCTTTTAAAATTTTTTCAAAAGACTTAGGAGTTCTGGATCAAAGCAATGATTTGCCATACTTTCAAAGCAGTTATGAAGAATATTGCTCATCTCGGGACAGTGAGTCCTTGGGCTAACACACTGCAAAATACAAGACAGTTTGTAGATGGCCTCCTGGGGTTTTGTCAACCTGAATTAACAAGAAGACAGCCAATATAGCAAAAATTACTATCTTTAGCTGGGGCTAGGATTTGCAACTGAGGTTCCACACCGCATCAAGTGCTGGGGAGCCCCAAGAGGAGGCTGGGGTCAGGGTCCTTATAAAGCATTTGAGCAGAGGGAAAGGGGCTGCAGGTGCAAGGGAGTTGGGACGTTTCAAGGTTTCACAAGCTAAGTGGCTATGCATAGCTACCAAAACTCCAGAAAGTTTGGGAATCCCAGAGACGAAAGTTTAGGAAATTTAGGGAATGATAGTACCTGGTCTGCCTCAGGCTATTCATGGGTCTGGGAACCAGGACTACCAGGTCAGCTTCTGTCAGCAGTGTTTTGACAGGCTAGACAGGGCTTGTAAAAGATAAAGCTTCAGTCTTTCCTCTTTTACCCTTCCATTTTTTTTTAGGATATGAATTCTGCCTTTCCTTCTCTCTTTCTTTTGATACAAGAACTGTCTTTGCTTCCTTCTTTCTCATGGTACCCAGGTTCTTTCATTCCTTCTTTCTTATGATACAAGATTCTCTTTATTTCCTTCATATGATACAAGGATTCTCTTTTCCTCCTTCTTTCGGATGATAAAGGGATTATCTTTTCTTCCTTCTTTCTTTTGGTACAATGTTTTTCCTTCCTTTCTTATGACACAAGGGCTCTCCTTATGATACAAGTTGTCTTGCCTTCCTTCTTTCCTATGGTTAACAGGGGTTCTCTTTCTTCTCTATGACACGACTTGTCTTTCCTTTCCTTCCTATGACACGATTCAAGGGAAGTCTTTCTTTCCTTCTTTTTGATTAAAGGCTCTTTCTTTTTTTGCTTTTTTTGGAGGGCAATTGGGGTTAAGTGACTTGCCCAAGGTCACACGACTAGGGGTATGTGGGTGTGGGTGTTAAGTGTCTTGAGGCTGGATTTGAACTCAGATCCTCCTGACTCTAGGGCCTGTGCTCTATCCCCTGCGCCACCTGGCCGCCCCTAGGGGCTCTTTCTTATGACAAAATTGCTGTCCTTCTTTTCTTCCACTCTTTTTCAGCAAGTGGCAAAGAGAAAGATGGTTAATTTTTTAAAATGCTTGCTCACTGAAATTTTCTGAAAAAACAATGCCCCAAGCAACTGCGCGAGTTGGGCGCGGGCCGGCTCAGACACGGGTGCGTGGGCGCGCCCTCCCCCTGCCCCCCCCCCCCCACGTTCTGGCCGCAGGAGCTCGCCCCCGTCCGGGCTGGGGGCGCTCGCTGGGCCCCGGGACCGGCGGCCGCTTCTGCGCCTCCCCGGGTGGGGGCGGGGAGGTGTCGGCAGACGGTGCGCGGGGTCTGCGGCTCCCGCTCCGGGCGCAGCGGCGGCGGGGAAGATGGCGGCCTGAGACGGAATGCGGATCACGCGGAAGCGCCTGGCCTCGGCGTTCGCGGTCGCCTACTGCCTCTTCTCGCTCTACGCCGCCTACAGCGTCTTCTTCGGTAGCCGCCGGGGCGCGGCCACCTCCCCGCGAGGCCCGAGGGACGGGAGGACGCCGGGAAAGGGTCGGCGCGGCAGCCGCGGAGGTAACGAGCCTGCCCCCTCCCCCTTCTTCCTGGGCCTCCTCCCTTCTCTCCTCCTGCTACTCCCCAGCCGGGGAGGCCGGCCCGAACGGAGGCCCGCGGAAGAGGCCGGGAGCCCAGAGCGGCCTGGCCGTGCTGGGGGGCAGGAGAGCCGCAAGCCTGCGTGGGCCTAGCCGGGCCCGCTGGGCGTCCTTGTGGGCGGCTTCCCTGGCCACGCCCCCTCCGCCCTCAAGAACCCCGGGGCGCCGCGTGACCCCAAGCGTGCCGCCCATCCGCCACCTGCCTCAACTTCCCCAGCTTTAAAATGGGCTTCATAATACCCCGCGCCATTCTCTTCAGCCCCGTGCGCCTCCGTTTCCCCTCTGTAAGAGGGGGAGTTTAATAGCACCCCCCTCACGGGGTCGTGGTGAGGATCAAATGGGATAATATTTGTTAAAAAAAAAATTCAGAGACGTGGTTTGGAAATTATGGAATGGTAGAAAGGCCTTTAGAAATCGTGTTTGGGGAAATTGAGGACCCGCCCGGGATGACACTGGTGCTGAGTTCCGTGGTACAGACAGGACTTGAACCCTGGCTCTCGGACCCCAGGAAAGATGAGACTCTTCCAGTCTTGGTCTCGGCTCCTATGTCTGGGGCTAAATCAGGCTCCCTGTGTTAGACGAGACCCCCTTTGCAATGTTTTATAAACCAGCGTATCAATTGGCGTATTAAAATTAATATATTTAATATATATTTATATGTATAAATGTAATTTATATGTATATGCATAAATATAAATTTAAATGTATATTAAATAAGTAATATATAAATCAGCATATCAAGTGGCATATTAAAATTAATATATAATATTCATTTATATGTATAGATATGTTTAGAGATTAAAATATATTAAATCAATAATACATAAATTAGCATATCAAGCATATGGAATGAAGATTGGACCTAGGAAGATATTTTTCCCTTTGAACTCTAGTCATTCAGAATTTTACACCAATATTGGAGACCTAGTTGCTGCTGTGACAGCCTGGGTGTAATTACACAGCTGAATAAATGTTACATTGCCTTTTTGAAGTATAGTATTTTTATGCACAAGGGATTATTTATGCCATAGTCAACAAAGACATTAAAACATCAACATAAACTATCCTACACGCTATCAGCATATTTGACCAGCCGCTTTGGGAGAGGAAATCTGTATTGCTTCACATTTTAATTCTCAAGCTCCTTCAGAATAAAGAAATGTTTCAGATAATGAGCTGACTAGTTGCATTAAAAACTTTTAATTGCCTACCATTGCACTGAATCAAATTTTGCTGTTCATCATTTCCACAATAAACAGCTAAAGTTCTGGTGAAAGTAGATACAGCTAACATTTAAGTTATCTGAAGAAAGCCCCAGCTCAAGGAGTGAGAATTATGCCTTAAAATTTTTTGCTGACCGTACATTAGAGTTTCCCCCTGGTTACACACATTTTTAAGTTCCCTATACCTGTCCTGGTAATCTTTCATTGAGAATTCCTGAATGTGTCTCTGATACCCTGTTAACTTGCTTGTCAACACTATTACTTTTTAAAACACAGAAACCTCTTCTTTGACAAATGAGGAATGGAATCCCTGGGAAGCAGATGAAAGAATTGAGCAGCTTGCTTTGCAACATAAATATGAAAGCAGCCTTCAGGTGTTTAAGAAGAAGAAATCTCAGAAAGGAAAGATAGACCTCAAGGTACAGATCTGGGGCAAGGCTGCCATTGGTGAGTTATTGTATCAAAGTATATAGTAAAATATAGTACAAAATAATTTTGTTCGTAAACATTAAATAGATACTCTTGAGTGCATCTTATCTTCATCGCTGATTGTTAAGCTCTTCTAGAGTATATGTGATATGGTAGTACTGGAAGTATTCTAAAAAAATGTTTTTTGTTATTGTGAACTCCTCCAATAAGGGCATTTGCATATACACAGAACAACAGCCACAAAAAGGATGGGGCACGAAGCCACGAATCTTTCATTATTTGTCTAGCTTGTGTTTTTGTTTTTTTTAATTCAGTATTTTAGTGGCAGATCTGTCCTGCCTGTCTGTATCTGCTGAAGGCCTTCTGGTCTCTTCCGTGCATTTAAAAAACGGCTTTCTTTTCTTGTTTTTCCTTGATTGTTACAGCTGTTTCCCTGACCCTCCTAAGTGGCTCTCCCCATTTAAAAACAAAACAATCTTGTGACAAATAAGCATAAACAAACAAAACAAGTCCATGTATTGGCCATGTCAGAAAATGTTTGTTTCCGTCTGAACCTTGAGCCCCCACTTCGCCGGCAGATGGTTCTTAAGTCTTTCAAATATGTTTTTCTTTACAATATTGTAGTAATTGTACAAATTATTCCTTTGGACCTTGCTAGAATTCTTTTTTCAAAGTGACCTTGCTGTTTTTCAACTTTATGTAAGCATATATATGTGTGTGTGTATACAGAAAAGGTAATCAACATTTTCTCTTATGCCGTTTAATAATACCACAGTACTAGTGTGAGTGGCAGTCTAACATAGTAGATAGACAGCTAGCCTTGAAGGTATGAATACCTGATTTCAGATTTTGCTTTTGACTTTTTCCAGCTGGGCTCTGGCAAGGATCCGTACTTTCAGTGGTACAGGCAACTTTCTAAGACCCTTACGTTGCTGAAATGTTGCAGATGCATTAGGAGAGGGAGTTTCTCACACTGATGAAATCATATGTTAGGTTCAGAACAAAATTAGAGAGTCTAGGGAGAGAAACTAGTTTATATTCAATTTTATTGGATTAACAAGTAGTTATTAAATGACCAGCATGATATGTTGGAAGGCAGTATATTTTAGAAGAGCACTGATTTTTAATCAGAAGACCTAGATTTTAATCCCAACTCTATTTGACCCTTGGCCAAGATATGTAATCCTTCTGAATTATCTCCTCTGCCTGCTCAGGAGCTAATAATACTTACAAGAGATACTTGTGCTTATATTCACATCTCTCAATAAGCATATTTGGAGTTGCTAAAATTGAATGCAATGTTATCTTCTTATCCTTGATGTATTTTCTAATTCTGCATTTACTTTGCTTTAACCTTTAGATGGCCTGCACATTGGCATCTGGGATTACTACTCCTTCCGTAACCATTGCTAGGTCTGTCCTGTTAAAGTGTAGACAGTTTCTTTTTCTTTTTTCCCAGATCAATCAGCAAGCGTTTATTAAGAATCTACTCTGTGCTAGACACTATTCTAGGCTCTCAGCATACAAAAACAAAAATTTTCCTGCCCTCAAAGAGCCTGTGTTCTTTTGGGAAAAAACAATATACGTGTATATAAATAAGTACAAATTAAATGCAAACTTACTTCTAAAGGAAAGCCACAGCATCTAGGCTGGAACATCAGGAAAAGTTTTCAGTGGGAGGTTATGCTTGAGCTTCAAAAGAAGCCAGGAATTCCAGAAGGCAGAGTTTGAGATGCACGTTTGGGCAGAGGAGCCATCAGCAGAGGTACAGAACCAGGGGGCAGAAAGAACAGCAAGAATGCTGGTTTGACTAGAACATCGATTTTTTTCAAGAGAAATAACAGGTGTAAAAAGGTAGATGGGAACCAGGTTGTAAAGAGCCTTTAAATTCTAAACAGAGGAGATTGAATTTTATCCTAGAGGCAGTAGGAAAGGAAGGAGTAATTTTCTAAGAGGAATGATGTTATCAGACTTGTGCTTAAAGAATATCACTTTGGCAGTTCTCTGCAGGAGGTACATATGGATCCTTTCCCCGTTGCTGGCCTTCTCTGTGTTCCCATATGTGGCGTTCTGTTACCCGTTCCCACACCTTGATTGTGACTGTCTCCAGCGTTGGGGATGTATTCCATGTCTCCCATCCCTCGTTGCATAGAATCCTCTCCTTTGAAATTCAGCCTTAGCACCGCCGCGAAAGCTTCTTCAAATCCCTCTCTTCCGGACAGCCTTGCACTTAACTCCCTTATATCTGTTTGTATTTGTTCTCATTACACTTATTCTGGATATAGCTCTGTATCACCTAGTTGTCTGTTCTGTTAACACACAAGATTGTAGAGCAAATTTTGAATATCTTTTAAGTTAAGCAGGAGAGAACAATTTAATCACTTACGTAATGCCCAGTTTTGGATGTTAAAACTGATTTACCCAAATGATCATGGGTTACTGTAGATGAAGTACTGATTATGTTTTGTATATACTTGGGTGAATTTTAATAATGACTAATATTGATATTGTATGATTTTTTTAATAAGGTTGCCCAGGTTTTCCCTTTCATACCCCTTTCTTTATAAAAAAGAAAAAGAAAAAAAGAGATCAAAGAGAGAAAAATTCACCAAAACCAATCAATAAATACTAAAAAAAAAAATAGACATTGTATACTCTGCCCCAGGAACCCCACCCCACTTCCCCACCGTCACCCGTATGGAGAAGGGGAACAAGAAAGGCCAGCGTTCTAACCCACGAACTAGCATTTAGAATGTTGGCGATGTTTAAACAGTGACAGGTTTATTTTTAGTGTGGGGCTTATTTTAAACAGTCACGAATTGGTCCTCAGAGTTGTTAAAATTCATAAAGAAGCAAAGAAGGAGAAATGGTTTTTGAGCTAACTGAATTAGACATTACCTTATTGTAAATATGCATCTATATCTATACATGTATTTAAAAAAATTTTTTTCTGGTTTACCAGGTCTTTATCTGTGGCAGCATATTTTTGAAGGCCTACTTGAACCTGCGGATGTCACTACTCAGTGGAGAGAAGGAAACTTAAAAGCAGGAAGAACATATTTCAGGTACTAATTATGCAATCTTTTAACTTTTAATTGTGTTACAGCACTATTTGTTTTCTAAGCAGGAACAGAGTAGATTAGAGAGAAATATATTTACTTAAATTAATTTTAATTCAATCTACTTACTGTAAAGAAGAGGGAAGTAGACTTCCTGGATAACAAATTAATGTTTAAAATGGTGTCCTTGGATATTTTGTTAAGAATTTTTAAAACGCCAGTAATTTTTAAATTACCAATTAACTTTGACAAGACAAAATTACACTAAATAAATCCCAAAGTACTTTGCATGTTGCATGTTGCAAAATATGATCACATATGCCTGTTGCCTTTTAAAGATGTATCTTGACTACAAAGGTAAAAAGCATACCTTGAGCTTTAGATATTGTAATATTGAATCTTTAGGGGCTTCTAAGAGGGTAGAGATGGGGAAGGTATGTTTTTATTGGCAGAGTATTTTAACCTAGATGCTTTTGAGGTTAATGTGGAATTCTTTATTTTTGTCCCCTTATTACAATCATGTTGATTTTTTTTTT
>CM053581.1:374950999-374968142 GCA_028627135.1 Pseudochirops cupreus
AAGCATGACCAGGATAAGGCTTTGTTTGTTTGTGGCCTGATCCTTGAGTTCCAGGCAAGAGAAATGGTGAAGAGTTTGAGATGTGCTGGACCCTGTGAACTTCAGTGTGTGCCAGGTACTGCCCTGAGGACTGGACAAGGACCTGGGAGCTGTCTACTTCTGAATCCATGTGACTGTTTGGTGGATTCAGGAGGGAGCTGGCACCATGGAAGGGGATCCAGGGAATCAGAGAGATTACCCAGAGTCAAGATGAAGAAAAGGCCTCCCTTTGGATGAAATTGAGGTTTGCTGGACACTGAGGGGTGGAGAGTTTGTGTGGTTTTCAAATGACTGTATTTGTGATTAATGATATTTCATAATTGTGAATCTAGAATAGTGACTGATTAAGTATTGATTTGCCCCATGAGTGGAAGTTTGAGTATTTTATTGTGAATTGACTGAATGATTAAGTATTCTTTTGTTCCTTGTTCTAAATATTGTGGCCATTGTAGTGAAAACTGTGTGGCCATTTTCTGTGATAAGATGTAATGTTGTGAATATTATATTGTGCCTTGATTTGTAATGGAATAAACAGAGTGTTCACTATATTGTGTAATCTGAACCCTAAAAGCTGTTCACAGTAGCATTCTTTTGGGAATCTGCTGGTGCATGGCATTACAATTATACATTTGTAAGACATTTTAAAAACTTATGTAGCATGTTTTATATTCTGTCCGTCCCTCCAGACACTGTACAGAGCCATGGGATGTTGACAACAGGAAGAGAGAGCAAGGGGAAACGAAGCAGAGCCATAACTTCCAGGAGATAGGTGCCATGAGTAAGGTCAGAAAGAGATGCCAGGGAGACACAGCAGCACCAGGCTTCTCCTTATCAGATTCAGTAGCTAAATACATTGATCCTGCTCTACTATATGTTAGCCATAATGAGAAGCACAAGAAATTTCCTTCAAGTGACCCAGCACAGAATAGAGACAGCACTAGCTTTAGGGGAGCTCCAATTAGTGATGGGTCCTTTTCATCCTGTCCTAGAAGGGGTCACAGGTCTTTTGGGAGAGAGTTTCTTAAGTTACAGAGTCCCTGATGATGAACACTGCTAGACATGAGAATTGAACATCAGTTTCAAACTGTATTGCATTGTTTCTATTCCTTTACCACCAAGAACTAAACAAAGTTGAACTGAATTCTCCCTAGAGAATTTCTGGATCAGAAGTAGTTTATCTGTTTCTGGGGACTACCAGAATTTAAGAGAGATTACAGGAGAACAGCCAAGTAGTAAATGTTTTATGATGTTTAATTCAGTTGTTTTTATGTATTTTTCTAATTTTGATTGATTCGATGCCAAGAGTAAAATATTGTATACAACATCCAACTAAATCTGTTCATGAATAAGGGGAGATGATTCTGTTATACCAAAGATACAAAACTAGGGCTCAATGAAATGTATTAAGTTCAGGAAAGGGGAGAGTTTGCTGGAGATGAAGAATCAAGAGCTGATTTTGATTAAACTAGCACATAGTAATTCACACAGCCTTGATCTGGTGTTCTTAACTGGGGTCCACCAACTTCAAAGGACTTTGTGGATAGATTTCAGGGGATCCATGACTTTAGATGAGAAAAATTACCCCCTTTGTTTTCACTAATCTCTAGTAAAATTTAGAATTTCCCTCAACTACGAATATAGGCAACAAATATTGTTCTGAGAAGGGGTCCATAGGCTTCGCCAGACTGCCAGTGGAAAACATGATAGACTCTAAAATGGTGTCGAACCATTGCTCCAGAGAAAGTTGGCACTGCTTTGAAAAGAGATAAACTGTCATTACCCTCCAACTATAGAAACATCAGCACTTTCAGTCAGTGGATAGGGATGCACATTACCCCTAGGGTAACCATGGGATTCTCCCCCCATGGAACTTTCTCACTAAGCAGAACTGAGATCACGGCTAACAGAGCCATCTTGTGGTTAAACCTATGAGTAGTGACAGGAAAGGCTTTCCTTCAACTCCAGAAGCTGGCATACATAGAAGGATATAATTGTTGCCAGGTGTGCAGATAGGTGGCTCACTGGACAGAGTGCTAGGCCTAGAGTCAGTAAGACTCATCTTTCTGAGTTCAAATCCAGCCTCAGAAACTTACTAGATGTGTGACCCTGGGCAAATCACTTAACCCTGTTTGCCTCAGTTTCCTCACCTGTAAAATGATCTGGAGAAAGAAATGGCAAACCACTCCAGTATTTCTGCCAAGAAAATCCCAAATGAGGTCACAAAGAGTTGAACACAACTGAAAAATAGCTGAATGATAATAATCAAGGCTAAACTTAGTTAATTCATATTGTGCTTTAGGAATAATATCTATTAGAAATATTTATTTTAAAATTTGGGCCTCAAAACTTTTTTTAAAAATGTTTTAAATTGTTTTAACATGTAATTGGGGGAAATTATATACATGAAGTATATCTGTATGTGCATATGTGCACATACATATACATATATGCATATATACATATATATATGTATACACACGCACACATGTGTAAAATTAAAACTGAAGGATACTTTAGAAGCCATTGAATTCCCATTCTGATAGGGGAAGACAACAAGTGGAAAAGGATTAATCTGTGGGATGTCCATAAAGACGTTGTTCCTTAAGGACCATGGCTGGTACATTGTAAGGTCCAGTACATTGAGTAAAGAGGGAGAAAAAGCCAAAGTATAGACACATTTTCTTTAGTGCCATTTTGATTGATAAACCTATAATCTATTTTAAACCATTTGACAGTGCCATGGACTGGGGTGACAAGAGATTTATTTTCCAGGTCTTGATTAGCATTGGCTTCTGAGGAGGTAAGAACCATGGTGGAGTGTATCTAGATGTGGGTTGCTCCCTTAGGTGATAATAATGAAATAGAGTAAGTCCACAACATACAGAAGAAAAGGAGTATTTGATAAACACACAGGCCTCAGTTCCTGGTTTAATGGTTCACTGTTTGGCAAAAAGTGCTGTGAAAATTAGATAGCAATGTGGAAGAATTAGATTTAAAACATTTCCCATGTTATGCAAAGATAAACTCCAAATGGATATGTGAACAGATCTAAAAGGTCACATCATAAACAAATTAGAAAAAGAAGAGGGAAAAGTACCTACCAGATCTATAGATCAAGGAAAAGTTTATCAGTAGGGTTAGAAGTTTGAGATTGGTTAATAAATGGAAAGATTGGTATAGAGAACTAATAGATGATTTTGACTGGTTTGACATAGTGAATATGCAGAGATGAGTATAAACTAAGCCTGGAAAAGTACAGGAGTACCATATTTTAGATGGATTTAAATGACAAAATGTAGATTTTTCCAATGTTGTAGTAGAGGCAATAATGATAGACTGACATTTTCTGAGTACGGAGTGACACAATCAGATCTATGTTTAGGACTATTCATTTGGCAGCTGGGTGGCGCAGTGGCTAGAGCTCTGGGCCAGGAGTCACAAAAACCTGAGTTCAAATCCAGCTTCAGATACTTAATAGCTATGTGACCCTAGACAAATAAGTTAAACTTCTGTTGGCCTCAGTTTCCTCATCTGTAAAATGAGGATAATAGTACCTATCTCACAGGGTTGTTACGAGGATCAAATAAGATATTTGTAAAATTCTTAGCACAGTTCCTGGCACACAGTTGGTACTACATAATTGCTAATTCTTATTGTTTTTATTATTATTACAGACTAAAGAGAGAAGAGATTTGAGTAAAAAAAAAACAATTTGGTGACCATTATTGCCACAGTCCAGGTGAGAGGTAATAAGGATTTGAATTATAGTAGAGGTTTTGTGAGCAGAGAAGACAGAATAGATATGAAAGATATTATGGAGGTAGAATTCAGAAAACTACCAACATGATAGATTATATAATAATAGGAACAAGACACATCTTATGATTATGTCAAGAGATGCAGAAAAGTTTCTGACAAGATACAAAAACCATCCATATAGCTGATTTGCAGTTTCATGTGCAATCATCTTTTTTTATTATTATTATACTAAGTATTAAAAAAAGACACAAAAACTATCCCTAAAAAGGAAAAGCATACATCCAGAGGTAAGGAGCTAAGGGAATGACTAGAACAGTGGTTCTCAACCTTCCTAATGCCACGATCCTTTAACACAGTTCCTCATGTTGTGGTGACCCTCAACCACAAAATTATTTTCTTTGCTACTTCATAACTGTAATTTTGCTACTGTTATGAATCGTAATGTAAATATCTGATATGCAGGATGTATTTTCATTGTTACAAATTGAACATAACCCACAGGTTGAGAACTGCTGGACTAGAAGTAGCTCAACACACACAAGACTAAGGGAACATTTAGAAAAGTAAAGACAATCCTATTCACAAAGCACAGTAAAGCACCAACACTACTTAACCATGGCTAGAATTACATAAAGTTTTAAAACTTTGGCATTAATAAAATCAATTAGCCA
Source organism: Pseudochirops cupreus (assembly GCA_028627135.1). Taxonomy (NCBI): domain Eukaryota; kingdom Metazoa; phylum Chordata; class Mammalia; order Diprotodontia; family Pseudocheiridae; genus Pseudochirops; species Pseudochirops cupreus. Next base: position 374,955,469 of record CM053581.1, read on the forward strand.
AAAATGAGAAGAAAAGATGGGGAATGTTGCCTCAAAGATTTCTGATTAAAACCTAATATACAAAATCTATAGGAAATCAACAAACCTATAAGACTAAGAGCCATTTCTCTATAGATGGTGGTTAAAGGGTATGAACAAACTATCGTCTAATGAAGAAATGCAAACTTTCAGGGACTAAAGGAAAAAATTCTAAAAACCCCTAATAATAAGGTAAATACAGCCTAATTAGAGTATTTTCTTTCTAAAAATACAGTATTTACTTTTATCCATTAAATGTGCAATGATAGAAAAAATGGGAAAAAATCAGTGTTGGAGGGTATTGGGAAGCTAGGCACAGAAGTTCATGACTAGAGGAAATTTAGAAGAAAACACACAAGCAATACAGTTTACAAGTAGAATGTTGGATTTAGCATGTATTTTTCCAAAAAGAAGCAGGTTGTAGAGATTTACATTTTTCACATGTGGTTCTGTTTTTCTAGTCTACTTTGTATATGGAAATGTTCTTAATGTTTTTCATTAAAAAAATGTTCTTATGCCCAAAGGGCTATGAAAAAGTGCATACCCTGGGGTGTCTAGGTGGCACAGTGAAGAGAGCACTGGCCCTGGAGTCAGGAGGACCTGAGTTCAAATCTGGCCTCAGACACTTGACACATTACTAGCCGTGTGACTTTGGGCAAGTCACTTAACCTCAATTGCCCTGCAAAAAAAGGAAAAAAAGTACATACCCTTTGACCCAGCAATGCCATTTCTAGGGCTATATTCCAAAGAGATCAGAGAAGTGGGAAAAGATCCTGTATGTACAAAAATATTTATAGCAGCTCTTTTTGTGGTGGCAAAGAATTAGTAATCAAGGGAATGTCCATCAATTGGGGAATGGTTAAACATTTTGTGGTATATGAATGTTAATGGAATACTATTGTGCTATAAGAAATGAGGAGCAGACAGACTTCATAATTACCTGGGGAGACTTATATAAACTGATGCTGAGTGAGGAGAGCAGAGCCAGGAGAACTTTGTACACAATTACAGACACATCGTGTGTGTGGTGACCCACTTGGATAGACTGGACTCCTTTCAGTAATGCAATGTTAGAAGACAACTCCAAAAGACCTATGATGGAAAGGGAGATCCACATCCAGAGAAAGAACTACAGAATCTGAATGCAGATTGAAGCAAACTACTTGTTCTCTCTCCTTTGTGTTTTGTTTCATTTCATTCCTTCTTTCTCATTGTTCACTCCATTGGTTGTAATTCTTTACAACCTTACTAATGTTTAATATGAAGATATTTGCAGAACCTATATCTGATTGCTTGCTGCCATGGGAGACGGGGAAGAAAGGAAGGGAGAGAAAATTTGAAACTCAAGGAATTGTGGAACTGAATGTTGTGAACTAAAAGTAAATAAATAAATTAAAATTTTTAAAAAATGTTTTTCATTAAATTCAGAATGATTTTTTAAAAATTTACTTCTGATAGAGATATGAAATGATTCCCAAAAAATAACTTGAAATCATCAGAGAAAATTTCCTAATCCATTCATGTAATTTGATTATATGATTCTACTCTTTGGTTTATATTGTAAGGATATCAATACTATAGAGTGCCATCAAACAATTATATCCCCAGCAATTTTATCTGCAATGATGAAAAAAAATGAAGAAAATTTGGTCAATGTCTGATTTTTAAAATTTTGACAAATTTAGCAGCTAGGAAGAGCAGTGGATGGAGCTTTACAAATGGACTTAGGAAGACATGAGTTCAAATATAGCCTCAAACACTTAATAGATATTTGACCCTGGGTAAGACATTTAACCTCTGTCTGCCTTTGTTTCCCCTACTAAAGAATAATAATAGCACCTACTTCACAGGGTTGTTGTGAGGCTCCCATGAGATAACATTTGCAAAGTGCTTGGTACAGTTTCTGGCACCTCGTGGGCACATAGTTAGATGCCTGTTCAATTCTCTTCCCCGCAAATTACTATAATAATATAGTCTATAAGACGGCATGCCTTTTACCATGTACTCTCATGCTGCTGTCACAAAGCATCAAGGCATATTTCTTTGGAGAATTTCATCAGGTTCTTCATGGAACTGGTGTTCAATACCTCTGCAGATACAATAAAACCAGCCATATCAACTTGTTTTTTGTCTCTTTTCAAAGAGAGTCTAGGAGCAATCTTTTTGTTTAGTTCCAACTTCATTAAGTCTTCTAATGGTTTAATATAAATATAATTCAGTTCCTCAAGTGATGTTGATGATGACAGTAATAATTAATAATAATGATAAAGCAAAGGCCAGCAAATCACAGCTGACAGGCCAATCCCTGACTACTGCCTATTTTTGCACAGTTACAAGTTAAGAATGATTTTCACATTTTTAAATAAAGTTTTACTGTAGCTTGTTGACTCCGTTCTTTGATTGGCAAAGTGCTTTACATATATATTACCTACTTTGATTTCACAATAACCCTATGAGGTAGGTGCCATTATTATATCAATTTTATAGTTAAGAAAATGGAGTAAGAAAGTAAATACCTTTAAGCATGTGAGGTAGGATTTTAATTCAGGCAATTAAGTCTAGCACTATCTGGTATACCATGTAGTGTTTCGATTCATCAATTGCTGGGCAAAGAATGTACATTTGATGCTGAGTCACCATTGCATTGTCAAGAAGGACCCTTGAGATTCATTGCACTTGGGCTTAGCTCTGGCATTGAAACTAGTTCCTGGACCCATTGTGATCTCCCAACCTGTTAAAGCTCACAAGGTTCATTCCATCTCCAAAAGACATTTACCTAAAGCAGGAAAGATTAGACTGAACTGTGACAGTTGTACAAAAATAAGTTCATGTGTTCAATGGCTTATTTTGACCTGGTTGGGGATATTGGACCAGCAGCATTCTCTTCACCTGGAGTATGAGAGCAGCTATTGCTTCCTTGCTTGAAAGCAGCCAGGTAGGAGCATAGGCTCCTTTTGGCTGGTGAGAGCCATTTTGAATGCACCTTCACTTCCATCTTAGTAACCATAATTGTCTCACTGAGTTTGTAGCCAATGTAAACTCCTAAGTCTTCCTTATTTTTTATTAAGTGGAATTTCTAACTAGAACTAGAATTTACTAACTAGAATTTTCTAAATCTAGATCTCTTTGACCTCTGATGTTGTGCTTTATGAGGTTAATACAAGAAGACTTCATCTATATGCCTTGAATTAAAATTCTGCCTGTGACACATATTAGCTGGGCAGCTATTAAAAAGTCACTTAACCTTTCAGTGCTTCAGGTGATTCTCTAGAATTGTAAATTTCGTGAGTGACAATCTGCATTAGTGGAAGGAAATTCCTGCTTGGAGTTCCTTGAACCAAGGACATCACAAGTCTAGACCAAAACAAAAGACAATTTGAGAGAATTATCAGTAAAGTGTTTTTATGTGAAAATTGTAAGGAGAAGAAATGAGGGAAGAGTCATGGGTTATAGAAAACAGAGTTTATCATATTCTGGAAAAAGAAAAATAGAAATGTATACAGAATACTGGAGAACTTTTACTTTCTCAGCATATTATCAATGTTTACTCATTATAGATTTCAAATAGGATTTGGAAATACAAAAATAGCATTGTAGTTAATATGGGAAAATGACTCTGCAGCTGTCAGCCTAAATAAAGATTCTAAGGAGAACTGAGAATAATAATACAAACACTTCTCTTCTCTGAATAAAAGATCAAGGTTGACACAGCATTGTTTTCTGCTGTAATGATAGTCTAAGTACCCTCTTGGATCCTTGGTAGGAAGCCTTGATCTGACTGTAAATTCTGCTTCTGAAAATGACAGAGGTTTGTAAGTACATTTGCCAGCAATTTCTGTGGAACATTTTCTTGGTGGTCACGGAGTAAACAAAGATTTTTGGAAATGTTAGTTTCCTGCTTCACCAGCTGAATCTAGTACAGTATCAGAAACTCAAACTGCGCCCTGTCTCTTTCATGGAAGGTAGTCTTTCAGCAAAAATAACGATTCTGGAATTGGATTTGGATGATAATTGTATTTGAGTGATCTTACAGAAAAGAATACTGTATGTAGTCTCTGCTGCCCTCATTTTGATCACAATATACTGATTTTGCCATGATGACAGCAGTCAAAACGTATTTTGTATCAGCAAATTACCTAGAGCTGGTTGGGAAGACACCTGGAGAGCAGATAAATGTGTTCACGCAACGCCGTGTTTCTCATTACATTCTCTCTTTAATAATCCCATACCCTGTCTAGTCTGTAGCTGGTTAGCTCAATTGGCCAGAGCACAAGGATAAAGAACCTAAGGTTAAAGGTCTGATCCTTATGTGGGCCCACTAATTTTCATGGCCATGGACCATACCTTAACTATGGCTAACTAACTCATAAGTATGTGCCATGGGTTAGGGTGAAGCAGATTTAATGTTAGCAACATCTCTGGTTGGGAAAGGGGAACAAACCCTTTACATCTCCCCTTTAATTTTGTGTGTGTGTGTGTGTGTGTGTGTGTGTGTGTGTGTGTGGTCATTTTTCAATCATATCTGTCTCTGGGAGACCCCATTTGGGGTTTTCTTGGCAAAGATCCTGAAGTGGTTTGTCATTTCCTTCTCCAGCCCATTTTACAGATGGGGAAACTGAGGCAAATAGGGTTAAATGGTTTGCCCAGGTCACACAGCTAGTAAGTTTCTGAGACCAGATTTGAACTCAGGAAGACAAATCTTCCTGACTCCAGATCAGGTGCCATTTGGCTGCCTATATTAGGTTTTAATCATATTTATATTTTTCAGATACAATCTGTTTTCTCCTAATTTGTCTCCAGACAACTTCCAAATAAAGTCTAAACTCCTAAAGTCTACAAACTGACACAAAGTAGAGACTGAAAGAATTTATATTTCAATGAATCTGGGATTTCATCAATACAGTTACTCCCTCCATCCTTTCCATTCCTGATCATCTTGTATAATTCCTATCCAAATCCTCTCATAAAGGAGGTGAGGGGGGTGAGAGGGAATCCACACAAGATGCTGAGGACCTTCTTCAAGGTCTTCTAACATTACATAGATATTAATGAGACACAGACACCATCCATCAGTTATCTTTCACTGTTGCTACATGACTGGACCACACCTTTTTTCCATCTTACATCTCTTAAAGGGCATCCTTGAAACCACATCTCACATTCTAGTCACTACTATTAATATGCTGGAGCCTGTCTACCCATCATATATCTCTCCATTAAACTTTGGATCACCTGCAATTTTGATTCTTCAAAAATATAGTGCTATGTGATTTACTGCCATATTATATCAACAGAAGACAACTGGTATTTTAAAAGTTGGATTTTTATTTCTGGGAGAAGCTCAGAGCCACTGAATCTCAATTTCAACCCACTCTTCTTTCTAAGCCCTTTTCAATTCTGGGCCCAGCTCAATGTCTAATTGCCATGTTTGTTAAGATTAATATTATTGATGAACCATTTCAAAGGGCTATTCATCTAAATGAATATGTTCTGGATTACCTGTGCTTCCTTCCATTAATTAGATGATCTAGGAGATAATAGCTTACTAATTTTGGTCCCCTTTCCTTCAGATTGTACCTGAAGGAAGAAAGAACATTTGCAAAATTGTCATTTCCCAATTAACCTCACTAATGGAAAGAAGCACAGATAATCCCAATCTAAACAAGAGAAATGGTTAAAAATGTGTGTTATGCTCCATCTTTTTTTTTCCTAATTCATGTAACCAGTGTTTCCTAAGCTTAAAGTGCAACATAAACCAAGATCTAAAAAAGCAATATAATATGGTGGATGGTGAGCCTGGGAGTCAGAAAGAGCCAGGTCTTCACATCCTGCCTCCAACACATACTAGCTGTCTGACTGTGGGCAAATTGCTTACCTTCTCAGCTCCCCAGGCAACACTCTCAAACTATAAGTCATTCATGAATTGATGATTTGCATCAGTGAAGAGGATTCTTATATCCAGAATCTTTTAACATCAATGAAATCAGAAGTTCAGACCAAAAAAAAAAAAAGACATATAACCAAAAAAAACCCAAGTGTTTTCATCTAAAAACTGATCTGGCAGTTATGTGGTACAGGAGATAAGAGTACCAGGCCTGGAGTCAAGAAGACTCATCTTCCTGAGTTCAAATCCAGCCTCAGATACTTATTAACAAGTCACTTAACCCAGTTTGCTTCAGCTTCCCCATCTATAAAATGATTTGGAGAAGAAAAGGGCAAACCACTCCAGTCACTTTGCCATGAAAACTCCAAATGGGGTCATGAAGAGTTGTACATGACTGAAAACAACTGAACAACAACAACAAAATTATCTTGTCAGATGCTACAACTGATCAGAATTGACTAACATGTCTACAATCATTGGAAAGAGAACTAGTTTTGGAGTTAGAGAACCTGAGTTTTAATCCTGCCTTTGACATTTACTAGCTATGTGACTTTGGGTAAATAACTTTATTTCCATGGCCTCTGAGATCCCTATGATCTCATAATTGATAATAATTTAATATCAGTTTAATAACCTTAATAAGGACCAGGGCGTGAACTAATCAACCAGAAGAAGAGCCTGGACCTAACAGGTTCTTTATTCTCAGAGTAAATTCAGAGAATACCTCTTCCTATGTCAACAAAGCCATATGGGGCTGACTTTACGGCCATTAAGGATGAGAAACTTAACCGGAGGCACTACTTGAATAATGGAACTTTTTTTTATCTTAATATTTTTTGGACATATACTATGTTATGAAATGTTAATGGTAAAAAAAACACAGATATCCTGGGTCATAATTTCAATTGACACTTTGTCAACTTTCTTTTTATAGTATTTACCATTTATCCAATTAAGAAAATTCATTTCTCATACAATGATTAAACATTTTTGGAGATCATAAAGTAGAGTGACAGAGCCACCCTGAAATGGGATGGTTCTAAAATGTGTTTAAGCTTTCTCATTCTTTTGTTCAGGCAGTCAGAACTTGGGTTTTGGCTCCTTGTACTTGCTAGCTTCATCTAGCTTTAAGGGAATAAACAATATGGATTTATATATCACCTACCTTGTTTGTCTCCTTTAACCAAACTTTCAGGTTAACATGATCTTATGAAATGCCTCCATCTGAAAGGAAGTTCACAGATAGAGCATGTTTCTCATTTAAAAAATCATTAATACATCTAAGATATTTTTTAGGGAAATAATCACGATTCTCCCAGCATTTTTCTTTTTTTATCTTTTGCTCAGTATATTCCTGTGTCTTTTAGTTTGTTTCTTCTGAATCAAAAATATAAAAATTTTCATTAAAATTTTCCTGGTTTTTGGGAATTTTCTGGTGAATAAAGCAAATAATTTTCAAAGCTTATTCCATTCCATTCCATTCAAAAAACATCTACTAAATACTTCCTACTTGGCAGACACTGACTGCACTAAGTACTGTGTATACAAAAGCAAAAATAAAGGCAATCACTGTCCATAGAGACATCTTACCGAATTGGATGGGGAGGTAAAAGGATCAGAACATATATACAAGTTGAGTACAGGGTGTCCCTAAAGTCTGGACAAATAGGAAATCTCATTAAGTATGCATATTTTCAAGAAATGAAATGGATGAAATTTTCAACAGCATTTTACTAAATTTATTTAATTAGCACAAATAAGATTTCATAGGAGACACATATAAAATCTCATTAATTAGTTAAATTAAATTAATCTTATTAATATGGAAAATAGTCCTCAATGGCTAATGAAAGCTTTTATTCCATATGAAATTGTCATGGCTAAAATTTATGCTAATTAAATAAAATGTTGTTGAAAATTTCATTCATGTCATTTCTTGAAAATATGTATATTTAATGAGATGTCCTATGTGTCTAGACTTTAGGGACACCCTACAGAATGAAAGAATGGGCCAGTAGGTCCCAGACTTTAGAACATATATAATATGTTCTTCCTTTTGTAATATCTACACAGAAGCTTGGTGAGCCTGCCTCCAGAATGTATAATAGAAAAGCCCTTCCCCGCCCCTTTCGCTGCCCCACAATTAAGGTATGTACAGGTGTTGACTTGCTATGTGGTGACAAGAAGGTTTTTAATTGGCTACTAAGCCAGAACTAGGTGCATGTGCAAAAGGCTTGAACAGACTAAAACTTTCTTTTATGGCAGTTTTCTAATGAGGAGAAGAAATGTTGTGAGCTTCCGGAGGGAATAATAAGCAGTGGCGATAAAATCCTGCCTCTCAGTGGGGACCACAACCCCTGCAATGTGAAGTGTTTCTTCCATGGCTCACTTTTGCTAACTAACCTAGGAGATGATCACGATATATACTCTTTCTCTTTCTCTATCTTCCATGGGGAATTCAGGGGGCCTTTACCATGCCATCGCAGCTCATGCTAAGGACTTTTGTTTCCCATCTCTTCAAATGCAATCTCTTCCCAATCATTCCACACCAAATAATTGTTAGACCCAAAAGATTTCGGTGGCTGTTGGTTTTCCATTTGTATCAAACTGATGAAAAGGTATACGAGTATAAAAGGGTATAATTAGGAAATAAAAAACAAAACAGATTGCTTTTTTTTTTGCTAGTAGTCCAGGAGAGACAAAATGCTTTTTTTTTCCTTTTCCTTTCTCTCTTTCCTTCTTTCTCAGGATGGAAGGAGATGAGGAGTAGATGTTTGGATAGTAAAGCGAAGTCTGCTGTCCCATCAGGGACACAGTGTAGGAAAGAAAAGGATGAGATTGTGTGTATGACTCATTAGCCCTCTGCACATTTAGCTCTTCCCCTGGCACTGCTTGCCACTCTACCCAAACATCATGCCTCTGGCTTTAGGCCCAAGGTCATATTTAAAGGTGATGGAAGCAATTGTTGACTCAGTTCTCTGCCTGGACAATCCTGAAGACAATCTTGACCTCTGGCTAGATTCCTGGCAAGGTGATTATACCTCTCTCCTCTCTCTCTACCAGCATGGGTAGCCAAGATGGGTCCTCCATCATCATGTTATTCCCAACGTTCTCCTCAACACTAAAGGCAAAACATGGCTGCTCCCTTTGAAATCTAGGTAACATGCCACATGCACTGCCAGTATCTTTAGTCCCTCTGTCCATCTGGCAATGCTCACTAATGGGCAAACCAAGAGAGACTCAGAGACCTAGAGCTAGAAAGGACCTGAGAAATACTTTAGGCCAATCCCATCATTCATTCTGCAGTATCAAGGAAGACCTTGAACTCAAGTCCCTTGACTCTGAATGAATACTTTCTCTAAAGCAGAGGTGAGCAGTGTTTCTGTGCTTTTCTCCACATGAAATATGTAACATTATCCAGACCAGAAGCAAAGATCTGGCAAGGCTACATCACACAGTAGACATATCCCCAGACCAGGGGTACACTTTCAAGTACTGGCACTACCCATTAACATCAAAGGATGCTATTGAGGAATCTGGGGCCTCCAGTCTGCCATTGTAGCTGACATCTCTCCAGCAAATTGGCCACATCTGGTCATAAGTAGTAGTGAAAGGACACTGTGGAAGGAAAACACCTCTTGGACCTAAGTAACATCTCCTGCCTCTGCTAGAGATTCATTGTAAGTGAGAGCTAAATGTTTTATGCAATCGTTAAACACTAAAATGACAAAATTACTATTAAGTTAATCATACAATTATTTGTTTAATTACTGCAGGCTTAACCTGATACAGTGTAGTATAATAGACAGAACTCTGGGGTTGGGGTCAAGAAGACCCAGGTTAAAATTCCAGCTTCTCCCAGTTACTCTTTGTACATCAGGCAACTCCTAAAACCAATCTAATAAGTCAGTTAAATCTGATGTCGGATCCTCATCATAGGGGGTTATGAATTGAGATTATGCAATCCCAAAGTAAATTAAATGAAAATCCAGATGATTTGATTAAATAAAGCTCCTTGAGGTCAAGAGCAGTTTTTTGTTTTTGTTTTTTTGTCCCTAGAAGGTAGCACAGGGTTTAACAAATACTTGTTGAATAGAACTGAGAAAGCTTTGTCAGTGTTGAATCCATTAATTATCTTTTTCTATGGTAATTCTTGGTCATATCTCCACTACGAATTCTCAAGAAGACCAGGTTTCTAGAGGTGGAGGCCTGCTGATTTGAGGAAGATGTATCCCAGCCTCCACACTGAAACCTTCCTTGGGAAGTTCCGGCTTGACCTTGGGAATGGTGGAGGGCCTGACTTTGGCAGACAAGCTAGCTCCTTCTCACTCTTGGCCTTGTCAGATGAGAAAGAGAGAAGACACAAGAACGAAGAGAGACAGAAACTGTAGAGGTGCTTTCTCCATGGGAGAGTCCAGGGGAGGGAATCAGCATCTGAGTGTTTCTGGTGGTGTTAAAAATCTGCTCAAGCATAGACGGAGCCTCATGATTTTTCATATCTTCCCCTCTTCCCTTGGCATTATTAACATTTTCTCCATCGCTTCCTTAAGTCTAGACAATCAATAAAAGAACAAACCATTGCTGATTTATATCATTTCCCAGTATGAGATGTAAATGTTCACACTGAAAATTTAACAATCAGGGCAGTGAGGTGGCACAGTGAATAGAGCACCAGCCCTGAAGTCAGGAGGACCTGAGTCCAAATCCAGCCTCAGACACTTGACACACTAGCTATGTGACCTTGGGCAAGTCACTTAACCCCAATTTCCTTGCCTTCCTACCTCTAAAACAAAAAGAGAGAAAGAAAGAAAGAAAGAAAGAAAGAAAGAAAGAAAGAAAGAAAGAAAGAAAGAAGGAGGGAGGAAGGACGGAAGAAAGAAAGGAAGAAAGAAAGAAAATTTAACAATCAGTTGGCTTGAGCTAGTACCTCAGTAGCTTGGAAGTAGATCCTGGCATCCAGTAGATTCCAGAAGCATTTTGGGATGTTGCCCAAGTTTAAGGCTCTTTAGTCCCCACAAATTGACAGAAGCAAAGTGACTGACAATAAAAGAAAATGCTTCCATTTGTTTGCGTAGGGGAACCTGCCTCTATAAAACATTGAGCACTAAGTGGCTCAACAGACAAAGCATTGGACTTGGAATCAGGAAGACCTGGGCCCAAAAATGGCCTCACTAGCTATGTGACCTTGGGCAAGTCAAATAACCTCTGTCCCTCAGTTTCCTCATCTGTAAAATGGGGATTCTAATATAATCTCCCAAGGTTGTTGTAAGGATGAGATGAGATGATATTTGTGGTGCATTGCAAACTATTAAGTGCTGTACAAATGCTAGCTTTTTTCTTATATACTCACTTAGTGGTGGTAGCTACAGAACTATCTGCCTTTGATGCAAGGTACAGAAAATGAAGATAAAGATAGGTATGAAATCTGATTGAGTTGATGGATGTTGCAACCTATTTCTTGACCTGGAAGGAGTGCATTCACTTTGGGCCTTTCTATTAATTGGAAAGGAAACATCATCTCAAGAGAGGTGAAAAGAACAAAGTCAATGTGAATCCAAACACTGTTAATGGAGAGCTTCACTTGAATGACCAGGACTCTGTGATTCTCACTTCATCACTGGTCTGATAATTACCCCCAAACTGCATGTGTCTCTGGAAATAAAAGAGATTAGAAAGAATTAAAAGGTTAGAAAACAGCATTTTTCAAAAAATATTCCCACATTTGAGATGTAGTAGGAAATAAAAACTGTGTTTATAAGAATTTAAGTAATGATTTAATAGAATTGTAGACATACACCATTGGGCTCTTTAGTCTTTAGGTGGTACAGTGGATAGAGTACTGGGGATGGAATCCGGAAGACTCATCTTCCTGAGTTCAAATCTAGCCTCAGACACTTAGTAGCTGTGTGAACTTAGGCAAGTCACTTAACCCTGTTTTTGCCTCTGTTTCCTCATCTGTAAAATGAGCCAGAGAAGGAACTGGCAAAATTACTCCAATATCTTTGCCAAGAAAACCCCAAATGGGGTCATGAAGAACTAGACATAACTGAATGACAACAATATACGTGCACCAAATACTGTTTGGTGACAGATAGATTGGCTCAAATGTGTTATATATATGTGTGTGTGTGTGTGTGTGTGTGTGTTATATTATATATATATGTTATATATATGTTTTATATGTGTGTGTGTGTGTGTGTATGTATATGATGCCTGTACCTTGGCAGCACCAACTGAAATGGGAGAGCATGGACCAGGCAGAGATTTAAGACACACATACGTTTCCTGCATGGATGCTAATCAAATCCCAAATAAGCATCCGAGGGTTAGGGTTTATATACTGTAGCTGAAGCACTTACATCATATTTTCTCATGAGAAACTTCACATAGTTTGTAACATGAGGCACCTAACTTGCAACTTTGCAGGAGGTTACTCCTGTGGGAATCTTCCCTGTCTTCTCATGTCATGCATCGCTACTTTATCTATATCACTCAAGCAGCCAGGGTTCCAGGAACAGCTAGAATGTTCCAAGCCTCCCTTGCATGGAGGGAAGATTATTGGGGGGTGGTGAGTCAACCTTCTGAGATATTGTATCAGCAAGCACCCTAGCATGCCCAGGATGGCTGCCAGCACAGGTTCTTAGATCCGCTTTTCTAAAGGAAAGCAACTCAAAATGGGTTAACAATCTTACTTTAATCAATCAAACACATATCATTTACCTAGTTCAGGGGAAAAAGTCAGCACCCTGAACTTCCGAGAATGCAAACAGAA
>CM053581.1:374968642-374992057 GCA_028627135.1 Pseudochirops cupreus
ATTCTGCCCCATTCAGGGGTAATATGACTAGCCAACGGGGACATGGCATAATTCTCTAGATCTTTTCCCAGGTATTATGACTGCATAAAGGAGTTAATATCTGTAAAGTCCTTTGCCAACCTTAATGCAACATCTAAATGCTAGCTATTATTATTGTAAATTAAATTTTTGTTCTTGTTCGGTCAAAAAAAAAATTCTATTTCTTTACATCATTGTGGTCCTTGTATAAACTGACCTTGTGGTTCAATTTATTTCTCTTTCACTTTCTCTTTTCTCTTTCATTTGCCTCTTTGGAGACAGTTAAGTGGTATTTAGTGGATAGAACACCAGACTTTGAGTCAGGAAGACTTGAGCTCAAATCTAGCCTCAGACACTTGCTAGCTATGTGATCCTAGACAAGTCATTTAATCTTTGTCTCAGTTTCCTCATCTGTAAAGTGGGAATAATAATAGCACCTACCTCACAGGGTTGCTGTGGGGATCAATACCTCTAAAAACTCTTAGCAGTTCCTGGCACATAGTAGGCATGATATAAATGTTTATTCCTTTCCTTCTTCTTCAGTTCCCAATACCTAGGATTCTCTGAAATTGTCTCTTATCACGCTCAATAAAATGCCATTACATGTGTATACCTATGATGTCGTTGGTCCTTTTCAAAAACAAAGGACAAATAGAGAGAGGTAGTGCTAGTGGGCCTTCCTTCCATCCTGGGGCTGGGGGCCATCTTGGCCAAAAACCTCTGGTGTAGTTACTTTTTCAGCAACTCCTTCTACCCCTCATTTAGGAAATGAGGGGGGGTGAGGGGATGAATTGTCTAAAGTTCAAGGAGTTAAACACTGGGGAATTTCCTGTTTGTCAATATTATGTGATGATAGGAAACAGGATAGAATCTATTGATAATAATTGGAAGAAGAAGAAGGAAGAGGAGGAGGACGAGGAAGAGGAGGAGGAGGAGGAGGACTTATTTATATGGCATATTAAGATTTGCATTTCTATGTACAAAGTAGAACAGAAAATTATTTCTAAGACTATAATTGGTAATAAATCTTATTGGTAGGATAGAATCTACAGGACTTTTTAGTCACTCTTCCTCTAATTTTGTCTTTTATGAGAAAACATGAGAGTCCCTTAAAAATATAAAACCAAGTCACTCTTTAATACTTATGCTAATTGCCTCCAGAAAAATGAAATTCAAAGTATAAGTACTTTGAATATACATGAATGCAAAATATAAATGCTTGTAAATCTAATGAAGATAGAGTTACCAAGGCATTATATCTCTCTACTTTCTATATTTACATGGGTGTAATTCATAATTGCTGTGCCATATTTTGAAAGCAGTATAATTGAGCAGAGAATTCTCCACACAGCTACCAATTTGATATCCCTAAAGCACAGATCACTCCTACTCGTCCTCCTCCTCTTCCTCCCCATCTTCCTCAAGATATAGGTTCAAGTCCTTCAGCACTATGTCCTTCAGACATCATGTCAGTCTCTTGATAAGAAAACTCCAGGCCTCTCCCTTTCCCTTTGCTTCTAGGATAAAACATAACCTCCTTTGTTTATTACTTCACAAGACAAGTAACAGAAATATATAGTAGCCATTACCATTTCCTTCTCCAGCTCATTTTACAAATGAGGAAACTGAGGCAAATAGGGTTAAATGATTTGCCCAGGGTTACACAGCTATTAAGTGTCAGGCTAGATTTGAACTCCTTAAGCTGAGTCTTCTTCTTCTTTTTTTTCTTTTTGAAGGGGGTAGGGCAGGGCAACTGGGGGTTAAGTGACTTGCCCAAGGTCACTCAGCTAGTAAGTGTTAAGTGTCTGAGGCTGGATTTGAACTCAGGTCCTCCTGACTCCAGGGGCCATGCTCTATTTACTGCACCACCTACCTGCTCCCACTCACATTTCTATAGATGTTAAAGTTTAAAAGCACTTTCCTTACATCTCTGGGAGGTAAGTAGCATAATTATTATTATATTATTATCCTCCTTATACAGCTGAGGAAACAGACTAAAAAAGGTTCAGTGAGCTGCCCACAGCTCCAAAGCTGGCAAGAGTAAGAATTAGACTTTAAACCTAGGTCTCTTGGCACCAAATCCAGTGCCCCCTTCCTGGGCCCCAAACCAGGGTTATCAAAATTGGTGGGTAAAATTTGTCTTTGTCAGATCCCCCGCCTTCCTTTTTCCATCCAACTCTTACATATCTCTCTCCATGCCCCAGGCATCACGTACTTTTAGTACCCACACTTTGCCCCCCAATTCTCTCCCTGAGAGAATTCTCTTTTTCTATTCTACTTTGTACATAGATATGCAAATGTTAATGTGCTATAGAAATGATTCCTCCTCTTCCTCCTCCTCCTCCTCCTTCTCTTCTTCTTCTTTCTCTTCTTCCTCTTCTCCTCCTCCTCCTCCTTCTTCTCCTTCTTCTTCTTCTCCTTCCCCATCTTCATTTTCTCCTCTTCCTCCTCTTCCTCCTCCAAATCCTTCAGACGCCTACTAATTGTATGACCCTGGGCAAGTCACATAAGCTTTCAAGGCTCCAAGTATCTTTCTGAGACTATAACTTGCAGAGAAAGACACTGACCTGAACTGATAGAGGGAGTTTACTATGCCAATGAAATTATAGCTCTAGCTCTTAACCCCTACCCTGTTGATGTGGATACAAAGGTGCCCTAAGGGTTGCTTTTTCAGTACCTTGGGAGTCTCTCCTGAGCCTGCGAGTATCCTAAAGTAAACTTCCCCCTAATCCAGGACCATAAAAATTCCTTGGCTCCCCCCATCCTAGGTCATAAAATTTCCCATCTCCTTTTATCTTGTGTCATCCATCTTCCTCATCCTGTCCCTAAATCTACAACTCCCATTAGAAACCCTAAAATTATATCACCATCCTACAGGCTATGTAGTTTTCTGGCTATATGTCTGGTCCTTTTCCTATATCAGTGCTTTGTTTAGCTCCTTGCTAAATCTCAGGCCCCCATGCTTTTGGATCAATGAAGCTCCCACTGACTAAAGAGAAGGTCTAAATGAATTCTTTCAGATCTGAACCAGCTCTCCCAACTCTGACCTCAACACTATAATTATTAATAGTTATCTCCCCTAATCCCTCTTAAAAACTCCTATTCTCTCAACCAGATGTTAAGAGAAACATCATCTGGCAGAACTTGTTCATGTTAGGAGAATGACCCCTAACTTTTTACTCTCCCAGAAGTATTTGCATTTTTAAAAGAGGATGCTTGTAACCCAAATGAATTCCCAGCCGGGGCGTTCCGGGCAGCAAAATAAACTAAATTTTAAAAAAATCTGGAGGGAGAGTCTAGTTCTGGGCCTTTTATGTTGCTTCATAAATGTTCCTTAATATTGTAAATTCTTGGAGTCCCAGGGTTCTTGCTTTTTCCTCTCTCTATCTGTCTCCAGGGACTTCTTTTCTTAGGTTCTTCCCTCACACCCTGCTAGATGATTTAAAAGCAGTCAGGTATTTGTTCATTGTTGGTTTGCTTATTTGCTTCAAAATAACTCTCTTGGTAATAGTAGAAGACTTTCTAGACCTAGGAAGAGGTAGGGACTATGAAAGGTTGTTTGTAAGTCAACTTAAAAGGGACTGTCTATATGTGTAGCATAAATTCAATCTTGATTTTTAAATTCTATTTTATCTTTAAAAGATGTTTCATATTAGACATTAAAAATGAATCTCAAAACCAAATATAAAAAATACAGGAAACCAAAAAAAAATTATGCTTTTTACTTATTCCAAAGCTATGTATTACATTGCAGTTTTCAAATAGGAATTCTCACAACATTATCTAGAACAAGGAGTCTTTCCTTTTTGTGTGTGTCACGGACCTCTATGGCAATCTCGTGAAATTTATGGACCCCTTCTCAGAATCACATTGAATAGAATCACAGTGAATAGAGCACCAGCTCTGGAGTCAGGAAGACCTGAGTTCAAATCTGGCCTCAAATGCTTAACATGTACTAGCTGTGTGACCTTGGGCAAGTCACTTAACCCCACTTGCCCTATCTTCACCCTCCAAAAAGCAAAAAAAAAAAAAAATTAAATTAATATTTGAAGGAAATGCTAAGTTTTAGTTACAGGTTACTGAAAATAAGTATGTCATTATTTTTTTCACCCAAACTCATTGGACCCATTCTTAGAATCATGTTTTTAAAAGATTAATAGATGAAAGAAATATTAAATTTTATTTAGAGGTTAGTGAAAATAAATATGTAATTATTTTCCTCGTCTGAAATCATTGGACCCTTTCTCAGAATCATGTTTTGTTTTGAATTAATAAATGAAAGAAATGCCAAATTTTAGTTAAAGGTTAGTGGAAATTAATAATAATTATTTTCCTCATCTGAGCTCATTGGACCCTTTCTCAGAATAATTTTTAAAAAATTAACGGGTGAGGAAAATGCTAAATTTTAGTTAGAGGTTAACAAAAATAAAGATGTAATTTTTCTCCCATCCAAGAACATATATTCCTTGAAATTTGCACACAATTTTCAGGTTAAGAACTCCCGACCTAATATAACTCCCTTGTTTTACAGACTGGGAAATTAAAGACCTGGAAGGGGGTACTTTTCTTTCTTAAGTACTTAAATATTTCATTTTTTTTTTTTTGGAGAAGGAAAGGCAGGGCAATTGAGAGTAAGTGACTTGCCCAATGTCAAACAGCTAGTAAGTGTTAAGTGTCTGAGGCTGGATTTGAACTCGGGTCCTCCTGACTCCAGGGGCCACCTAGTTGCCCCTTAAGTAATATTTCTTAAGTACCTGCTAAGCTTGATACTCTGCTAAGCACTTTACAAACATTATCTCATTTGATAGGTAGTGACTTGCCCAAGGCTATTCAGGTAGTTTAAACAGCGGAGCCGGTATATTTGAACCCAGGTTCTAGGCCACCAAATTCTGTGTCCTTTTCATTGCACCTTTCGACTTCTTCTACAATAGCTTTTTCTGAGTGGGGTGGGGGAGGATGGGGGGAAGAGCTGGACTATGATTTCATTCATGTGGGAAATCCCTAACTTCACTAATACAGAATGACCACTTGTTTATGGTTTATAATCTCAGAGAGTTGCTAGGGACATTCAGAGGTTAAGAGACTTACTCATGGTGGGGAGGGGGTGGAGTGGGAAGGTGGAGGGGAAAGAGTTTTGCCCATGTTCACACACCTAGTCTATGTCAAAGGCAGGGTTTGAAGCCAGTCTTCCTGAGTCCATTACTGTCTTCCCATCCCTGTACCGGATTCTTCTTCTATAATAGCTACATGAATAAAAGTATAAACTACAGGTAAAGCCATGATTTAATCAACAGAATTCTAATATGTAGGCCTATGGAATGAGGATTTCTATTACAAGGCTATAGTCCATACCAATGCTGTTCTTCCTTGTCTACTTATCGATTTCCCAGCAATACCACTAGGAGGCTGATATTCCTGTTAACAGGATTTTTCTGAGCCAGTCTCTAACCTGAGAATGTCCAGAGACAAAATGCCAGTAATCAGGTAGCCTTTAAATTAGTTAGTTTCATTATGAGGAACAGATCTGCAAATTGGGAATTCTCCTCATCAGAATTCTACCCTGCTGAAATGAAGATAGAGTTTATATACATAAATCACAATGGGAAGGGAGCGGTGGGAAGGTGGATTACAAACAATTGCTTCCACAGTGGTTTCCTATGACAAACCCAATAATGGAAGACAATACAAAAACTCTGGAGTCCTGTGGGAGCAATATTGCTCAAGTCCTTGGGGGTCATTATTTGGTCGGTCACAGGACCAGAGTTTTGTGACAGGAACAGGTTCTACAATCCTTGATTTGCTTTACTTCAGGTATTGAGGCACAAGGATGCCAGTGATTGTGAGCATTGTCAAAGTCTGACTGATCACTGCAAGCTGCATTGTAAGTCTGACTCAAGCTAGAAAAGGCAATTCTGGAAAGTCTAATCTATTAATATATTCATTACACATATCATATTGACTACTATAAAAATTATAATTCCCTTCATATTCCAAAGAGATTAAATAAAGAGAAAAGAGACTCATCTGTAAAAATATTTATCGTAGCTCTTTTTAGGGTGGCAAAGAATGGGGAAACCAAGAGTGTCCATCAACTGGGAAGTGATTGAACAAATTTATTAAAAAATTGAAATGAATATTACCTTGAGTTTCTGCTGTGTTGATTCTACAATGGAACTGATTTTATACTGTATTAATTTTATAATTGAGTTTGCATCTGTCTAAGATCACCTTTCTATGTCCTGGAGTTGAACTCAGGAATAGTATTTCCTCTGAGTTAGTTTAAAGGTATAATCAAAAGAAAAGTTGTTGGGATACTTCCCAGACATCAGTTTGTTATCTTTAAACTTGGTACCATCCCCAAAAGATATGTCATCTGTCCTCGTTCGTCCTTGTGAAATTTGGAACGATTTCCTCTCCTCCAAGTGGACAGCAAGGTTGGTAGTTTTGATTCCCTAGCAAAGATTACAGGATGCAGATGGATCCCATAAAACAATTAACATTCCTTAATTGTCATAGAGGGGCATGATTAGCCTCACCTGAATGCCTGCCCACTTTTCTTAATATAGCCAATTATAATGTTTTACAACTACCCCTTCTTCCTTTTGTGTCAATAAAAAGGATTCCCCCTTCCTTCTTACTGGCTTTACTGAAGTTGCCAAGCTGACCCACTTTGTTAACAGTTTTACATCTCATTGTTAATAAACTGATTTTTTTCTAGGAGTCTATACCTCAGTCTACCTTTATTAAATATACTGAAGACATGTGGTATATGAATATAATGGAATATTACTTAGCCATAACAAATCAATAAAGGAATAGTTTCAAAGTAATCTGAGAAGATTTGTATGAAGTGATATAGAGTGAAGTGATCAGAACCAGGAGAGTAATTCAGCCAACACTAGAGGTACTGAAAAAGCATAACTGTATGGGTCCATGGGCCATTTGCAAAACAGTCTCTGCTAAGTCTGAGGGACCCAATAGAACAGGGGTTGTTAATGAGTAGCTGTGGATGTATCATTAGTTAGAGTAAAATCTACTGATCTTCAAGCCTCCTCTGATTGCTCTCCAAGCCAACAGTGACCACTGCATGCCCTCCTTTCCACCATGTGGAATTAAAAGTTAGAGATCAAGTCCAGACCGTTTTACAACGAAGACACTGAAACCCAGAGAAATTGTGACTTGCTGAAGGTCACATAACCCGATCCTCTGAGTCCATCTCTCATTTCTTTTTGACTACATCTCATCATGTCATCCCACCTTCAATTTCGGGGGGACTGGAGATGGGGAAGGAATTGAAGCATCCTTGCTTGGGACAGGGGTTTAACTAATAGCACTTAATGTTACTCTCATTGGGAACTTCACTGTCCAGCCTGCTCCAGTGATCTTGAGGTTTCAGGGCCTCTAGATGTATGGGAAATAAAAAGTAGTTCCTTCTTATTTCTGGCCAGCCCCTAAAATTCTTTAAAATTTTATTTATTGATTACTTGATATGAATTGATTGATATGTAGATATTTTTTATTTTTTATATGATTGCTATGTGTATTGATACATTTTAATATATATTTAGTATCTATTTTAGGCAGCTAGGTTGTACAGTAGATAGAGCACTAGACCTGGAGTCGGAAAGACCTGAATTCAAATCCAGCTTCATACACCAACTGTGTGGCCCTGGGCAAGTCATTTAACCTCTGTTCGGCTCTGTTTCCTCAACTGCAAAATGGGGCTAATAATACCGCTTACCTCACAGGGTTTCGAGGATCAAATGAGATAATATTTGTAAAGTACTTAACACAATGCTACACATGTGCTATATAAACGCTTATTCCTTTCCCCTTGTTTTGATTCACCTACATTTCCTAATATATCCTTCTGCCTTGCCCTTTCACAGAGCTATCCCTTATAGTAACGAAATTAAAAAGAAGGGGGAAAAACTGTCAGTAAAACTAACTGCCACATTGACCAACTATGATATTATATGTAATGTTCTATACCCACAGCTGACTGCTTGTGCAGTGAACAGAGGGTCATATATTCTCATATCTTTTCTGAGGGACCAGGCTTGGCCATGATAATTTCACAGCATTTAGCTTCAGTTGCTTTGTTGTTGCTCTTTCTACTTGTTTTGTGTATATATGGTTTTCCTGGTTCTGTTTATTTCACTTTGCATCTGTTCACATAAGTCTTCTTATTCTTCTCTGTATTAATCCTATTCCCAATACAGTAGTCTTAATAAGAATTACTGTTTTATAACATACATCAGTAAAATGAGGGCCTTGGATTAGATTATCTCAAAGGGCCTTTTCCATTCTATTATTCAAAGATATGATTTGTTCTTCATTTTCAAAGAGGACCAATGAGATTATGGGGCATAACTGGAAAGGAAGTGGATCAGTTATTTAATGAAAATGAGAAGCAGCTGGTTGTCAATCCAGGTAATATATTGGTGTTCCCTCAGATATTGAGGAAAGAAAGAGAGGAAAGACCACAGAATTTTGGATAAATTTCCCATGGGGAATTTGTGGGAAAAACAAGGAAGAAAATAGCACAGAAGGAAGTATGGCTAGGGTTGTGATCTGCATTGGGAAAAGGAGTATCCATCCCAATGAAATAGTGGCTTCACCAAAGTACCAAGTTTCAAATTCTATATTGATAACTTAGTTTATAGTTAAGCTGAATTCTTTTGCTTCATTGTGATGCTGATGTATGAAAAGAGACAATGCTTAATTTTGTCCTCATTGAGCCTGTAAGCCCAGCAAAATAGTTTTCATCAATTTCAAAGTTTATGTATTTTTCCTGTCCTAGTTTCCGATAACATCCATACAAATAAACCATATTTATCTCCCTCTAGATTCAAAAGAGAAGGAAGTAATTACGTAAACTTCAAATGGTAGCAGTTTTATGGAAGAAAATGCCTTCCTCTACTTAGGTAGTGACCCAGGCATGTGGATTTGGAAACACTATTAAAGATATTGTCAAGTTTTTATCAAAACATCCCATTTCCTTTTTAGCATTTCATAAATGTCTACGGAGCTAAGAAGCTGTATCCCAGGATTCTCACTCTATGCTGTCTTCAGAGGAAAGAGTGCTTCAGGGATGGCAGACCCTTAGTGATTAAGAGCGGAGCAGCTGAGAGATAGCAGATGTCAGAATGGTTATTGGTATGCAGAAATCCACTGCTGGAGTTATAAACAGTAGATACATTGGGGAAGCTATGGAGTAGTAGAAAATACTGAATGTGTAGAAGTACATAGGGATTGAATCCCAAACCCACCTTTGTCACTGGTTGTTTGGTGATTATGGGAATGTCATGTCCCTTTTCTGAGCCTCAGTTTCCCCATCTGTAAAAGAAGATGTTTGTTGCTTCATTTTCTGTCATGTCTGATTCATTGTGACCCCATTTGGGATTTTCTTGGCAAAGATACTAGACTGGTTTTCAATTTCCTTTTCTAGCTCATTTTACAGATGAGGAACTGAGATAAGCATTGTTAAGTGACTTGCCCAGGGTCACACAGCTACTAAGTATCTGAAGTCATATTTGATCTCAGGTCCTCCTGACTTCAGGGCCAATGCTCTATCCACTACTCTACCTAACTGTCCATGAAATAATATGATAATACTTATATTGCCTCGTAGGATTATTGTGAGACAGATAAAATTATGTGTGAAAAGAATATTCACATAATCTACTCTTTTTTGTATGAGTCCCAGACTCTATATTATCATAGGATTATAGATTTAGTGCTAGAAGGGCATTTTGAGGTCACTGAGTCAAATCCCTTCATTTTACAAGGGAGGAAACAGACATAGATTTTTTTCAACATTTTTTTTTTGGAGGGGGAAAGGCAGGGCAATTGAGGTTAAATGACTTGCCCAAGGTCACACAGCTAGTAAGTGTGTCAAGTGTCTGAGGTTGGATTTGAACTCAGGTCCTCCTGACTCCAAACCATTCACTATGCCACCTGGCTGCTCTCACAGCCATAGATTTTAAGCCCCATTGTAAGTGCTTCTATTGTAAGCTCATTCAGGGTGAGAACTGTCTTTGATTTTGGGTATTTGTATTCTCAAGGCTTAGCACAGGGCTAGGCACATAGTAAGCATTTAATAAACGATAATTGACTATTGACACAGAGAGGTTAGGGGACTTGCCCAGGACCATATGGCATCTGAGGCAAGATTTGAAGCTGAGTCCAAGTTCATTGTTCTATCCCTTATATCATGTAAACACAGTTGTCCTGTCCCAAGAGAGTGATGGCCACCAGAAACCATTCACATTTGCCAGCAGAGTTTTGCTGCCAGCAAGCTGGAGTCTGGGCTCTGAAGTGGGCCAAAGTTCAAAGCTCAAGCGTGTGGATCAAAATTTTCAGTGTGGGCTGACAATAATTAACTTATTTTCATAAGGGTTGACTCTCTTAATAGAATGTAAGCATCTTAAGAGCAGGGACTATTTCATTTTTGTTTTTATATTCCCAGTACCCAGTGCCTTCATCCATCTTTGCAGCGAACTTCCAAATCAGTGAGATCACAGACCTATTTGAGTGTTTGACAGATTCCATGGCTTGGTTTCAATATTTACGAATGAATGAATTCTTGAATTTATTAAACAATAAACAGGAAGAATAAAATATGTATTTGAAAAAAATATGAGAAGATATGTGCAATGTGCAATAAAAAAGTGCAGACTTCTGGGCTCAAGTATCAAAAAATGCAAATTTTCACCATGAATTCTTTATTTTGCAAGTGTTATAAAAACAAATGAGCAAACAAAAAACCTTTGATAACCTTTATCCTCAAAAGACTGCATATGCCAACATTTTCCCCACATAGATGCGTTTGTTATCTCCTGGCAAAATGCTTAAAGGAATTGTCAAACTTAAAGATGTTATAAATTTTTCTTTTACAAAAAGATAAATATTCCAAATTTGCCACCTTTGCTGTGAAGATAAGTGGTTATCAGTAGTATACTACCTAGAAAATATTAAAATGCACACACGCGGGGGTGGGTAGGTGGTTCAGTGAAAAGAGCACCCACCCTGAAGTCAGGAGGACCTGAGTTCAAATGTGACCTCAGACACTTAACACTTACAAGCCGTGTGATCTTGGGAAAGTCACTTAACCCCAATTGACCAGCCTTACCCCTCAGAAAAAAATGTGCACCCATAACTTGTTTCTACAAGGCAAAGGTGATATAAAATTGTTGATAATATTTTAAAACATCAATTTCATTTCTAAATATATCCCTCCCTCTCTCCCACCGAAAGAGCCATTACAATAGGAAATTAAAAAGTACAGCAAAAGTAATTGATACATAAATCGAGAGAATATATTCTCATATATCTTCTTTGAGGCATGTTGGATTATTATAATGAGAGTTCGATTTTGATTTTGATCTTGTCTTTGTTTTCTCCATTTTCATCACTGTGGTCATCATTTATATATTTTCTGGGTTCTGCTTACTATATTTAGTATCAGTTCATTTAAATCTCCTTTGCCTTTAGGTTTTCTTTACTTACTTATCTGCCCATACTTATTTATCTAAAGAAATAGCCTTTATTTTAAAGTTTGTTTCATTCATTTATCTACCTGTGGGTATATACGTGTGTGTGTCTGCGCACATACGTGCCTTTATTTTTAAGTTTATTCATCTTGCCATCTACTTGCTTGTCAGTCTATTTATTTATCTGTGTGTTTATTAGTTATCTATTATGACACAGTAACATTCTATCAGTTATGCATCACAATTGAGTTGGCTGTTCCTGTTCCTACAAAAAGTTCCTACTTGCAATGTTTTGTTCCATAGTGGACATTTCTTTCTATTTTTGACCTCTTTGGGGCATATGTCTATCAGAGGGATCTCTGGACATCCTAATCACTGTCAGCTTAATTCCAAATTTCTCTTCAAAATGTTTGGAATAATTCACAAATTCAACAGCACTGTATTAGTATGCTTGTCTTTCCACAGCTCCTCTGACATTGACTACTCCCAACCTTTGTAATCTTTGCCAATTTGTGGGTTATAAAGTGAAACCTCAGAATTTTGATTTGTACTTCACTCATTATTTGAATATAGGAATAATCTTTCATTTGGTTGTTAATAGTCTGAGATTCTTCTCATGAGAATTGTTTGTTCATATCCTTTGACCATTTCCATTGGGAAATGGCTTTTGGAGTTCCAAATTTGTGTTGGTTCCCCATATGTCTTGAATTTTGGACAAAGGTGGCATTTTAATTAGTGAGGAAGCACCTGCTTTTTGAAAGAAACCAGCTATGGACAAAGCATTTTGAAAATGGATATTTGGAAATGATTCCATTGTGATGTGATTCTCTTGCTAAAAATCATGTGTCACCTAAAAAATTCTTGTCTGTACACTTCAACGTGGAAATAGGATTTTTTTAACCTCTTTAAGAAAGAGTTTCAATGGGCTTTTAACCCACTGGTTAAAAATATAAAAATGTGATACCTTTAGATTAATTTTCAAGAATAACTGACTGACACTTTTGTTCTTGTCTGTCTTAGTGGCCCTATTTCTTCTGGTTTTTAAGGAATTTGACTACATCAGCCTCCAAGAGGTGGCAGGAAGGGAAATTGATCTATCCCATTGATTCCTATTGGAATTATATTTAAAAATCATTGGAAATAAATGGCAAGCTGTCTAATTTTTGGAGATTTCCAAGGGAGCTAATCCCTAAACTTTTTTCAATAACTAGGGAAGTTTATTAAGCAGGGCATACAGGTTCCTAAAAATTTTTGCAACCTTAAAGTTGCCCCTCTTTTGTTTTCTCCTTTTCCTTATGGAAATCCTTGGTGCCCTATTTGTGAACTCAATGTACACAGTCAACTTCTCTCCCTTTCTGGAAAATAATAACCAACAACTCTATGGAGCTTTGAGGTCTGTAAAGGGCTTTATGTATATTATCTCATTTGATTCTCACAATAACCCTGGGAGCTAAGGGTTATGATGCTCTCCATTTTATAGGTAAGGAAATTGAGGCTAAGAGAGGTTAGGTGACCTTGCCAAAGTTACATAGCTTGTAAATATCTGAGGCAAGATTTCAACTCAATCCTCTCTGACTCTAGGTTCAACATTCTATCTATTGCCCTGTGAAGGCTAGTGGTTGAGTGAAGACAAGGCAATCAGCACATGGATTCCACTTATAAGATTTTGAATTTGGACAAGAGTCAAAATGGAAATACTCTTGACTTTCACCAGAACTTTTAAAGAACAGAACCTACAGACGCATTCAAAGCATTTGACTTTCTTGTGATTCTGACCTTTCAATGTACTTAGAGTTTAGTGGCTTATTTCCTCTGTTAAACTAGCCCCATATCCTATCCTCACAGGTTTGCTATGAAGATAGATTTAAAACTCAAAGTGTCAAATATTCTGAGCTATTTTGAGCAAAATCAGAAGATGCAGACCATCCAAGTATGGTGAAGAGAGGTTAAATTACATTAGAATTTTATGCAGCATTATATCCACCACAGCCGTTTTTGTGGTCACTTCTAAGTAAGAATTACATCAAAATAGCTTACATTTACTGCACCCTTGTGCAAACATATGCACTGAGGCAATACACAATGAGTTACAAAGTTTATCTAGCTGGGATTCTATTCCCCAAACATCATGAAAAAAGGAAAAATGGACCTATGGGTACAAAAATATTCATAGCTGTGTTCTATTTACTGTGGCAAAAAACTGGGAATGTTATGTATTTCTAATAGTTGAAAGATGGCCGAATAAACTATTTGTATTCATGCAGAGAGGTAGTGTGGTGCAATGGATAGAGAGCTGGCTTTGGAATGAGAATGGCCTGGTTTCAGTTCTTGCCTCTGATACCTACAGGCTGTGTGATCCTAGGTTAAGTTGCTTAATCACTCAACAATCTAGGCAACTCTCTAAGGCTGTAAGTTGTAAAGAAAGTACCAATATGCATTGAAAGGGAGAGTTTTCTCATCTGAGCATTCCGTATATCAATTAAATCCGAACTCTAGACCCTATCCTCCTATGTTAATGTAGTAGAATATTATAGTATTATATAAAACAATAAAGATAATGCTCAATTTCTGCTATACTGTTCTCTAGTCTTCCCAACATTTTTAACCAAATAATAAATTTTTATCCCAAAATCTGCTTGTCAAATACAAGGTTACTAAAATTATTTGCTATTGTAAATTATAGGTCTACTGGGTTCCATTGATCTTCCTTTCTGTTTCTTGGCCAGGACCAGATGGTTTTGATGATGACTGCCTTATAATATAGTTTTAAATCTTGTAATGCTAACCCTCCTTCTTTTGCATTTTTTTCATTAGTTCCTTTGATATTACTGACTTTTTTTCTTCCAAATGAATTTTGTTATTTTTTTCTAATTCAGTAAAATCAATTTTTGGTAATTTAATTGGGAGGGTACTTAATATAAAAATTAGTTTAGGTAAAATGGTCATTTTTATCATATTGGTCATTCCTGTCCATGAACAATGACTGTCTCTCCAATTATTTCAATCTGATTTTATTTATAAAAAAGTTTTTTTTTAAGAAAATAACTTTACTTATATAGTTTCTGGGTTTGTCTGGGCAGGTGTATTCTCAAATATTTCATGCTGTCTAGAGTTATTTTAAATGAGGTATCTCTTACTATCTCTTCTTGCAGAGTTTTGTTTGTGATATATAGGCATGCTTATGATTTATGTGGATTTATTTTATATCCTGATACTTTGCTCAAACTATTAATTGTTTCAACTAACTTTTTAGTTGCGACTTTGGGATTTTCCTAATATATCACTTTATCATCTGCAAAAAGAGATATTATTATTACCTTATATCCTATTCTGATTCCTTCTGTTTCTTTTTCTTCTCTTATTGCTATTGCTAGGATTTTTAATACAATATTGAATAATATTGGGGACAGTGGGCATCCTTGTTTCATACCTGATCTTACTGGGAAGACTTCTCACTTATCCCCATTACAAATAATACTTGCTGATGATCTTAGATGAATGTTTTTTGTCAATTTAAGGAAAAATACATCTATACCTATATTTTTGAATATTTTTAATAGAAATGCGTGTTGAACTTTATGAAAAGTATGCAAGAACTAAATGGATACATGACTTAGACATAAACAGAGCTATCACAAGAAAATCTGAAGAACATGAAATATATTCCTTATCAGATTTATGGATAGGTGAGCAATTTATGAATAAAAGATAGATTTTAGAGTGAGGTACAAAATGGATAATTTAAATTGCAATAAATTAAAATGTTTTGTGCAAATAAAACAAATGTAGCCAAAATCAGAAGGAAAGTAGAAAATTTGGGGAAAATTTTTATAGATAGTCTCTCAGATAAATGTCTCATATCTCAAAGATGTAAAGAACTTTGTCAAATGTATAAGAGTATGAGTCATTCTCCAGTTGATAAGTGGTCAAAGGATATGAATAGGCAGTTTTCAGATGAAGAGATCAAAACAATTTATAGTCATATGAAAAAAATGCTCTAAATCATTATTGACTAGAGAAATGCAAATTAAAATTCCTTTGAGATATCATTTTTGACCTATTAGACTGGCTACAACTGAAGGGGAAAGCAACAAATGTTGGAGTGGATGTGGAAAATTTAGGACACTAATTTGTTGTTGATGGAATTGTGAACTGGTCCAACCATTTTGGAGAACAATCTGGTATTATGCCCAAAGAGTTATTAAACTGCCTATACCTTTTGACCCAGAAATACCACTACTAGGTCTGATTCCTGAGATGATTAGGGAAAAAGGAAAATAACCCATGTGTCCTAAAATATTTATAGCAACTCTCTTTGTGGTGGCAAAGAACTGGAAATTGCAGGAATGTTCATCAGTTGGGAAATAGCTGAACAAGTTGTGGTATATAATTGTGATGGAATACTACTGTGCTATAAGAAGTGACTCATTGATTTGAGAAAAACATGGATAAACTTGCATGAAATAATGATGAGTGAAATGAGCAGAACCAACAGAACATCATATATAGTAACAGCAATATTGTTTCATAAATAACTTTGAGCAATTAAGTAATTTTGACTATTTTAAATACCCAGATTAACTAAAAAGCAGAGGCATCACCTTGCCAGTAAAGGTTTGTATGATCGAAGCTATGGTTTTTCCAATATGGCTGTGAGAGTTGGGCTATAAAGAAGGCTGAGAACCATAGAACTGATGCTTTTGAATTGTGATGCTGGAGAAGACTTTTGAGAATCCCTTGTACAGCAAGGAGATCAAATCAGTCAATACTTAAAGAAATCAATCCAGGCTATTCACTGGAAGGTCAAACACTGAAACTAAAGCTTAAATACTCTGACCACATAATGAGAAGACAGGACTCATTGGAAAGATCCTGATGTTGGGAAAGACTGAAGACAAAAGGATGAGTTGGATAGATAGTGTCATGGAAGTAATGAACATGGACTTGTATAGGAGATAGATTTGGGAGATAGTGGAGGATAAAAGGGCCTGGTATTCTGTGGCCTATGGAATCACAAAGAGTCAGTCATGATTGAACAACTGAACAGTATAATTATATACCAGGCCATGTGCTAAGTGCCAAGGATACCAAAAAAAGGCAAAAGACAGTCCTTGCCCTCAAGGAGTTTACAATCTAATGAAGGAAACAATAAACAAATATATGATGAAGGGCTTAAAATGCCAAATGGAGGATTTTGTATTTGATCTTTGAGGTGATAGGGAGCTACTGCAGTTTATTGAGGAGGGGAATGACTTCCTAAGGAATAGAAGATACCAAAGATTTAAGGGGAAAAATCTCAGACCTTATTTTTAATTTTAATTTTTTTAAATTTGTGGAATAAAACAAGCATTTCTATAACATAATATAATAAAAAGATGATTGTACATGAAGCTGAAAATCTATTGTATAAACTTGCTATCCCTTTTAAATATATAATAAAGTTATCATGTAAATTTCTTTTCTTTTCTTCCTTCCCCCTCTGCACCCCAGAGATGGCTACCATTAGACACAAATAAGTGTATATATGTAAAATTATTCTGTACATATTTCTATTTTTCAGTTCTTTCTCTGGATACAGATAGCATCTTTTTTCACATGCCCTTTATACTTAATTTGGGTATTTATAATAGTTAGAATGACTTGTTTAAGTCATTCTTAAAACAATATTGCTGTTATTGTGTACAATGTTCTCTTGGTTCTGCTCATTTCACTCTTCGTTATTTCATACAAGTCTTTCCATGTTTTTCTAAGAGCATTGAGCTCATCATTTCTTATAGCACAGTAGTATTCTATCCTAATCATATACCACAGCTCATTTAATCATTCCCCAAATGATGGATATCCCTGTAATTTCTAGTTTTTTTGCCACCACAAAGAGAGCTGCTATAAAGCTGCTATAAACATTTTAGAACATATAGATTCTTTTCCTTTTTCTCATCTTTGGAAAACAGTTACCAACCCATATAACCTACTTTCTCATCTATTCAAAATTTTTATGAGAATATGCTACTTGTGTACCAAAGGCATTCCTGATAAGACAATTCATAGTATAGCCCAGTCTTCACAAGTGATATTCGGTAGATCACATCTTTGCCATCACACAATTTACTGATCAGTGTATAGATCCTACTGTGTTTATTTTCTGTTGACTATAAAAAAATTTGATGTTGTAGGACAAAACCACATTTAAGAGTCTGCATGTGCCAGAATTGTATAAGATTCCTTGAAGATATAATGACAGAGAGAACTTTGTTCAATGATCTTCCAAGATGACAAACAGGGAGAGATGTATACTCATCAAAAGTATATACCACCATCATGTAGGAGATCCAGCAAAGAGAACAGGCTAACGAGGGATTCCCTGTGGATGCAGAGGCCCTTCAGAAGTTTGTGGACGTCCTTATTATAATTGCATTAAGTTATAAAACATTGAAGAGCCTTCAAAATGAGATCCTTATTTATTCTAACAACTTGACCTAACTATCCACATAGCAAAAACCCAGTGTATGAAGAATGCTTATCTTCTATGTGTTTGGATGGACAAATTACAGAATTCATCCATCACGATATATTATCTTGGGTAAGCACTGAAAATATACAGTAAGCTGGGCTAAGAATTGATCAGGAGGAAGAGTGGACTAGATGGTCTTTTGGAAACTGTCAAGTTTGTAAAATCACTTTAAGTTTCTCTCTGAGCTCGAGGTCCACTAAAACAAAACAAAAATAACTTTTTCTCAGTGCGGCGGCCTGACTGAGAGTCGTGGAACCCTACAGTCTCTGAAGAATTGATGACTACCCAAAGGACAATGGAGAGGCACATGGTGAGTATGAGTGGGCTATGACACAATACAAATAGGGAATGACTAATTTACACCTTGGAAATTGGCAAATACTAAAAACCAGTGCTTAATTTATTGTTTTGTTGATTGTCTAGACCAGGGGTGGGGAACCTGTGGCCTCAGGACCACATGTGACCTTCTAGGTCCTCAAGTGCAGCCCTTTGACTGAATCAGGCCCTGGTCTAGATTTAAGGAAGTAATAGGGAAGTGTTACTAATACAGATTAAATATAAAAATGTTATATATGCCTTTTTTGGGGAAAGCTGTTAGCAATTTGAAAATTGTTAACCATTTGCTAGTACACCCGCAATTGCATTGTTGTGGGAAT
Source organism: Pseudochirops cupreus (assembly GCA_028627135.1). Classification (NCBI taxonomy): domain Eukaryota; kingdom Metazoa; phylum Chordata; class Mammalia; order Diprotodontia; family Pseudocheiridae; genus Pseudochirops; species Pseudochirops cupreus. Next base: position 374,987,323 of record CM053581.1, read on the forward strand.
ATCCATGTCCGTGAGATCACAAATCCATTGGAGTATTCTCACACACATACACACATTTTCTAATAAAGACATTTTTTTCTACTTGAAATCACCATCATGCAAAAGAGATGCCAGAGCTTAGAAATTGTTCACATGATATATTTTGTGGGTATTCCTTTATCCATCTTCATAGTGTAATGGAGTAATAGACCAATGAGGGGTCATTTCTGAAGTATGCACAGGGGATCCAAGTGGATATTTAGGGAGGCTGCTTCTGGAAGTCTGTGATGATGTAGACTTCAGAGCATGTACAAGTATTTGGCCATTATTTCCTGTTCACCTTCTGAGTGCTGAAGAAAAGGACTTTTGTTTGGCCGTTCAGGCAGAAACTGGAGTGCATACAAAATGCCCCAGTAGACAACAAGCATTCTGTATTCATTCGATTTTTCCTTTGTATATAATTTACCCAAACTCCATAGTGGTTAAAGATCTCATTAAGGCATTCTTCAATGTTTCAGGATTTAATACAATCAGTGTAATGTCACCTACAAACCAGAGCATTTTGAGAACCTTATCATCTACAGGGAATCCCTTCTTGGTTTTCATTATGTGTTGGATCTTCTCCATGACAACAGCAAATACCTTCGGTAGCAGATGTTTCCCTGTTTTATGCCTATCAATGATCAGGGCTAAAAATGTGCCTCCTATGTCAATATTATGCAATATTAACATTAACAACAACAACAATAATAGAAGTGAACTTGTCGGATCTGTCAAGTAACCCTATCAAAATGATTGAACTTTTCTTTGTGAACCCATGTTAACTCTTAGCCTTATTGTTGACTTGGGGGCCAAAATTTCCTTTTCAGTGTTCATAAATCAATTATTCATTTGATACGATTTTGTCAAGCAAAGTCAAGGTCATTGGTCAATGCCTTCTCTCACTGTTTTGTAAGTTATTAAAACTTTTACTGTTCTTTATTCCTGTGGCATTTCTCTCATTCTCTATCACTTTCCAACTATCATGAGCATATTAATAAACTCTATCAGCACTCTGGGATTTAGTTTACCCAGGCTAAATAATTTAACTCAATGTAGGTAACCAGATACTCTTTTTTCACTTTTCATCTTTTCACTTATCTTGGTTTTGAATCATCTGTTAAGTGTATGGGTGTTCAGGGAGGACTGGCCCCTCTAGTGTGAGGATTTGCCAAGTCCCTTTCAGGGCTGCTCTCCCATCTTTAGTGGCTGCCTGGCACCCAACTCTCACCTGTGGTTCCAAGAAACCATAGCACGAACAGTGGCCACACCCCAGTAAACCATCTCAGTAAATGGGTCAGATCATGTTGAGGGTGCTGATGGCCTACAAATCCATTGGTGAGTTAGTGGGGGTGTCTACTCTGAGCGTGTAAAGACTTGCCTTAGTGGAAGGGGGAGATGAGAACAGTCTGAAGCCAGTGCTGTGTAGTGCTTAGAGCTTTGTCAGACATCAAGGACCCCAAGGTCATCCACTGCATCCTGTTGTCCTGATTTTTGTTCTGCCACTGGACTTTGATGACTCTGGAATTGAGAGTGAAGCTGATGACTCTGTGCAACTCTGCCTTACTTAAATCCAGTTCACCTGCGAGTCAAAGCATCACCCTGTGATATCATTGGTCTTCTTCAGAGATGAAGGACAAACAACAACAAATAGAAAAAGAAAATACTAGTTGAGCAGTTCTATATTCTCTGTTATCCCCACTAATTCAAGTAGCTCTCCTGTCCTTTCTCGGATCTTCCTCTTAATCCAACATAGCTAATAATGTTATGTCATCCTTGGCATTTATCACAGGTTCCAGATTATTCCAGACTTTTGTCTTCTGGATGTTATCTGCATTCATTCTTAGGTACGTGCTCTTACTTTTATCTCTTGTTCATGACTTTTAAAAAGATTGGTTGTTCTACTTGTTCCTTATGCACCCATCCTAATCTCTTTAGCTGGACCCTATTTTCTTCCTTGCTGGAATGGTATGTGTTTGTTTCATCAGAATCTAACTCTGGAGAGAATCTTACCCTTACCCTTGTAGAATATCAGGACATGGGATCCTGCATATCTTTTATCGTACTCTTTGAAATATACTGTCCCAAAGTCTAGGTAGGGTACAAATCAGATTATACCCATCTTTTGTCTCTGCACTTATCATAAAAAAGCGCTAAGGTGGAGTGGTCACTCCTTCCTGTTGCTTCTGCCATTCTGACTAAGAAAACAAGCAGGTTCTCCTTATTGGTCAGAATCGAGTTCAGAATATTTCCATTCATTGCTTCTTCTACTTCCTGAATGATGAAATTATTATCATTTCTGATAATCCTTTAGAAAATAGCTAAAAAGGCAAGCCCATGCCCAAATGAATATGTGTACTGTACACATATTTGACAAGTATTTTTCTTCTTCAATTTTCTTCTTGACTCCTCTAAAGATGTTAACATGTATTTCCTTCTATTGAGATAGTATGAGAACTACTTGACGTTGGATGAAAGGATGCATGTGAGAAACCTTGTTGGAAAGTTGACCCAAATATTAACAAAATTCCTATGAAGATATCTTTGGGGATTCACATTGCATGACACTCTGAAATGAATAACAAATAGTTCTTTATCTCTCATGGGGAAATTCCAGTAGAGTTCAGGAAGGACTGAGTATCAGTAACTCCATTGTGCAGTATTTGGGGCACATGTACAAAGGTTAGCGTTATTTGTTAATGTTGCAGTCACATGTGATTTTCTTTTTATTTCTCAACAATGTTAAGTGCCTGACAGATATTCATCAACTTGAATTCCCACATCAATTTCAAGCAAAGGAATGTTATTGCACGAATTTGAAGCAGCACTTTTAGCAAATATTTTTGTGGCATTTTAGAAACTTAAACACTGATGGGATCTTGAAACATACATTTCCCCCCAAATGGTTAAATATAATTATGTTGATATTGACAAGAAGACTAAATATGATGTAGAGATTCTAGAAACCACTCTAGTGAAAAGGTATTCATTTTCCTTTGTTTGGAAGGCCTGGAAGACAGATCACATAGTAGAGAGAGGGAAGGTCTTAGAGTCAAGAAGGCCAGGGTTCAAATCCCACCTTGGCCACTTACTAACAATGTAACCATGAAGAGGTCATTTAATGTTCCTGATCCTCAGGCAACTTCCTAAGATTCTAAATTATAGATGATTTGCAATCTGTACTGAGGGAGGATATTCCTACACCCATAAAATCACAGATCTTTGATGTATTAGAAGGCATGTACCTATGAGACATCTTACTTTTCTATCCTATCATCACCTTAACCTAAACAAATCCAAAGCTTCCAGTGAAGTCTTTCTACAATAAATTCCTACTTTATCATGGTCTGGAGGTGGCTTTAGATGTTCCAAGTCTATACAGCAGCTAGGTGGCACAGTGCACAGAGCATTGGGCCTGGAGTCAGGAAGACTAATCTTCAAAGACTTCAAAATGGACCTCAGACACTTACTAGCTGTGTGACACTGACCAAATCACTTAACACTATTTGCTTCAGTTTCCTCATCTGTAAAATGAGCTAGAAAAGGAAATGGCAAACCACTCCAGTACCTTTGCCAAGAAAACCCCAAATGGGTCATGAAGAATCAAACACAATTGAAATGACTGAACAACAATAACAAAATACAGCAGAAAATAAGTTTTAGATGGACCTACCAGCAAAGGTTGTGTTTATCATCCAAGGACCATCTTAGTTAAGTTCAGAGAATCTCATTACCAGTGAGGTTATATATACATACATGCATACATAATGTATATCACACACATGCATTTGTAGATATGCATGCACATATATATGTGTATGTATATATACATAGGTATGTGTGTGTGTGTGTGTGTGTGTGTGTGTGTGTGTGTGTGTGTGTGTATTAGCCAAAGATTATCACTGAAATGTAGAAGGGCTATAATTAGTATCAGTAGAGGGAATGACCACACTGTTGAAATCCAAATCTATGAAGTACTGGTAAATTTCAGTGGACAAGCTAGAGATATGTGGGCTCAATATTAGTAGAGCTTAGAGGATTTGGAACATGTCAAATAGTTGGCAGACCCATTAGTCACTTGACAAAGCTTTGATAGTGATCTCTCGGTTTATAAAGTGACCTTGCATCTACACTGTAAATCAGTCAGTCAACAAATACTTATTGAGCATTTTTTATGTGCCTGACAGGATGCCAAGAACTAAGGGTAAGGAGAAATGGAAAAATAAAGTTGCACTCTCAAGGTGTTCACACGCTAATTGGGAGACAGCATGTAAACAGCTATACACCAACAAAATTTATCCAGTGGAAATAGAGAGTGTTCTCAGGAGGAAGTACAAGTAGGCAGGTCAGAATGGAAAAGAAAGGGACCAGGAAAGACTAACTTTCTGCCCAAAAGGTGGGCTAGGAGGTGGGATTTGAGCTGGGTCTTAGAGAAAGCCAGGAAAGCCTGTGTGTATCTTGTATCTATCTATCTATCTATATTATCTATATCTATATCTATACTTATATCTATCTATCTATCTGTCTGTCTTTCTAACTGTATCTCATCTATCATCTCTATCTGTATATCATCTATCTATCATCTATCTATCTACCTATCTATCTATCTGTCTGCCTAACTATATCTCATCTATCTATCATCTCTATCTATATATCATCTATCTATCATCTATCTATCTGTCTGTCTGTCTGTCTATCTAACTATATCTCATCTATC
>CM053581.1:374992557-375041517 GCA_028627135.1 Pseudochirops cupreus
GAATCAAAGATAAAAAGGGAAGCTCAGCTGGCTTAGACAGTTAAATTCAAGGACTGAATAGAGATGACAAATATTTTCCTGAATGTTTTTTGGGAACTATTCCAACTCTTTCCAGTTATCTCGAGTATCAATTGTTTACTTTGATACCTGCTGTTACAGTACAGGGTGGTCTCTAGTAGACATGAAAAATGATCCTCAGTGGTCCAGTTGCAGCTCAGACTTGAACAGAGCAAATTGGACTTTGGACCAGATGTTATTCTCTTGTGAATTTTTAATTGAATCGCTGAAGCATTTTGTTGTAATTCTTTGCTTGATGAAAAGATTACAGACTGAGTTCACTCAGAGGTGGAGGATCCTTTCACATGACTATCTTCTCATTAAACTGAGAAAATTCAACAAACATTTTTCGATCACCTTCTAGGATTCCCTAGTCCCTTTCCAGTCTGGGTGAATCTAGAATGGTGATCCACTCCATGTTCTTTAGGAGAAAGGCGTTCTGTAGGTAAACGACTGCGTGGGCTATTTAGCCAATGAAATCTGACTGTTGCATTTCATTGTTTACTTCATTCATTCAAAAGTTTATTGTTTGATTTCTCAGAGCTCTCTAGTTCCAGTTTTCTCTAGATAGTTAAGTTGACTCAACCATGGGGAGTCATTCTTTTTTCTTAAATCAAAAAAGAATTTAATAGAGTCACAAAAGGAGATGTGTATATATAAAAACATGTACCCATATTTATATGTATAAATGTATGTATGTATGTGTGTATGTGTGTGTCTGTGTATATAAAAACATGTACCCATTGAGGAAAGATGGAACAATAGGCATTTATAGTAAGATTGAAAATGTTTAGTTCTGAATTGTGAATCATAGGGCCAGAGCTGGGAGGGGCCTAAGAAGCCACTTAGTCAAATCTCATTTTACAGATGAAGAAACCAGGTCCAAAAGAGGTTAAATAAGTAGCCCAAGGATGGGGAACCTATGACCTCAAGGCTACATGTGGCCCTCTAGGTCCTCAAGTACAGCCCTTTGACTGAATCCAAACTTCTGTGAATTTATAAGCCACTAAAGTATCCTTGGCAAGAAAACCCCAAAGGGGATCACAAAGAGTTGGACAGAACTTAGGGAAGTCATTCTTCTGTTGATTCTGCTCTGGTGTAAAGTATATCTCAAACTTTAAAGTACTCCATAAATATGCATCATCATCATCATCATCATCATCATCATCATCATGTCTTTTAGGAACTTAGGAAAGCTTTGTGATTCCTGAGAAGATCTTGTTATCAAGGTAACTTGTATTCAAGTTGTCAGAGTCAGAAGCAAGACTAGTATTTACAACCTAGTTCAGTTCAACAAAAATTTATTAAGCAACTACTATGTGCAAGCTATTGCATCTTGGAAAGATGGTAAACAACACAATATACACCCTTCCCCCCATGGAAAAATATAATTACTTCTAATTGACAGGTTGGTTAAACATATATTCCTGTGGACAGCAGTCTTTGGAAAATAAGTAGAGTGAATAAAAATAATAATAGCACAATTCAGCCATACTCAAAGACTTAGAGAGCACTTTTACATCTATAAAGGTGATTTCAGTGCCCTTTAAGCTTTTGCTGGCACTATCTACACCCTCATATGAAAGGCCAGCACTAGGAGAAACCATGCCATCTTGGGGAGGGGGGAGGGAAGGGAGAGGAAAAAATTTAGAAATCAAAATCTTATAATAGTGAATGTTTAAAACTAAAAACAAATAAAGAATAAATGCTTATGCTCTGTTATTTATTCCTTTGTCCAAATCTCCTGTAGTAAGGCTGAATCAGACCAGAGAGTGATGGGGGTAGTAAACTGACATACTTGCAAGTTCATTTGAACAATGGCATTTGGTACATTATAGGTCACTGTTTCTTGGGTTCACAGTTTGTTGAACTCCTGGGAGCTTTGTATTCTATAACTACCTCCCCCTGTTCTGCATCTCAGTGAACACTCAATACTTTTTAATCCATTGAAGTCTAACCTTCTAGGTGACCTAGTACATAGACAACTCATACTTAACCCTCTCTTTTTAATAGCACTGATCTCTGTTGCATAAAACTACCAGTGTGACCAGTACCAGTGTGAAAAATAGGGAAGTAAAATGGTAACAGCAAAGACCATACTAATAAAGGAGAGGAGTCTAACAGAGAAAATTAGAATGAGAGCAAATTGAAACTCTTTTCTGGAATGGACTTTCCAAAAGATTGAAATAAGAATGGACAAAGTCAGTGAGAAGTTTGCAAGGAAATCTCTGAGGGATAGGACAGAGCTGAGATATTTTTTCAAAAAAAGAAACAAAAAGAGAATCACAGATTCTCAGAGCTGCAAAGGATTTCGTATGTTGTTTAGTCCAACACCCAACTAAGGTATGAATCCCCTCTATGATTATGTGGTGCAGTGGGGAAAAGCTCTAAAATTAACATCAAAGGATTTGGCTTCTAATCCTATCTCTGCCACACAGTAGTTGTGTGTCATTGGGCCTATCTCTGGGTTTCACTTTCTTTATGTGTAAACATGAGTGTACATACACATGAGATAACATCTCTTAGGGATTTTCCTGCTCTAAATGATTCTACTTTCAAGAGGCACTTATTTCAGAAGCCACAGTCATAAGCTCTATGGTTACAAAGACAAAAAATGCAACAGTCCCTGCCCACAATCTATTGGAGGAAAAAAACCATTGAGTAAACCCAAGGTAATTTTGGGAAAGAGAGAATGCAAATAAGTGGGAGAATGGGAAAGGCTTTCATAAATGGATGACTCCTACACTAAGCCTTGAAGGAAATTAGGAATGTTAAGAAGTAGAGGTGGGGAGGGAGTAACAGAAGGTACAGCTGGGTATCTCATAGGCATCTTAACCTCAACTTGTACTAAGCAGCTTTCATTATATTGCTCCCCCAAATCACTACTCATCTGAATTTGTCTGTTTCTGTTGAGGGCCCATCATACTTTTATTCACCTAGGTTCATAACCTTGGAGTTATTTGGTAACTTCTTGTTCTCCTTCACCCCATATTTCCAATCAATTGCCATTCCTTGTTGATTCTAGTTCCATAACATCCCTCCCATAGGAGTTTGGAAGTGGGATGAGAAGATATGAACATATTTATAGGCAGCAGAAAATATCCAGAGAATAGGGAAAATTTGAAAATCAGAGGAGAAAGAGGGAATGATCCAGGAACTATTCTCCTTTGAGAGGTGGAAGGAGATGAGATTAAGGACAAAAAGAAACAAGTTGGCTTTGGTGAGAAGAGCCACATTTCCTTCAGAGATTGAAAAAATCAGGAGAGAACAGGGATGAAGTAAAGGGTGTTTGACTATGGAATAGGAAAGAAGGAAAAGATCTCAGCAGATCAACTTGTTTTTCTCAGTAAAGTAGGGGGCAAGGTCCATGCCTGAGAGACAAAGAATTTACAACTTTTTAAACAGTTCTAGTTGTTAGGTACCATTATTCTCATTATAACCCAGTCCATATAGCTGATGTCCTCTTTGACCCATTCATACAATGAGGTTGTACAAAATACAAAAAGATAGCCTATAGATGACACTGATCTAGCAGCATTGCTGTCCATCTTCACAGAGAATCTCATTAAAAGTAGATTAGAAGGACTGTCATTTAGAAGAGTGATTAAGTTTCTTCTGTTTTGCCTTAGAAGGCAGAAGAAGAAGCAATGCACAGAAATTGCAAAGAGGTGAATTTAGACTCGATATCAGGGAGCTGTCCAAAAGTCAAATGAACTCCCTTAGGAACTGGTGGGTTCCCTTTCGCTGGAAGGAGGTCTTCAAGCTGAAACTGATGAGAACCTTTCAGATGTGGGATTTCTTTTCAGGTGTGGTTTGGACTAGATGTCCTCCAAGGTCCCTTTTAACTCTAAAATTATGTGATTCTAGGAAACAGGCTTAAGTATAGCCCTTCTAAAACCCTTGATTTTCTTTCATTGCCAATCAGATAAAAGCCTGCCATTTAAGGCTCTCTAAAATCTTTTGCAACTTATCCTTTTGTCCTTATTTCTTCATATCTCCAGCATTTAGCATGGTCCTTGGCACATAATCAGTGTTTAATAAGTGCTTGTTGACTTGGCTTATTTCACATTATTCTCCTTCATGCATGGTATATTCTGGACATGCTATACTCCTAGCTATTCCTTGAATTCATTCCATCTCTCACCACTGAATCTTTCCCCAAACTCCATGCCTGGAGCACATTCCCTTTTCCTTTCTGTCTGCTGGACTCCTTCTTTCCTCTTCAGGCCCATCTAACTCCTATGGCACACATTCCCCTCACCCCCAACCCCAATCCCTCCCCAGAAAGCTTTCTCTGATCTTACCTGCTGAAAGCATCCACTCCCTCCTCTAATTTCCTCATGGAACTTTGTTGTATCTTTGTCTTTGTCACATTCAACCTCATATTATATTTGCCTCTATGTTTTGTTCTTTCTATTAACATCTACACTCCTTGATAGAAGAACCTGGGTTGCATTCATTTTTGCTTCCCTAGTATTTAACACAATACCTAGCACATGAGAAAATATCCCAACATTTAAATGGACCTGTCATCTCATAGATGTGAAGATTCCTTCAAATGAAGGATATTTCAATCCGCCCATGCCTGCTTATCTTGTCCCATATTTGTCCATGTCTGTAAGTTTGTCATAGTGGGTCAACTCAACCCTACCTGTGTGACCTTGAACAAATCAACTCACCTATCTGGGCTTCAGTTTTCTCACTTATAAAATGATAAGACTGGACTGGATTATCTCTGAGATTCCTTCCAGCTCTGAATCAGTGATCCTAATATCCTCAGTTGTGGCATCAGCTTCTTTAGAAATTTTAAGGAAGAATCTCCTCTTCCATTGCTGAGGTGGCATAAACATTGCTCCCTTGTTGGAACCAGTGTGGTTGATGGGACTTGCCAATTCCTATTACCCTATCTCCAGTTAATTTCCACTCTTTAGGGTCATGCAAAGAACTCTTGGAGAGATGACAATATGTTCATCTTTACTCTGGTTCATCTCAATTTATTGTCTTCCTTGGATTGAGAATGAATTCCAAATGAAGCCTTTGCTGGTTCCTTAAGTTACACAACGACATGATCTGCATAGAATCATGAAAGCTATAGGAATTTAGAGTTGGAATTGACTACAGAAACTATTGAAAGCACCTCTCCCCCAACGTGTATGCTTTTCACAGATGAAGAAAGGGCAGCTTATGGAGCTCAAGTTACTGGCTATGTAGGTCATGCCACAAGTTAACCAGTGAGTAAGGACAGGCCCTCTGTCTGCTGATCTTCCCACTATACCACATTTGATTGTCATAGACATTTTTAAGAGCTATGAATACTTTGAATTTCTCTTGCAATTTGTTTTACAAAGTTCTTTCCTAATGGACAACTCAGTGAAGATGGGTGACACAAAGATTATCAGAAGAAGAAACTGAGACTGAAAGGTGACTTTCCCAGGGTCAAATACCTAGGCCAGATTCCAACCCAATTTCCTAATTCCAAGTCCAGAGTGTTTCCCACTACACCCTGCTGCTTCCACATCGTGAGAACATGTGAGAAGAGTACCCATATCTCGCTCTTCATTTTCCATTGGCTTCAATACAGAGATCATGCTTCTTTACTGAAGGTCATTTCTATTGGATAATGAATGCTTGCAAGAGCAATTGCTTCCTGCTGTTTTGCGGTTGGAAGTCCCATCCCCTTCCTCTCCTAAGGATGACAGGTTTGTCCTTGTCCTATTTCTTCTTGATTCAAAATGACTTGCTCAAAGTTATGTAGCACATTAGTGGCAGAACCAGGTCTTGGACACAGACTTCTTGAATTATTGTGATCTTTTAACTGTATTAATCACTGCCTACCAAAGGCAAAAGACGGTGCTAGGTGCTGAGAGCAAAACATGTAGGTAGTGCACAGTTTATGCTTCGAGGGTTTTTGTAGTCTAGTAGGGGAGAAAAAGCATGTGCAGAAATAAATGTAGTAAATTAATGAGAGATAAATAACATATACCTTTTATATGTATGTAAGTGCTATATATTTGTTTTCACTTAGGGATGAATCTGAAAAATATAGATATATCATATGTGGAACATATCTAAATAAAAATGTCTTATATGTGTATGTTTATACGTAGATGTGTTTATGTGTATTAGTAATTTGTTCACTAAACATTGACTTTTAGGCCTAAAAATTGATGGAACTCTTGGGAAATATATTCAACCATATTTTTTTCAGAAAAAAAATCTGATTAGTAATAAATGGTCAAAACATATGAGTAGTTTTTAAAAGAAGAATTAAAAACCACATGAAAGCTAACATGCCAAATCAGAAGTTATAAAAGAAATGAAAATAAAATCAACTCTGAGGTTTTACTTTTCATCTAACCAATTGACAAATAAGTTTAAAAATGGAATAAACCAGTGTTGGAGGCATCATGGGAAGACAAGAACACCAATACCCTTTTGATAGAGCTGTGTGTTGGTGCAAATGTTCTGGAAAAACAATTTAGAATCATGTGGGAAAAGTTACTAAACTCTTCATACCCTTTGACCCAACAGTTTCTGCTGTATCAACAGATGCTACTAGGTATCTACCTCAAGGTGGTCAAAGACAGAAAGGGAGGCCAAATACAGAAAAAAGTTAAACATATATTTCTATCTATCTATCTATCTATCTATCTGTCTGTCTGTCTGTCTATCTATCATCTATCTATCTCTATCCATCTATTATCTATCTATCCATCCATCCATCCATCATCTATCTATCTATCTCTATCTATCTATCCATCCATCTATCTATCTATCTATCTATCTATCTATCTATCTACCTACCTACCTAATCTAATCTCCCACTATTTATAGCTGCCCTATTTGTCATAGCAAAAAATTGGAAACAAAGTTTCCAATCAATTGTGGAATGGCTGAACCAATTTTCTTATGAATGTAATGAGTGATTAGTTTATCATTAGATACAACAAATAGGAGGAATTCAGGTAAACATGGAAAGACCTGTTGAATATTAATGTAAAGAAAACAGAACTAGGAGAACAACATACATGAGTGCGACAGTGTAAATGTGACAAAGGCGTCTCATAGATTGGACACGCTCAGAATCATCCTTCCTAACTTTGGTCAACCACGAGGGAACTTTGGACCTACTTTTGGCCATGTGATGACCCAACATTGAATAACTTGGTGTTCAGTGGCAAACTCCAAGTGGTTCCTTAGTTGCCCCCTCTGCCCACTTTATATATACTACAGCAGATGAAAGAAGATATAGCTTCAGTTTTGTGTCTTAACTATAATTCTTCCATGTGGCAAGTAGTATGCTCTATCTCCAGACTCGCTGTGAGAGGTTGCACAGGAGTAGGAAAGCTGTGGTCTCAAGGCTACATGTGACCTTCTAGGTCCCTTACTGCAGTCTTTTGACTGAGTCCAAGTTTTACTGAACAAATCTTTTTATTAAAGGGATTTATTCTGTGAAGTTTGGATTCAATCAAAGGACTTAGAGGGCCATATGTGGCCTTGATTCCCCACCACTGCTAGGAACAGACTGTGTCTTTTTTCTATCTTTGTTTCTACCTCCATATGGAATATGAACTCAACTGGATGATATTGATTTTTTTTCTGGGGCTATGGTTGCCTTTTGAGGAAGTGACCAAATGCAACTCTCAAGGTAGAAGTGTCTAAGTATGGAGGCAATCTTGTGGATTTGAGAGAGGTCCTGGGCTCCATCAGGTTGGAGTGGCCTGGTGAGGATTTCTGGGCCATTGTTCCAGCATCCTTGGAGAAAATAACCACTACCAAAAGGAGATGCTCAAGCCCAGACACTTTATCAGCAGATACTTTTTATTACTATTATCACTATTACTACTATCACTAAATTTAATAGTATGCTACTATATATATGTGGTATGTATATAGTCTTATAGTATGTAGTATGCAGTATATATATGTATTAAAGTGTATATATGTGTTTACATATATGCATATGTACACTATATTTAGTAGTATGCTGTTACATGACTGTATATACTACCACTACTAAATATACTTAGTAGTTATCCTAATACTAGTACTATAAGCTGGTCATTATCTCATTTTATCCTCACAACAACCCTGGGAGGTAGATGTTAGACAGGTAGACAGAGTTCATGTGACTTGCCGAGATGACAGAGCTAGGAAGTGTCTGAGACTGGATTTGGACTCCCTTCTCCGACACCAGACTGAGCATTCTATCCAGTGTGCCACCTAACTGTTTGAATAGTGGAGAGCTAAGCTATAACATGCCATTACTAGTTTGCGGTCTTACAAGGTGATTTTTATCCTAATATTCACATTTACCCAACCTAGACATGGTTTATCTCATACATTGGAGATCTGTTCCCTTTGAGGAAAAATGCTAGACATATTGGATATTATAAATAAAATTATTGTTCCTAGTACATCAAGGTGAGGAGGGCTCATGAAGAGTGTAAGCACAGGGAGCCTGGTCTTATCTAATTAAAGGTCAGACTCCCAAGGACTGAACCTTGGGCTCAATGAATGTTTGGGAAGCAGAACTGGGAGTGACACAGTAATCTACCCCCTGTGGCCCCATCAGGGGTTCCTCAAGGTAAGATAAATAACCCTAAAAATGCAACTCAACTCAGATCAAATCCAATTATTGATCTTGGTCATGGAGGACAGAAACACGTGGTCCTGCTCTTAGAGAGGTGGAGAAACTATAGGTTCTGAATATCGTATTTTTTTTTCCTGATTGGATCACTGTGTCAGTTTGCTTAGTGGTTTTTTTTTAAGGTAGGAGTTCTATGGGAGAAGGAACATAATGGGGAACAAATGTGGAAGAAACTCATAAAAGACATCAATAAAAGTTTAAAAAGAAAAAAGAATCTGTTGGATTCCAACAAAACTATTAAAATCTGAGAAAGCTTTCTATAGAAACAACAGTCTGCTATATCCTATTAACAAATAAGCAAACCAGCTCTCAGAATTCTCATCTTGTTTCTCTAAGAATGGAAATAACTAACTTTGTGGTTGATAAGAAGAAAACAGTGACTTGGTGAATCATCTTATTGACAAGGACAAAAAGTAGGAAGAAAAAGAGTCCTTCTTATTCTGACCAATGTGGCTACTCTAAAGGAAGTGATTTGGAGAGAAATCAAGGTTCTAATCTCAGTTTTAAATGAAGTGAGATTAATGGGCCATTGGATTAACTGATAATATTTAAATAATTTTAAAAGTGCAGTTGTCATTTAAATGAAAGTTCAGATTCATATCCTAACTGGGAGGAGCATTTCACAATAAGATAGGAAATCTATTTATAACTTAAGATACAGATATTAACCATGGAAAAAGTATTACAAATTATATTTTGGAACTTGATAAACAGAAAAAACCCAACATGCTCATGGAATTTTATGAACGTTGTCAACAAAATGTTTATGATATTCAAAAAGTAGTCTGTGTCTGCCATAAATACACTAGGGACTGGTAGTTCACAGCTGTCTGTTTCCAGAGAAATCACAAGAAAAGGGAATGATACAGGTGCAGTTATACCAAATCAGGGGGGTTGTCATATTGACAAGTTAATTTATGGATTACAATTCTTAGGTGGGAAGGTTTTTGTTTTTAAGCTTTGTCTTAATTTATATGAGCCTCATATGTCCTGGGATCCTGAATGAAACCTAGTAAAATATTTATTATGTTAATTTTTAACTTTCTGATAGATTTGCTTTTACAACACTAGAATCACAGAGATCATAGAATTGGGAAGTGTGGCCCTATTATGCTCCCCATCCTCCCTTGCTCCTTATAAAATGAAGAAATAATCTCTTTGATCTGGTGTCCCTTTTCTTCCTGGTTTCCATGGAAGTGGGGACCTAATCAAGATAGGGGATCTTCTCAATTCCTCAAACCGGGAGTAGATCAAAAGAAAGAGCATCCTTTGTTTATCAGCAACCAAATAAGACAGGGAGTGCCTTAGTTTCTGATCTTCTCCAAGGGTGTTCCCTATTGTTCCTTTTCATAAATAATTTGACAGTCCTACTTACTTCCATTTGTTTTTTTTTCCTGTACAATTTCCTCATTATGTGCTTCTCAGTTCTTAAGAGGAAAGACCAACTAAATGGAAAATGTCTATTTCCCAGATTATGACTTGCATTTTGACAGATCATATACAGCTTTGTTGTCAGTATGTCAATCTTGAGCAGACATATAGATAGATGCACATACAGAGCTGGTCCTAGAGTTCAACCAGAGGAGGAGAGTGGACTGGACTGCTTTTGGAAAATTGCAAAGCTCTTTTAAATGTTTCCCAAGCTTCTCATGGAAACAAAGTACACCTTTTAAAAATACTCTCATTCTACTGGTGTTACTGTTTCACATCAACAAATCAAAGTCTCTGAAGAATAAAAGATAAGGATCACATAGAAGGCAACGAAGAGGCACGAGGTATATGTGAAGAGGCTGCAACATTAAACCAACAAGGAATTCCAGAGAATGGGAATAAAATAAAAGATGTCACCAAGGATTTGTATGACCAGGAGAGAAGATGGCTGAGGGCTTGCAGGTAGGCAGTGGTAGTATTTCAGGGACAGTCTTCCATGGACAGCTAGGTGGCTTTCTTCTTCTAATCTTTTGTTTTTACATTATTTATTTATTTTTAGTTTTCAACATTCACTTCCCTAAGATTTTGAGTTCCAGATTTTCTCCCCCTCTCTCCCCTTCCCCAACCCAAGACGGTATGTAATTTGACGACTCTACATATACATTCATATCGAATCTATTTTTACATTAGCCCAGACTGTCTTCTTTAAACTGGGATATACATTTCACCTTTTAAGAGGTAGAAAAAGGAAGTGGGAGGTGGCTGAGTCGAGAGTCAAGTAGGTTTTTGGTAATAGCTGAGAGCTGACGTAAGCCAAATTCAGAGTTCTTTCCTCTGTACCAGAATGTTGCTGTTGTGGTTGAGTCATTTTTTAGCCATGGCTGACTCTTCATGGCCTCATTTGGGGTTTTCTTGGCAAAGATACTGGAGCAGTTTGTCATTTCCTTCTCCAGCTCATTTTACAGATGAGGAAACTGAGGTAAACAAGGTTAAGTAACTTGCCCAGGATCACACAGCTAGAAAGTGTCTGAGGCCAAATTTGAACTCATGAAGGTGAGTCCTCCTGACTTTAGATCCAGCACTCTATCTACTGTACCACCTAGCTGCCCCTATTAGAGCTTGCACTACATTTATTTCTTTTATGTTTTGTACATGCTTACATATGCTCAAATTGTCTCTCTCATAGAATGTAAATTCCTAAAGAACAGGGAGCATTTCCTATCTCTTGACATTCCAGCAATTTGAACAGTGACTGACAGAGAGCAGGTACTTAATAAATGCTTCTTGATTTATTGGATTGAGTTGTTATTGCAGTGACTTCTGTAGTCTAGCTGCTTTGGAAACTACTTCAATGGATTAGTGTCATGAGAATCTGGCTGGCTTCCTGAGTGAAGTTAGTCTGACACTGAAAAGGAGGTGGACTTTTATTCAGTACTGGACTCATGTCTATTTTTGAGTTTCAACTATGTGCCTATTTCCAATGCCAGGCAGCACAGGCAGAATGATTTCAGAGGTGCCCAAAAGAAACACTCCATATTCCCCTTCCACAGGTACCACCCCCTAACTTGCTGGGAGCTGAAAATCCATTAATGGGAAATGAAGTCCTTTGTTCCATAATTAGAAATAGGAATTAAAAAACAAATGTTCCTGGGAGAGGTAACACAATGAGTTAATTCACAATTAGATAAAAAGATGTGATACTGGATCCTTTCCTTGGAAGAACTTTTGATAAAGGGCATGGAGAGAGAGGGGGGCAGAGTGGAGAGAGAAAGAAACAGAGACAGAGAGAGACAGAGAGACAGAGAGAGACAGAGACAGAGACAGAGAGAGAATTAGAATTATATTGTCCAGAAAAACAAACTTTGACATCTCCATAATTTTGCCAGAGGCCAGCCATGCTTGATTCTTATAGAGATTAAATTTGACTAAGACAGCTTCCTTTTCTGTTTCTGTGATATGCACTATTTCTGACTGAGAGAATTCTACATAAATTTTAATTGTGGGAAGCACTATAACATAGTAAGGAAAAATTATTATTGCCTCAACCTACTCCATTGCTAGGGGATGGAGCATAGTGGAAATTATACAACCCAGACTTCTGGGTTTTATACCCACTCACATCAAGTCTTTATACTTCCAATAATATTTCAAATAAATGAGTGATCTACTTTCTAGTTCTTGTACATTAAGAAGTCATTTTCAGTCAGTGGGACATCTTTCAGTGGAGTCGAGTGCCAAGGGACTTGGGGAGTTCACATCCCTAGGTAGGATTTTGTTCATCTGGTCAGCAATAGTGAAGGAATGAGGGCATCAGTTAACAAGGGAAAACAGCTGGATCTGAATCCATTCGCCTTCAGTTTGTAGACTGAGAAAATGAAAATGTAGACCATTTTCAAACAGATCCAAATTTTACTTTTATCTAAAGAAACACATTTATAAATAATAGAGTAAAAAAAAAATTAATCAGTTAGTTTAGGACCAAAACAAGATTTCCATTTGTAGAGTATCAAATATCACATGTAGTTGATGTAACTTTATGACACCTGTTTATTTGATAATATAATAATAGCTGACATTGACATACTTTAGGGTTTGCAAAGTGCCTCAAATACATTATATCATTTGGGCCTCATGACAACTCTGTGAGACACATGCTATTATTATCTTTCATTTTTACAGATAAGGAAATTGAGGGTCAGGGAGCTTGAATAACTTGTCCTGAGTCACATAGCAAGAAATGTCTGAGGTGGGATTTAAACCCAGCTCTTCCTTCATGACTGATGTGATACCTGGTGTATCTTAAAGCTTCCCCCAAACTTTCATAACTCATAACTTCCTTTTTTTTTTTCCTCTCACCACCCCCTAATTCCCTAAAATCTGAAGTGGACTATACTAGCTGAAGAAAGAACTTTGAAAGAATTGTTTAGAACAGGAAATGTTGAAATATTAGAAATTTACTTATATTAGTTACAATAATAACAACAAACCTTACAAGGCATATAGACAGCAAAATCACTGTGATATGAGGATAAACATGTTCACTGTTTTCTCTTTACAATAATATATTTGGATTTTCATAATAACTGAGACTTTCTTGTTATCAGTTTTACCAACAGGTAAACTTTGCATTTATTTTCTTGAACATTTAACAGAAAAATATATTTATTCACTCTTATAATACTTCAAAAACATATGTGAGGCTAGTTTCTTATTTAGACTACATATCACTGTAGCAAGGTGTTAATGTGTGACTGACAAAATATAAGAGCTAAGATAGCAATTGATTTTTTTAGCATTAATGAAATATGTATCTGTTTCTGTATTACTGCAGGCAATATCAGAATTTCTTACACACATAGAATTTTCTCTCAAATCAGCATGAGTTCCATAGGCTTAAAACTCATGCAAGGAATGTGAAATCAGACCTTACCTTTGACAGATTCATGGAGATGATGTTAAGTGATGACATGATGATAATAACTAACATTTACATAGTGCTTTAAGGTTTGTAAAATGCTTTACGTTATTATTCCTTCTGATCCTCGGAGGTAGGTGTTATTATTATCACCATGTTACAGATGAAGGAACTGGGCCTGAGAGAAGGTCATCCATCTAATAAGCATATGAGACAGCTAGGTGGCACAGTGGATAGAGCACTGGGTTTGGAATCAGGAAGACTCCTCTTCATGTGTTCAAATCCTTCCTCAGATACTTAGTAGCTGTGTGACTCTGGGTAAGTCACTTAACCCTGTTTGCTTCACTTTCCTCAACTGAAAAATGAGCTGGTGAAGGAAATGTGTCTCTACCAAGAGAACCTCAAATGGGGTCACGAAGAAACAGAAATGACTGAATCAGTAATAGGCATAAAGGAACTCAAGCCTTCAGGATCCCAGGTCTGTTATAGCTCTGTCCACCTTGTATCACCTTGTATCTACCTTCTCCCGCCTTGATCATGAATCCAGTAAAGCTTCTGATGAATACTTGGCAAGCATGGGCCATGGTTAAACCCCCATTCTATGTTCATATTCCAAAAGTAGCCCCAAGAAGGATAAAAGCAAAGATATAAAAACATATACCAGTCATCCCTTCATGACTAGTGAATCTATAATTGACTGTATATGCACACCTCCCCAGCAAAGCTACATAGTCCATGAATTGGAGATCCCTCCCTCTCTACAGCCATTTAGAAATAGTTTCAAGTAGGTTTACACAAGCCTAATTGATGGTCTTCAAGCTGGGAAGTCAGACTTAATTTTTTTTAAGTGCTCTTAAAATTATGCTTCAGTGTGAGAAGCAAGTCCTGTTTATGTTCTAACAACTCATTTAAGTTATAGAAAACCATGTCCTTCCATTTGAAAAGCATAAAGTGTTCATGATATAATTTTTAGTTAGGTAATAATACAAGGTCAAAAGACATACTGAGAATAAGAGTAAGTGGATGTTCATGCATTTTTGGAGGGTGGGGGTTACATAGGGCTACTAAACATAATCATTTCTTTTTTTTTTCCACTTTAAAAAAAAGTGACCTCTCCTCAATAATATTGTAAGACTTCTTTGATGTTAACAGAAATTCACTGTATAGGACAAACATATTAGTAGATCAAACATTTAAACAGTTTCATTTAAATCTATTAAATAGGATTTTTGACAGTTATAAAACTTACAAAAGCTGAAGATTTTGATTAATCACTAAATAACTACACACACATACATCCCCTTCCCCCCCCAAAATGAATTTGTTCTTGCCCACTAGTCTTCATTCTAATATATATGCCTATACACATGTACATAATATGTATTTATCATGACAGTATCATAAGATTTATAGATTTATCATACCATGCACAGAGATGTATGTCTCCCAAGTATTCATTGAATTATATATATGTATTAATGTGATTCCTAAATATTCTACATATAATTCCTAAATATTAATTGATGACAGAGAACAAAGGAATTTTACATATTTACACATATACACACATTTGTCTAGATCAATGACTTTGTCAGTATGGGGAAGGGAACAAACCTTTATTATTAAACCTACTCTATGCTTATCACTGTGCCAAGTTGAAGAAATTGACTTGGGTTGCAAGGTTTATAAGTTTCTGAGGCTAGATTTGAACTCAGGTCTTCCTGACTTAAGACCCAGCAACCTATTTACTGTACCACTTCACTTCCAGGGATCAACTGGAGAGGAAACTCCCTCTACTAGTGCAATTCTACACTTTCTCAGTGACTTATACATCTTGGACAGTTTTCAGGGACACTGAGAGGTTTGGTGACTTTCCTAGGGTCTCTTGGCTGGCACGTATCAGAGGATCTTGAACCCAGGTGTTTCTGATTCTGCAGTTATTCATCATGCCATACCTCCTCACTGTTTATTTATTTCAAAATTGCCTTAGATAACTGTCCCCAAACATAGGATCTTCCTATGAATAAGACACCCCTTCTTCCATGTTCAAATGAACATCACAAATATTCTTGTTTTCTCCCCAATCCAAAATAATGAATTTGTTCTTTGCCCTCACGTCTTCAATCTGTACTGCAATCATAACCAAATCACTCAGGCCAAAACGGATATATCCTTTAATCTTTTCTTTAAGTAGCTAATATAGGGTGTCCCTAAAATTTTAGTGCAGTTTTAATCTATTACAAGTTTTAATAGCTTGATGGCTTCAAACTTTAAGAGCTTAAACCTTCACTAAGACTTTTGGGATACCGTGTAGTTCTCCAAGTGATATTTTGCTTGTTGTACTCTGCCTGTCTTGTTTGAATGGGGGCACACACACACACACACACACACACACACACACACACACACACGGGATGAAGACACCTGTATTACTGACCTCAGAAGGAGAACTCTGAAGAAAACGCTTTTAAACCCCTCAGCACTACATAGCTGTGAGTTGCTATCATCATGACACATAATTATGGAGCAGCCAGGTAGTACTTTAGAGATGATTGAGGCCACCTACCTCTCATTTTACAATTGAAGAAACTTAGGACCAGAAATACTGATTGACTTGTTCAAAATTAAAACTGAGTTCTCCACACCTCAGGTCCTCCTGACTCCAGGGCTGGTGCTCTATTCACTGAGCCACCTAGCCACTCCTAGTCTAGTACTTTCCATTGTATCATACGCTTCATGAGAAAAGTAGAACTATACTGTGTGAATTGACTAGTGTCTTTTATTTCTTTCATATTCCTGGAAGGCAGGATCCAAATTAAGTTGTCTTGTTTCAGGGTAAAATAGAGTCTACACTGGAAGATCCCTGAATCACTTTATTATAGGGTGGAATTTAGTTCTAGGAAAGCTTATCTCGCCCCTCCTCCCCCATCCAAAGTGCTACATATTAATCCTCCATTTTATTTTTCTTATGGAAATGTTTGTTTCTCTCTCTCTTTCTCTCTCTTGCTCCCTCAATCTCTCCAAAATGTATTCAATTCCAATAAAAATTTTAAATACTGGTTTTATATTTACTGAAGTATGAATAGGGTCTTGTTACACAGTGTTCTCATTTGTGGGATAGTCTTAGAGTGTGCACCCACCTGCTTGAACACAACTTTTTAAAGAAACATAGTCATAACTTGAGAAAACAGAATTGTGATAGCTTAAAGGTTGGCATTCATAAGTTGCACTCGCTGCCCCTCCCCCCAACACCCCTTCCCCCCAACACCCCTTCCTCCTTACCCTCTCTCCCCACCCCCCCATAATATGCAGCATCTCGGGGAGTAAAACAATTAAGGATTTGAAATGGCAGAGGAATGAAGAGGAGGCAAGATGATATTTTTCCACCCAGAGTTATGCTTCCTCTCTCCTATGCCCTAGTGCCTTATCTACAAAGAGGGAAAAAATAGCTTTCCTCATACCAAACACACACATCCACATGCAACGATAATGTCAAAAGCAAATATCATTTCCTCTAAGGATCTCAAAGTATTTACAGCGTTTCATAAAACCCTGGCATCATTTCCATGAGGAAGGCACATGGATAATGGGCCTAAAAGCACACTGAGCACCCTTAATGACAGAGGCTCTGTAAACAGAAAAAGCCAAATTATAATTTGCCTTTGTTCAGAAATCAACTAAATGGATGGTTTAGGCCTTTAATTCACCTGTCTCCAAAGGTAAGCATTTCTTACCTTAAGCCAGAAGACTGCTTCAAAATGAATCATTTCCCTGCCCATTGGAAACATTTTCCCGATGAATCAGCAGAGCTATATTTGCATTTTAGAGTTTTGGTAGCCCAGACACTAAACCATCCATATTAGTGGATAAAAATAAAAATAAACAGTCCAGCTCTTAGTCCACCAGTGCTATGAAAATGCCAAGTGGCACGAAGGGTCTGGGGCCAGAAGCAAAGGCCAAGGCAATTTCAGTATCAGGGGAATAAATCCATATTCTGTGTTATTCCTTCAGGAACTTTGAATCTTAGTATTTGAAAGAAGTAAAGACCAAAAGTGTCAGCTTCCCATATAGTACAGAAATCTCTTTGTTTCTGTTTGGTGTTAAAAAAAAAAAAGAGTCCTTAATGTGTGGTCTGAGGTTCGAATCTTCCTAGTTTTGTCACTTAGTATCTGTGTGAATTTGGGCAAGTTTTTTTTTTTAACATTTCTTGGTCTCATTTTACTTATTTCTTTAAAAAAAAAAGAAGCATCAGGGTGGCTAGGTGACACAGTGAATAGAGCACTGGCCCTGAGTCAGGAGGACCTAAGTTCAAATCTGACCTCACTAGCTGTGTGACCCTGGGCAACTCACTTAACTCCAATTACCCTGTGTTCCCCCCTCCAAAAAGCAAAAAAATAAAAGATTTTAAGAATTTCTTCATATAATCTTTTTTTAAATCCCAGGTCCTTTTGGCAGTCTGGTGAAGTATATGAACCCCATATCAGAATAATGCATAAAATAAAATGCACAAGACAGCCAGCCATCATTTTCCATTTCTACTGTGGGAAGTGTCTGAAATATGTTAATGTAGTAAGCTTTATTCCCTGGTATAGGGCATTAGTTCCTGATCCCAAGTTGCATAGTGATCGTCCCATGCTCAAACACATTCTCCATTTTTGCATAAGGCTGATGAGAGGGATCTAGAATATCTGTCCTCAACTTACTTTTGTGCAATCAAGAGGACATTCTCAGTTGCCTGAAGCATGATTCCTTTGAAATCTTTTCAAATTTCTTTCAGGGGTGGGTGGCTTGTTATTAGTCAAAAGTGGTGCCTCTAAATTACATGAATATTATATTAAACTGACCATGCATTAGTTACTTTGGGAACAAATAGAAAAGAATAGATCCAAGCAGGATGGGGAGGGAGGAGGGATGGATGGATGGAGAGCGATATTTTGCTATGATTTTTTTTTCCTTTAGAAAAATGTTTTCAATTCTGCCAGGAGGGATCACTCTCCCAGATTTCAGCAAGGTAGGTTTTTGATAAGAGTTCCTACCAAATTATTTACAGCTTTTGTTTGTATCAGTGAGAAAAGCTCTCCAGATAAACTGTACCGTACACTTAACTTGCATTTCAGACAGTTCATATGCTCCAACGATGCCTGGCTTTACCCGTCAAGAGTTTTCCACTGTCACTCAATGAAGTCTCACTGCATAAAAATAGAGGAGTCAGGTTGAGACAGGAATGAACCTGACGGACTTGGATGACTTAGGGGAGTCTTTCCAGGTATTGGTGCTATTTGTGGGGCTTCGGTTGTTACTGAAGGAAGTCTGTCTCCGGCTCATACTGTCAGAATCTTCTTTGCTCAATGGCTGCTTCATTTTTCGACAGCAGGGAAAACTCTGTACACAGTCTTGTAGGAGATGGCCACTGAAAAACATGTAAATCCAGGGGTTGCAGCAACTGTTTAGAGAGCCCAGTAAAGCAGTGATGGTGATAGCTGGGTTTTCAGAATCTGTAAAAAGTAAGACTGAATTATTTTGCTAGTACAGAGATGGTGCCAAGAATTGTACAGTTCCTAGGTAGTGTGCAAATATTAATTTCAAAACTGGCATTAGAAATGTACAACTTTTGTCCAGTGTTGATATATTAATGAGGGAAACAAAGAGAACAAAGCCAGAAAGACTTGAAGAATTGTACATGACAGCAGAGTGTAGATAGGCTGCAATCTGTATCATAAAGGGTATACCTACATCAATGAGACCATGAAATTTGTATCCCTAGAGCCCAAGTACAGAACCTTAAACACACAGGGCATTTTATAAGCCTTTGCTGGATTGCATTCAATTGGTTTATGATCCATAAGAATAGGAGTTCTTAACCTTCTTTATGTCACCAGTCACTTTGTTAATCTATTGAAGTCTGTAGATCACTTCCCAGGATAATGTTTAAAATAAATACAATATAATAATAGATCCACAATTATACAGAGAAACAAATTATACTAAGATACCATTGTGAAGATATTTTTAAAAGTTTACATACCCAAAGTTAAGAACCCCTGCTTTGAGTATTTAAGTGACAAAGTTACATCTTAATTATTTGACAATAATCTTCAATTAATTTTAATTGCCTTGATTAATCTGAATTACTTGGTAATAACATATTAAATAATTTTGGGGGAAGTAGAGCAATCTATTAAAATGAACCACTAAAAGGGTTGTCTAGTGATTACAAGAAGAGGGTGTTGTAGGTATCTTGACTCATTTATAAAATGGATCCCAAATTAAGATAACAGGAAACAAAAAAAAATCTTTTTAAATGACTGAGATTATTTAGGCAGAGTGGTGAGGAGATAGAAAACCATGCTGTTTGAGGATCATTTGAAGGAACCTGGTCTGTGTAGTCTGGAAAAGAGAAGACTAAGGGCAGTGGTGGGGAGGCACCATAGCTTTCTTCAAGAGTTTGTAGGAATGCTCTAGGGAAGCATGATGGAATTATTTTGCTTGGAGCAAGAGGATAAAACTGAGAATAAGGCTGGAAGCTCCTGAGAAGCAGATTTCAGCTTAATGTGAGAAAAACAAAACAAAACAATTACAGCTGTCAAAAATTGGAATGGACCACTTTGGAAGATAGTAAGCTGCCCAACACTAGATGTCATCAAAAGGGATTATTATTCAGGTATGGGTCAAACTTGATGTCCTCTCAGATCCCTTCCAACTTATGCACTGTGATTCCATGAATACTAATAATGAAGATCAAAAGCAATGATCACCCTCCATATTTGTCAAATTAATGAATCAATGAAATGAATTCCCTTTCAATTAAATTTGAGGAGGCTATAACCAAGTCTAGGACAGGTGGGTGCTATTGAGGAAACCAGATCATATTTGTAGGGAGACGGGAAAGAGTTAATGGAGAAGAAGAGATTGACCATGTATGAGAAAGTAGAAATACCTGCAGCTAGGTGGTGCAATGGATAGAGTGCTGGGCCTGGAGTCAGTAAGATTCATCTTCCCGAGTTCAAATCTAGCCTCAGACACATTAACTGTGTGACCCTGGGCATGTCACTTAACCCCATTTGCTTCAGTTTCTCATCTGTAAAGTGAGCTGGAGAAGGAAATGGCAAACCACTCCAGTATCTTCTCCAAGAAAATCCCAAAATGGGGTCATGAAGAGTTAGACACAACTGAAAATGACTCAACAACAACAAAATAACCAAGTCTATACATTTGCATTTATCCCAATGGTTAAAAATAATCTACCATCAAAGATGATGACCTATTAGACTAGAATTTTGCAGGATGTAGATAGTACAATTATATTTCTTCTTCTTTACTAGCATACTATAAGTTACTTTGAGACAATCTCGAGGAATAAGGTTTAAAAAGTTAAATTCTATCAAGAGCCTTTGTTAGACAACAGTAGAAAACTTTCAAAACAGATTTCTTTTTAAATCATAATTCCCTGATCCCAACTGGCTCTTGTTAGCCTAAATAAATATTATTTCTAAAACAGGAGACCTGCATGACTTTGGATGAGTCAATTATTTGGTTTTCTCATTTGTAAATTGGGTGGGTTGGCTTAAGCAGGGGTTCTCAACCGCCCTAAATGCCGCGACCCTTTAATACTCGTATGTGGGTGGACCTGCCTGGAGACGGATAGAGGAGCCCTGTCTCGGTTCCTAAGACCATTGGGAACATGTGTTTTCTCATGGTCTTAGGAGACGCCTGTGACACCTGTGATTGAGAACCATTGGCTTAGAGGATCTCTAGGAGGATCTTCTATTTACCACATTGTCTATGTGCTATACATATTTCATGTTTTGTAAAAGGACTCTTGGATGAAATCTATTCCTTTTCTTAAAATGAAAACATATGTATTAACATTAATTTTTCTTGATTGTTCAAATCTGGACTCGGTATCAGCATGCCAATGCAATTCTGTAATGCTGTTCTTTGGATATAAAAATGCTGTCCCTTCTCATCTGGAATTACTATCAAGGCCTGAAGTTGTGGCAAAACGAATGAACCCTGACTCATGTGTAGCGTCTTAGCAGTATGTAAAAAGATCTTTTCATAACGGTGTGTTGCTTTTGATGACAGAGTGTTTAGGTCTATTTTCATACTTGGTTCACAATGTTAAGAGACCACAGTAGTCATAGCCTGTAAATTGTAAACAGAATTTTTAAAAAATGTCTCCTGTTATGCTCATTTATTTAGAACATATTTCATAGATGTATAAAACTTTATTATGAGTTTAAATAGCATTTATATTTGAGCAATTTGCTGGAAAACTGTAACTCCATAGTATGTCGAATATGCAATTTAATATGTCCCACTAAAAAAAAAAAGACATCTTCCTTGTAATTATGTTTGTTGCTCACAAAGTCTTGGGCAAAATATTTTAATTTTAAAAAATAGTTTCTTAATAATGAGTAGAATTATTTTTTTCAAGTTTTATGAATAGCTAAAGAGGTCTGGATCTTTAGAAACAGTAGTTAAATGTAGTTAGTGTTACTATTTTGGAAAGAGGTTAGAAGATTAAGATAGAAAGTATCATTCTTGAAAGAACACAATCTGGAGCACTCAGAACACTTGGGTTCAAATCCTGACTTTTCCAAATATTACCATTGTGACTTTGGGTAAGTCACTTCCTCTCTCTAGGTCTCTATTTCCTCAACTAGAATCTTGAGGGTAAAGTGAGATCTCAAAAGTCCTTTCAAGCTTTGAAATTCTATGGATCCCACTCAGTACATTTATCAGAGAAGTGTAGTAGACCAATGCAATAGCTGGGTATAAAAGATTTGTAACTCTTTTTCCTCTTATGGTCAAAATCAATTTTGAAAGACTGAACAATTACACCTATTAGCATTTCAAAATGGATTCGTAGAAGAGAGGGGAACTAAGTTAAACCTCAAATCAAAACCCAGGCTTCATGAAAGGATTCAGAATTATGGGAGATAATGGCTTTGGGGAGGATTGCACTCTGAATTATCTAATGCAATCATTTTAAAAAACATAAGCCTGGATGTTAGATGATTTCTGTGAATCTTTTAAGTGTCCATGGCAGTTTCAAGCAGTGATGGTGTTCCAGCATCAACAACCTGTTGCAGGCAAAATTCATGGATTATTTTATTTACCAGAATGTCTGAGGATTTTTACCCACCAATGAGGGAGAAATGTGAATGAATTGTGCAACATTCCTAAGGTTATTTGATTTTCCATTTAAGCCTGTATAAATTATAACATATTCAATGATAAAAGACAGTAAACTCTGGGTTTTTCAGGTTAGTCGGTACACTAAACATTTTAACTGAAGTTTTCATTCCAAAAACAGAGGAGTAAATAGAGGAAAAACAGAGACTCCTTCCTGGAAACCTAGACCATCTGTTCAAGAAAATTCTATGAATGTTTCCTTCTGGAAATTTAAACTATTTCAATACACATTTCTTCTTACTGGGAAAGAAAGGGGCGGGGGGAACACACCAGTCAAGAGACAAACTTTGAGTCCCTTTTTTCTTGGCACACCCTCTGTGGTTCCAGCTATCATTTTCCATTGTCTCTCTCTTTAAATTTCTCTGTCTCTCCAATTTGGTATCTCCATCTGTTTCAATATCTGTCTATATGTGCCCCTGTTTCTGTCCCTCTGCTTCTCTCTCTGTCTCTCCATCTCTATTTCTCTGTGTTTGTTTCTCTCTGTCTGTTTTTCTGTCTGTCTCTGTCTCTGTTTTTCTCTCTCTGACTCGCTGTCTCTGTTTCTCGTTTTCTCTGTCTGGCTTTCTCTATCTGGCTCTGTCTCTGTCTCTCACTTTCTGTGTCTCTCCCTCTCTGACACTGTCTCTCTCCCCTCCCCTTCCCGGCCCCCCACCAGGTACTTACCCGTCCAGGAGGACTGCTGGTCCCAGACAGACCACATCTGGACCACGAAGAAGGGCGCCCAGCACACGATGTAGGCTGTCACGATCACGAATGTCATCTTCACGGTGCGGATCTTGGCCCGAGAAATGGACTTGATACTGCTGACACAGGGGGCCAACAGGAGCCCCTTGCGCAAGGCGCCGGCGGCCGCTTCCTCCTCCTCCTTGCTCTTCACAGTGGACGTCTTGCCGCGGATATTCCGCCAGATGTGATAGCAGATGAAGCCGTAGCAGGTGCCCAGGATGATGACGGGGGCCACGAAGATGCCGCCGGTCATCCAGGTCACATAGGCGCGGAGCCCCCAGGGCTGGATGAAGTTGGCCCAGCAGTCGCGGGCCTTGGTGACGTTGTTGACCTCGATCATAGAGAAGATAAAGTACTGGGGCGTGCTGAGCACGAAGCTGAGCGCCCAGGCGGCAGCGATCATGACCCGGGAGCGCCGGGCAGGTTGCTGCAGGGTCTTCAGCGGGTGGCATACCGCGATGTAGCGGTCGGCGGTCATCACCACCAACATGTACGCTGAGGCGAACATGGCGAAGACCTGCAGGTGCTTGACGACGCGACACAGGCCGTCGGGGCCGCGGAAGCGGTAGGTGATGTCCCAGCACAGCTGGGGCAACACCTGGAAGAAGGCGACGGCCAGGTCGGCGAGGCTGAGGTGGCGGATGAAGAGGTGCATCCGAGACGTTTTGCGCGGGGTACGGTGCAGCGCCAGAAGTACGCTGCTGTTGCCAAGCACAGCCACTACGAAAGTGGCAGCCAGCACTGTGATCTCCAGCTTGGCCAGCTCCTCGTTCCGACTGTCGCCCCCCGAGAAGTCCAGGCTAGCGTTGGGGGCCGCCGTGGGGCTGCTGGCCGAAGGCCACCAAGGACTGGAGTTACCGGTGGCAGCTGTCCAGGCGGGCAAAGCCCCACCAGGGAAACGCGTGCTGACCATTGGCCCCACCTCACCCTCCCTTCTTCACTTACGTCTACCTTCGCTCTCGAGTCTCTTGCTGCCCCAGAACACTTTATATTCTCCCCTTCAGCTGTCTCTCCTTTCGTTCGTCCTTTTGCCCCTTCCTTCTGTCCCCGGTTCCCTTCTCTCTGTCTCTGTCTCTGTCTGTGTCTCTCTCTGTCCTTCCAGGGCTCAACGTTTGTCTCTGGGCTCTTTTTCTCTAATCCTGTTTCTCTCTCTCACTCCCTTTCTTTTTTCCTAACGCCGGCAAAGGTTTGTAGGTGAGAAGTCTGCAAGGACCGCTAGCGGGTCACAATTATTTATGCTGGATTTGTTTTCCCCGGAAAGGCGCTCCCATCTCAGTGGCTGCTGATCGCCTGATGCCAAACCCCCTTTTTTTTTCCACGTCGGTGATTTGTTCATTTTGCATCATTGCTGCAAGGGTGGAGCTGGGGCTCCCGCTAGTCCCTCAGCAGAACATCTGGAGACAGCAGGGACTGTTAGGCGTTTCAGTTCTTCTCTTCAATGGGCAGGACATCTCAATTCTTCTTTACCCCTCCGTGCCCACCCTGGCCACTACTCACCTACCTCCTCCCTATTTTAGTTCGTCCGTCTTTGGGAATAAAAACATCAATTTCCAGTTGCACCAGCGGGGAATTACGTAGGTCCCTTCTATACTTGGACTGGCATTCACACAATCCCCCTCAGAGTACACAGTTGAACACTCCTTTATCAGTCTTTTCTTCTCATTCCCCCCATCCCCTTCCTTTTCCATTACATCGCAACAATTCATAAAGTATTCCTCCTCCTCTTTCTACCAAAGGGACAAATCTTGTTCTCATCGGTGGGGGTCTGTTTACAACTGCCCAATTTCATACCCAATACAACTTCCTAATACTCAATCTGCCCTCCCCTTGGTATGGATACGAATTGAACCTTTCTTTTCCCCCGCCTCAGTGCTGATCCCGCTTCTGCTCTACAGCAGAGAACGAAGAAGGTATTTCCTTGCTTCTATTGCTCCCAGCCCACACAGAACTGCTTTATTCTCTAAAGGAGAGGGTCCTCTTTTCCAGTGCAGGAGTCCAGACTTTCCTCTAATCTCCTTCCTATCTGACAGAGAAGTCAGGAGCTCAACCTGAACTCTTTGGAAGCAGAAGCGAAGTTTGAGGATAGCTCAGGAACGGACACTTAACTAGCAAACTGTAGGGGCTGAAGCCTTAGCTTCTCTGGTCCGGAGGACAACTTTCATTTAGCTGAAGAACTGACAAAAAAAGCTGTTGATTCGACTTTCAAGGCCAGGGCGGCCAGGAAGAAGGCTTCAGGACTCACAGGAGCCAGTACTAGCTAGTAAAACACAGGCATAATCTAGATCAGGGGCGGGGCAACCTGCGGCCCCGAGGCCACGTGTTCCCCGCCCCTGGTCTACACTCTGGGAATAGGAAAAGGGAAGCAGAGGTAGAGTGAAGTTGGCAGAGTGAGAAAGGAGAAGGTTATGCGCTCATCGTTAGGGTGAAATCTGACTACAAACCACTCCAACAGAAGCAGATATATGAGACTACCCTCTTAAACTCTGATCAATCTTCCTGAAGTCTACGGAGAAATCTCCCCCAGGGGCTCCAAGGGGGAACTTTTCCCAGATGCATTTCATGAAAATTCTGCACAAATGTGCAGATCCATATCATGCACATCCATATTTCTTCATTTTTGGTGACTACTATGATGTAGGATATGTCTACTCACATCTGAGGTCACCCTGTTTCCCCAGAAAATTCTATCTCCTCTAAGTTTGGAATCAGAACCCCTGAGTTCAACTTAATCCCCTATCCTGCCATTTGTAACTTTAATCTTGTTGACCCTCAGTTTTCTCATCTGTAAAATGGTCGTGGAGGACTAAATATCCTTTATGGCCCCTTCCCACTCCAGAACCATGATGCATGTCTATAATGATGATAAACAGAGACTCCTTTCTGGGGAATTTACATGGTTTCT
Organism: Pseudochirops cupreus; assembly: GCA_028627135.1. Lineage (NCBI taxonomy): Eukaryota > Metazoa > Chordata > Mammalia > Diprotodontia > Pseudocheiridae > Pseudochirops > Pseudochirops cupreus. Next base: position 375,018,937 of record CM053581.1, read on the forward strand.
GATACTTTTTCATCCTGTAGTGAAAAGAATCTAGGCCCAAGAGTCTGAAGACTGTTATCATGATCCTGGCTCTCCCAGCTAGGGGATCCTGAACTCCATTTCTTAAAGCTTCAGGTTTCTTATCTGTAAAACAGGCAAGATAATACCTACCTTGACTACTCCCTTCACAGGACTGTTGTCCCCATTCAAAAGAAAATGTATTCCCTTATGTAGTGGAAGGCACACTGAAAGTTCAGACGAGTGACCTGTTTTTTTATTTCCAGTTCAGACCAACTAACCTTCCTGAGCCCAAATTCTTCATCTATAAAATCAACTACAATATAGATTTGTAGTAGAAGAAACCCTCAAGGTCATTTAGTCCAATCCCAGAATTTTATAGATAAGAAAACTGAAGCAGAGTGTGCAGGGGTGGGGAACCTGTGGCCTAGAGGCCACATGTGGCCTCTAGGTCCTCAAGTGTGGCCCTTTCACAGAATCCAAACTTCATAGAACAAATCCCCTTTATAAAAGGATTTGTTCCGTAAAACTTGGACTCAGTCAGAAGGCCACATCCAACAACCTAGAAGGCCACGTGTGACCTTGAGGCCGCAGGCTCCCCACCCCTGGTTTAAGGAATTTAGTCAAAGTTATATAGGTAATAGATAGCAAAGGTGAATTTTGAACCTCACTCCTTTGACTTTAGAATTAAAATTCTAAACCTATGATCCCCAGATTTTTCTGAGCACCAAAGACTTACTGGATGTTGTCATAAGGGAAAATGCCTTGTGATTTATGAGGTCCTTTAAGTGTTTTAATAATTAAAACTTCTTAGATGTGTCTGCATCATACTATGATAATAGTTTCACATAAAACACATCAACCGTGTGGCCATTGCCCTCTGAGTAAATGAATACATGCTATATGTCCAAGGGAATGATTAATTGCTGTCTCCCAAGGAATACATTTACACTTTTAAAAGACAACTTTTTGAACAAAAATATTGGAGAAGAAATTGATCATATGCACAAACACATAAGTCTTTAAGGGTTATCCAGTCCAACTCTCTCACTTTATAGATCTTGAATCTCTTTATAAAATTGTATGCAGTTCAAATAATAGAATCTTATATTTTGTCTAGAAAAATCACCTTCCAATGATTTTCTCTAGTGAAAAGCACCTCTAAATGTAATGAATCTGTTGTAATAGAAAAAGTGCTGGACTGGCTCTCCAGTCCTGCCTTTGTCACTTACTAACTCTGTGACCTTGGGCAAAAATCATGTAAATTCTATGAGTCTCAATTTTCTAATCTGTGAAAATGGGGATAATACTTGCAGTAGTTACCTCTCAGTGGTGTTATGAGGAAAGTATGTATACATTACGGAATGTGATAATCAGCAAGACACATTCATGTATTCATTTATCCATCAGATTGACATTATTGTACCTTTGAGTGATTTATCTCCTACCTTCTTTCCTACAAGAATAGAAAAGGTCTAGGGCGTTTAAAAGCCCATGATGCTTCCCAAGCTAGCATATCATAATCTGCTATGTTTATCTGTATTTTATTGAATATTTAATTGAAAACAGCTTATATTCAAAGAAAAATATCACTAGTGGTTATTTCAAGAAGGCTTTTTACTTCTTGAAGCAGGTGAATCCCATGAGTTCAATAATCATCTCAATGTAGAAGACTTCCACATCGCTATATCCATACCTAGTCTCTCCTGATATTCATTTTCACATTACCAACTGCCTATTAAACATTTGAATCTGATAGTTCCTTGTGTATCTCAAACTCAGCAAGTCCAAAACAGAATTTATTACTTTTTCCCCTAAATTCTACCTCTATTCTAAATAAACCTATTTACTTTGATGATGCCACCATTCTCCAGTTCCCCTTTTCCAACCTCAGAGTCATGCTTGCCTCCTCTCTCTCTTTCACCTCATTTATTTAGTCACTAGGTTTTAACAGTTCTCTCTCTACAAGATATCTTACATCTACTTTTCTTCATTTACATGACAACCTTCCTAGCTAAGACCTTCATCACCAATCAACTAGATTTGTGCGATAGCCTCCTAATTGGTCTTTTTGCCTCAAGTCTCTCCCCTTTCCAAACTATATGCAAAGATGCTAGACTGATATTCCTGAAGCCCAGGTCTGACCATGCCTCTTTCTACTCAATAAACTCTACTTTTCTCTAGGATCAAACACAAACAACTTCATCTGACATTTAAAACCCTTCAAAATATGATTCCAGCCTACCTTTCTAGGCTTATAATCTTTTTTTTTTTTTTGCTCTTTTGGAGGGGCAAGGCAAGACAATTGGGGTTAAGTGACTTGCCCAAGGTCACACAGCTAGGAAGTGTTAAGTGTCTGAGGCTGGATTTAAACTCAGGTCCTCCTGACTCCAGGGCTGGTGCTCTATTCATTGTGCCACCTAGCCACCCCTTTAGCCTTGTAATCTTGCTTTCATGCACCCTAAAGCCCAGCCAAACCGATCTTGCTGTCAGACATGACTGTCCACCACCTATCTCTGTTTCTGTGTAGCTGTCTGTCTCTCCTACCTGGAATGCAAGTTCTCCTCACCCCCGCTTCTTAAAATTCTTAGTTCCTTTCAATGCTATGCCCACATAAGGGATGTCTCTATTCTCCAGCTGCTAATATGCCCCTCCAATTTATCTTGTATTTATTTTATAAATAATTGTTTTCTCTACATTTTTATGTGGATATGTCGCATGCCTTTATAAAAGACGAGTTTCTTTAGGATAAGGATTATTTGTTTTTGTATCCTTCATGCTTAATGTAGTATCTATTATATAGTAAATACTTAATAAAGTGTCTCTGCCTATAAGGAGCTCATATTTTAATGAGGGAGACAATATGCAATACACATACATATTATAAATGTGAGGTAATTCCAGAGGGAAGGCACTTGCTGTGGGGGAAGGGGGAAAGGGGAAAGTCTTTTGAAGAAAGTAGAATTTGTGCTGAGTCTTTAAGAAAACCAGAGAAGCCAGGAAATAGAGGTGGGGAAGGAGGGCATTCTAGAAATGTTGGATAGCCAATGAAAAGGCATGAGGTTGTCAAGACAATGGAGTGTCATGTATGAGGAACAGAAAGTAGGTAAGTGATTCTGGTTTATAAAGGATGGGGTGGGAGTCAAGAAGAAAACTGGGAAGATAAGAGGAGACCAAGCAGTGTGGGAGTTTAAAAGACAAACCAAGGATTTTGTATTTGATCCTGGAAGAAATAGGGAGTCATTGGTTTATTGGAGTTGGAGGGAGTGGTGATATGGTTAGACATGTTTTTTAGGAAGATCACTTTGGCAACTGAGTAGAGGATGGACTGAACTGGGAAGAGATTGGAGGCAGGGAAGTCCACCAGAAGGCTATTGCAGTAAAGGCATGGTACCAAGGTGATGGCTGTTTACATGAAGAGAAAGGGATATATAGGGCAGATGTTGTGAGGATGGAAACTACAAGACTTGGCAATGGGTAAAAAAAATCTCAAGGGAAATAATGAAAAAAAAAGGCATAGAGTCTAGCAGTACCAGATCTCAAACTACGCAACAAAGCAGTAATCATTAAGACAATTTGGTACCAGCAGAAAAATAGAAAAATTGACTGCTGGAACAGATAAGGTACAAAAGATGTAGAAGCAACTGAACATAATAGCACTATTTAATAAACCTCAAAACATCAACTACTAAGGTAAGGATTCAGTATTAGACAAAAACTGCTGGGAAAATTGGAAAAGAGTTGGATAAATAAGGGAACAACTCATATCCTTTGCCATAATAAACTTCAAATGAATACATGACCCAGATAAAAAAGGTTATCTCATAAACAAATTTTACAACTATGGATAGGAAAAGAGTTCTTGGACCAAACAGAGGGTAGAGAGGATCATAGAAGATAACATCTACAATTTTGATGACATGAAATTTAAAATCTTTTGTACAAACAAGATCAATGCAGTCAAAATTAGAAAGGAAATAATTAGAGGAAAAAAATCTTTGCTGCACATTTTTTCCGATAAAGGTTTGATATCCAAAAATATCAGAGAACTTGTGAAATATATAAGAACAAGAGCCATTTATCAATAGATGAATGGAAAAGGGCCAGGAACAGGCAATTAGCAAAAGAAGAAATGCAAGCTTATTATTTATTAATATTAATAATTTATTCAAATCACTAAAAATTAAATGAAACTTAAATGAAAACAACTCTGAAGTTCTACCTCAGAATCATCATATTAGCAAAGATGACAAAAGAAAATAACAGTTGTTGGAAGGGATGTGGGAGGACAGGCTTTCTAAAAGCTACCAAACCTCACATACCATTTGGTCCAGAAATTCTGCTATTAGACTTATACCCCAAAGAGAGCAATAACAGAGAGAAAGGATCCATGCACACAAAAGAAAAATTATAGCAGCACTTTTTTGTTATAATTTTAAAAAACTGGTGACAAAGTGGGTTAGGGTTGCAGAGTAACTGAACAAACTATGGTATATGGAAGGGTAATGAAATATGACTATTCTGTAAGAAATGACTCAATGAATCAATGAGTCAGTGAAACCTGGGAAGATTTGTATGAACTAATGTAAAATAAGTGAACAGAACCAGGAGAATGATTTGTGCATTGACTACAGCATTGTAGGAGACAACTCTGACAGATTTAAGAATTCCAATAAAGGTGATGAATAGTCACAATCTCAGAAAAAGGGTGATGAAATATTTTTCTACCTCTTAGAAGTGAAGTGATAGGCTGTAAGTAGAGAAGGAGACTTGCATTTTCTGACCTGACCTACACAACACAATTTGTTTTGTTTGATTATATGTAATTTGTTTCAAGGAAAAAGACTTTTATTTGAGTATGGCAGAGAGGGTTGGGTGGTGGTGTTTGAAGAGGGGAAATATTGGAATACTGACAGTGATATCAATAAAAAAAGAAGAAATAAACTCCAATGAAACATTTAAAAACCAATAGAAGGAAGTGGAAGGAAGTTCAGAAGGGGAAAGCAACAAGCAGAGCAGTGTTGGTACTACCTTGTTAAATGTGATGTATACTTAAAAATATAAGCTATCATGGCAAATTCACCTTTTCATATGCAGTCTTCTTTTTAAAATTTTTATTTTTAATTTATGGAATAAAACAAGCGTTTCCATAACAGTACAACAAAAAAAAAGATGATTGCACATGAAACTGCAAATCTACCATGTACAGCTTGCTATTATTCTAAAATACATAACAAAATTATCATGTAAGTTTCTTTTTTTCTTCCCTCTCTTCCCCCCACCTAGAGATGCCTACCATTAGACACAAATAGGAATATATCTGTAAAATTATTCTATATATATTTTTATTTATCAGTTCTTTTTCTGATCCTCTTTTCCTGTACCTCTCTCACTTCTCTCTGTCTCTGTCTTTTTCTGGCTCTGTATCTACGTCTCTCTCTCTCTCTCTCTCTCTCTCTCTCTCTCTCTCTCTTTCACACACACACACACACACACACACACACACACACACATTAATTTTTTTGGTGACTGTTAAGTTCATAATAAAAATACTTATTATAAAATTTTAAAAAGAAATAAAGAGTTAGATTAAGTGATCTCAAAGTTCCTTTACCGCTCCAGTTTCTGTGATTATGACATTTACTATCTCTCTAATACCTTCTGATTCTTCTCCTTTTTCTAAGTAAAGACTTATCTATTTAAAAATCATGTCGTTTTTTCAGTAGTTGTCATTCTTCTTAAGCACTCAATAAAATAAACAAAGGATAAACAAAAAATTAAATAAAGGGAAAAGAAAATATCATAGGAATTCAAATTATAATAGGGAATAGAATAGTGGGTTTTAACCTAGGGACTCTATGAACTTAAAACACATATATAGATAATTATATTCTAATATAATTAGTTTTCTCTGTAATTATTTTGTATATTATTTTATACATTTAAAAATGTTATTCTGAGAAGGGATCCACAGGCTTCACTAGATTCTCCAAGGGGGTCTATCACATGAAAGACCTGTTTTAAAAATGTTATAAAATGTGCAGGATCCTGAACATCAAATACTGAAAAAATGTTAAAGGATTCTCACTGTTTTTAACTCGAGATTTGCTTTGAAAGAAGGAATGACTATAATTTCCCATAGCATAGAAGACGTTACTGTTTCTTACTATTTTGAACATACGGATTGTTATGAACGTCCAATTTGCATTCCTTATCTCCCTCAAATTTTCATCAAGGATACTTTCCATATGTCTATAGATACTTTTTATAAAGATTTTTACAGAGATGAGAAAGTAGGTAAACAATTTGGGAATTCTGATACCTTATTCATAGTCTTTTTCTGTAGAAAGAGAAGCCATTCAAGTTTTTTCTTCTTCTAATCTTTCTGTATCTGGGCAGTTGTTGGCTCCAGTGGATAGAGCAATGGACCAGCAATCAGGAAGACCCAAGTTCAAATTCAGCCTCAGACACATACTAGCTGTGTGATTCTGGACAATTCATGTCACCTTTGTCTGTTTCCTATCTTTAAATGAGATTAGTAATATCACTAGATATTACTGATTACATAGAAGAAAATTGTTGTGAAGATCCAATGAGATAACATAAAAAAAGCTTTGCAGCCTAAATATTGCTATATAAATTCTATTTATTATTATTCTCCTCTTTTAGTTATCTTTAGATTCAACTTCTCATTGCCTAAAAAAGTCTGCATTCCATCATAGATTTCTGTGTGTACTTTGTCTAGTTCATTTATTCTCACTTTTAGAGCAACACTTGTTAAATAAATTGTTTTTTGTCTGTGTAAAGACTGATCTTTCCTTCTCTTCCCCAGTTTTTTTGAGACTTTTTTAAAGAGTCTCCCTATCTTGTACTGGCAAGAACTACAATGGCTGTTCACAGGGTTAATCCCATGTTATATATAATAATATTATTTGATATAATATGATACGATATACAATATAATACGATACAATATGATATGATATATGACATGATATGACATGACATAATATGACATAACAACATAACACAACACAACATAATACAATACAATAATATAATGATATAATATAGTATAGTATAACATGATGTGATACGATATGATATAATGTAATATGATATAATATAATAAATATAATATGATATAATATAATTAATATGATATGATAAATATAATGTAATATAATATGATATAATATAATGTGATGTAATAAAATATGTGATATAATTAATATAATGTGATATGATATGATGTGATGTGATGTGATGTGATGTGATGTGATGTGATATCATGTAACATAACAATATACCACAATATGGTACAATTGTGGTTCAGTCATTTTCAGTACTGTACAACTCTTTGTGACACTTCTTGGAGTGCTTTGCCATTTCCTTCTTCAGCTTGCTTTACAGATGAAGAAACTGAGACAAACAGGGTTAAGTGACTTGTACAAATACACACGCACCCATATTTTTATAGATAGTGTCAGTCTTATAGTTATTTTTTTGTTGTCTCCCACATGACTCAGGACTGCTTTAAACAAAATTGTATGCCTCGTGCTTAGCCCAGTGCTTGGGACACAGTAGGCACCTAATCAATGCTTATTGACTGACCTTTTGGTTTAGGGCATAAAAGACTTTCCTTCCCTGTATTCTCCCAAGTGGCTGGGTTGTGCCTAGAAAATTGTTCATCTTCCCATAATGTTCCTAATGACTGAGTCAAAAACAAACAAATTTGTCTATAGTATTAAAAAAAGATATCTAAAATTCATGTAGCATTTTAAGGCTTGCAAAGTACATTATAGATGTGATTGCATTTGGTCCTCACAACAAGCCTGTGGGGTACGATCTACTGTTATTCCAATTTGGGAAGTGAAGAACCTGAGATTCAAAGAAATTAAATAAGTTACCCAAGGTTATATGGCAAAGAGGCAGAATTTGAACCCACATTTTCCTCCAAATCCCGTATTGAATTAATTACACCTTCCTGCCTTTCTGCTCCTTCCTTCTCTGATGTCTCCCCAACCAAAGTTTTTGGGTCACTCTAAATGCATCTGTGGAATGGTTTTTGATGTAAGACCCTTACATGCATGGGATATATATGGCCATGAAGGATTTGTAAGTTTCCACAGGTTGGCTACATATAAAGATGCTTCCCACAAAAGTCAAGGATAAAGAGTGGCTAGGTGGCACAATGAATAGAGCAGCAACCCTGGAGTCAGGCGGACCTGAGTTCAAATCTGAACTCAAACACTTAACACAAAAACTAGCTGTGTGGCCTTGGGCAAATCATTTAACCCCAATTGCCCTCCAAAAAGCAAAAAAAAAAAAGTCAAGGATAGATGTTTCTGGAATTTGATCCATTTCTATAGAGAGAAGAGCCAAGGACTGTGCCTTTTGTTGTTGTTTAGTCATTTTCAGTTGTGTTTTTGTTGACCCCATTTTAGGATTTTCTTGACATAGATATTGGAGAGGTTTGCCATTTCCTTCTCCAGCTCATTTTACAGAGGATTCAAACAGGGTTCAGTGACTTGCCCAGCCACACAGCTAGTAAGTGTCTGAGACTAGATTTGAACTCATGAAGATGGGTCTTCCTGATTCCAAGCCCAGTGGTGTGCCTATTCCCCAGCAAGCTGGCTGGTGGAGGCAAGCAGACCTCAGACACATTCTGAGGCTGAGTGCTCCTTTTTTCAGTCTCTGAGACTGAAATCAGATTAAAATTACATCTATCTTCCCTCCTCAAGTATCTCTGATTTAGGGACATTGGGTTTAGTGGTTCAGAAGAAAAGTCTCTTTGCTAATTCCTCTTAATAGGCAGGAAAGTCTTTAATTTATTAACCCTTGTCAGTTTAGCTCTGTGAGGGATAATTTATAGTGAAGTTTCCCCATTCTGAAAAATCAAAGCTTCAGTATTCACTAGGCCTAAGGTCAAGTCACCTGACCTTCAAGTATTAGAGCAATGGAGACCCTCCCCCAGAGCCAACACAGCAGAAGATATGCCAAGTAAGGTTAAGACTGCTTTCATTGGACACCCACATGTTTCCGGGTCCTTTGTCTCAGAGAGATTCCTATGCTTAGGTTGTGGGACAGCCCCCCTACCAATAAGAGTTAAGGCCAATTGGGGGGGGTTGGGTTTCTGCACTGGAAGATTGTATAACAATGGGCTGCCTTCTACCTCTCGCTCTCTCCCTGCAGACGCAATGTTGGGTGACAAGGGGGTAGGGTCCTTTCTCATGAGAGAGACCTTAGATTCAGACTCTGAACTCTTTCATCTCACACAGCTCTTTCACACCAACTGCTGGTTACTCAAAAGACCATCATAAATACTGAGTAGCAAATAAACCCATGTATCCAAGTAAAACAGCAAACAGAAATCAGGAGTATTATACAGACTAGAATATGCTGACATAGAAACAAATGTGAATGAGTTCTTTGACTGAGAGCAAGATGAGATCTCAGCTCAAACTGAGAGAGAGAAAACCCAAACTCACTCAAGGAAAAGTCTCCAAAGTCTCTTTAAGTAAGCAAGTTAGAAATCAGGGACATGTTGAACAGCTGGCTTCCCCTACATGTCTGCAGCTTCTTTGGTTCTCTCCTCCCTCTTCTCTCTGACACCAACTCTGTCAGTTGTAAGGACTCTCAGCAATGCTTCAGGATTCTTTTTACAAATTAGGTAGCATGGCTCCTTCTGCATGCAAAGCAGTATGTAAAACACTCCAGGCTTTTGTTGGAAGCCTGCTTACACATAGCTTTAAAAAAGCCATATGCCTAAAAGGAAGAATCAATGTGATTTGGGGTTGTGGGGAAGGGAAAGGATTAGGAGAGTAGAATGGGCAGAGGAAATTGTCAAAAAGAGCAATAGAATCAAAGTCAGAAGAGCTGGATTTGAATCCTAGCTTGGCTACTTCTTAACCATGTGAACATTTCCATATCACTTAGCTTCTTTGGGGCTTGGTTTTCTTCATCTATAAAATGAGAAGGTCCTTTCTAATTTCAAATCCTACCATCCTGTTAAAGAACAAATTTGTTTTATACCCTTATATAAAATGAGAAATATTTTAATAATATTTTTGTAGAATAATAATGTTTTCATAGAAAATATTTATATAATCTCAATTAATTTATCTTTGGATAGAGAAAAACAAACATCTGGGAGGTCATTTCCTCTCAGGGTATAAACCCAGGATGTGTGTGTATGCGCGCGCGCACGCGCGGTGTGGTAATCACTAAGAAGAATTGACTTTCCCCTCCTGATTATGGGGCAGCTAGGTGGCACATAGAGCACTGGACCTGAAGTCAGGAAGACTCATCTTCCTGAGTTCAAATCTAGTTTCAGACACTTACTAGTTGTGTGACCCTGGGGAGAGAAGCAATCCACTGTGGGAGCATTGTAAAGGAAGTCCAGAGAGTCGGGAGTACAATGTAGAGAGGAATGAAGATAGAATCCTCTTTATGATGGAGACAGCCAATCAGAGGGAGAGGCTGCAGGTGCAGAAGGTACTTCCAACACGAGTTCAGGGTGAATGAGTTTCTAGGATGAAGAGGTTTCTGTGACATTGTAGACAAATCTTGAAGAATCAGGATTGTGAAACAACCCCTTTGTAGGGAAAAATCAAACCCCTGGTGGCAGTATCTGATTGGGCCAAATTGAGCTTAGTTCCAGCTTTAGCTCCAAATACATACTGCCCACTTGATAATAATACACTTGGAACATGTAGTCAACCAGTTGAGCTTGGTCTTGGACTTCTGGATGCCTTTTCTACTTTTTGCTTCCTTTCTTGAATGGTGACTAAACGTTTCTAGGTGGATGTTTGCAGACGTGGAAGTTCTTCGACTTTGTGAGTTTTATAGGTCTGGAGGTCTTAGGTCCAATGAGTGGAGCTAATTGATGAGAAAGGAAGCTTGTACATCTGAGGAATCAACCATTGGAAGAAAAAAGAGCCCAAGCTCTTGCCATGGCTTGCCAGAAAACATGGACTTTCAGTGAGACAGTGCAGAACTGAGGCAAAATGCAAAATGTCTAACCAGCAGGTTTTCAAGCTGCTTCATATTTGGAAGATTTTAAGTAACAACTTTCCAGCTGATTTAACAATAGTTAGCACTGCTGCTTATTTAAAGTATTACTGTCAATGAACGCTTGTGAGAGTATATGTTTTAGAATTTCTTTTGTATGTAAGAAATAAATTCTTGTTCCTTGCTTGATTTAAATGGTTCAGAGTGCCCTTCTGTCCCTCCTTTTAGGGAAATTCTAAATGTATTTAGACCTATATATTAAATAATTTATTCCTAGGGTAAATTAAACTTTCACCTAAAAAGATAGGGTTAAATGAGCTCTAGAATTCAGGGGAAAATAAGGAAGCCTAATGGCTCTCATTAAAGTTTCCTAGTACTGAGTCTAGTTCCACTGTACTCCTGGGTTCAGAATATGAGAAACACACTGGAAGGCTTGAGTGGTAGAATTCTTTCAAGGCAGACTCATGCTCTGTGTCCTTGCATTTCAGGGTTCTTGCGCCCCTAGATCATAACATATCTTGGGAAGATCAAGGGTAGGGATCACAGGACTTCCAAGGCAGGGTCAGGGACTTAGCCCGGACAAGTTTCCATTGTCCACTGCTTCCATAGAGGCCCTTAGGAAGATCCTTGTGATATGCCCTTTAGCATGGCAAACCCCTTTTCACTGAAGAACTCAGAAACAGAGTGGGCAGAGAAAGTGAATGTGGTGCTCTCTAGGAATACCCACACTGATACAGAAGCAGGAGTAAGGTTATACAGTTCTGTCCTTCCTGTTAGAGTTAGGGTGAGTTCAAATTCCTCAAATTCCTTACTTTATTTCCGCATACTCTCTCTTTATGCAGATTAGATGGTAGTGAGGATACTTGTGACCCAGGTGTAACCTCTAGGGTCTGAACAGTTTGTCCCACCCGACCTTTCTAGTTCCCCCTGGGGCCAGGATGACCATTGTCTTGGTAAAATAAGATCAGGGAACTTCCCTACAGCTAGCCCCTTAATGTTGGAGTATACATAATTCTTTAATTGAAGAATATTAAAGTAATTATAAATATTATCATGAAATTTGCATAATCTCTTGACTTCCTAAAGGATATATATCCATTTTCATCTTTCTTGATCTCTCTGTATTATCCATCTCATCTGTAGTAGAATAAAAATAATACTTTATACTTACATGTACATCATCACAATCCCATGAATTTGGCAGGGTAATTCTTACTTGTCTAACATTATATAGCCAGAAAGTGGAACCCAGTCCTTCTGGGTTCCTACTTTTCTGCCTTCTCTCCTTTCTTCCCCGGATTCAGAGTGTATGTATGGAGTGGAGTGGTAGGGGTAGGAGTTGGTCCCAGGAGCAGAGGGTACAGATGAGGTATGAGTAGACAAGTGATTTTACTAGATCTTGCACTGAAGTGATTACTAAACCAAGACTGAAGTAATCTTTCAGGATGACGAGGTTCCTGGGGGCATAGTGAATAAATCCAAAGGATTACAGCTGAGTGGGAATAAGCAGATTGGTCGATATCTACAATAACTCCTTGGTATTGGGTGATTTATATTGCTGTTTGAGGACTCAGAATGTGTCAACCTACACAAAGCAACCCTAACCCAACTTTGACTCCAATTCATTTCTAACCCTAACCCTAACTCTAAAGAGGCATTTTCTTAAAAAGGAATAGGATCTTTTGGTGTTATGTTAAAGTTAAACATAAGTTAATCCAGTCTCTCTTGGCAACTCTGTTCATGGGCCAAACTGTCTCACTTTGAAAATTCCATTTCTTTTTCGTGTCTGAAACTATTACTATTTGATAAAAATAAAAAGCAAATGCCAGAGTAGTTAACCCCTTCAACTGAGAACATTTTCAAATTCTTTTTACTTGTGACATTTTCCCCCAAGAGAAGCAGAAACAAATACAGATAGGATAAAAAAGCAACATTCCCTAAAGTTGTTGTTTTTGGTTTTCAGTAGAATGGCTTAGTATTTCTAAGCCTTTTGGCAGGAGGACAATTTTAATTACTTGCCTTAAAAAATCATGAAGAAAAATAGGAGCAGAGAATAATTACAGGGAGGAGACTTTCTTGCCTATAGATGAATTTTTCTTAATCTGGTGGACATAATATTGTGACTCTTTTTGCAGAGGCAAAAACAGGTCAGTCTAATGGAAAACTATATAGAGAGTTGCTATCCCTGTCAGCTTCACCTAGAGTTGGAGGTTGCCTTGGGTCAGATATGTAGTAGTGCATTTTCCTAATATTAAAACTAGAAAATTCATCATTGCAATCTCTGAAGTGCAAGGTAATTAACAAGGATAACAGCTCAGGCAATTGACTATCATACTCTTCTAAATGGTCTTTGCATGAGCAGGAAAATGACAGAGGAATGAAATATTTATTGGACAGTATCCAAATTCTTCCTGTCTCTTTAATAATGCCTATTTGTTGGGTTCTGGGAAGATTTTTAAAAGAACTATGTGTAATGTTAATGGGATATAAGATCTCCCCCTCCCATTAATAGGTCTCAGGTGGAGCCCATAAGGGAAGCTTGTTTAGGGGAAGCTTGCTTGTAGCAAGGCTTTCATACCTTTTTTAATTTCTAATTAGGCACGGAGTCAGAGGGTTATGATGCCCTCTGGCTCTAAAAAAAAAAAAGAGTATATGTACTCTAGTATTTTGCTCTGGGGCTCACTCATTGGAAGTGTTCTTGTGATTTGGTCAGATGAGACTCTGGATATCCAGTAAGGAGCCCCACTGACTTTGGAAACCCAGATGTTGGTGCTTCTCTCTCTGGTAACTATGAAAGTATTGCCTTGATCAGTTGGAACTGGTCTGTTGATCTGTGCTAATTTCTTAGACAGTTAGAAGCCCTGTCTGTTGGTATTTATTCCTCTGCTTGTATTTTCTCTGTAGGTTCTTTGTATTTTCTCTGAAGTTCAGGGTGCTGACTTTCTCCCTGAATTATTGAATGTAATTAAAAAGGTTGTTGGCCCCTTAAACAGTTATCTTTCCTAGTAAAGCAGATCTAAGAACCTGTGCTAGCAGCCATTCTGGGTATGCCAGTGTGGTTGCCATTATATTATGTGATGTGATTTTTTGTTTTACAAGAAAGGTCATTGTTTTGAACATTTATTCATTTACTAAACACCTGCTGGTGCACAGCACTGTATTCAGCCCTGAAGATGGAAAGTCAAGTTGACAAATCTTTACAAAGCACTTACTGCCCAGTACTGTGCTCCTTAGCACTATGAATATGAATATAAAGCAGAAGGACAGTCCTTGCCCTCAAAGAGCTTACATTCTAATGCAGGAAGACAGCACACCCACAAAAGCTAAAAAGTGTGGAGTGGTAATAGAAAGAGAAGCAATGAAATGCTCCCAGTATGGTAACATTGTAAAGGAAGCCCAGAGAGACAGGAGTGCAGCCTGGAGAGGAATGAAGATATGACTGGTCTGGGCATCCTCCTTAGAATGGAGACAGCCAATTAGAGGGAGAGGCTGCAGGTGCAGAAGGTATTTCCAACATGAGACATTCAGGGGTGCATGAGTATCTAGAGTGAAGAGGTTTCTGTGACATAAGAGAAAAATCCTGAAGAACCAGGAGTGTACACTAGGGAGGAATGAAAGTTCATACCTTTATGTATGCTTAAAATGAAGAAAAGCAGCATCACAGAGAGATGGCTTTGGGGTCAAGAAAATCCAGGTTCAAATTTCTCCTCTGATACACAGAGGCTGTGACCCTGGACAAGTCCCTTCATTCTTGTCTGCCTCAATTTTCTCATCTGCAAAATGGAGATAATAGCATCTACATTCAAACATTGCTGTGAGGATAAAAAAGATATTTGTAAAGCAGTTTCTAGATCTTAAAACACTATATAAATGTTAATTATTATTATTTTCATACATTTACTGGATAATACCCTTTGTTCCAGCTTTTATGGATCACTTGCTGAAGGGTTCCTATACTGGTTAAATGGATTAATTAATTAAATTCCCTGTAGTATCCTGTCAAAAATAAAAATAAAGTTATCTTAGTGTGACTTATTTTTATTGAACCTAAGGATTTGTGATAGGGGAGAGGAAAGCTGAATATACCCCATATTTTGGGAGAGTAGATGTTTAAGAGATTAATGAAGAAATGGGTAGAATTCCACAGTAAAATTCAAGACAGAAAAAGTCACCTCCAGAGGAATGGGAATTGTTCAAGAATAAAATTCCAAAGTAAGAAAAGTAATTTTGATGGAAAAGAAAAAGATGAACCTTCTAAAGAGTCTACTCCAGTTGCATAGAGAACTCATTGAATAATAGATTTTAAAAAGACATATATCAAAGAAGGAAGCTGGGGAATGTAGTAAAGAATGAAGACAAAAAAGGGCAATTCTGTAAGAATGCTACCAAGAATACTCAAAGACAGAATGCACAAAGATTGTAAATGCAAGCTAGAACTTATTTTTTATTTTATTTTGTTTTTTAATGTTTGGAGGCAATCAGAGTTAAGTGCCCAAGGGGACACAGCTTGTAAGTGACTGAGGCTGGATTTGTACTCAGGTCCTCCTGACTCTAGGGCTGTTGCTCTATCCACTGAGCCAATTAGCTGCTCCTGGAATTTTTTTCAAAGACTTGCTTTAGCTAGGTTAATGGCAAGGGGAGTCTCAAAGAAAAGATAAAACTGCTATTTGGATTAGAAGAGACCATGAAAGATGAAAAGAGAGAAGGCAGGGTGATTTAACTCAGTTTGCTTGTTTTCCCTCTCTAGGAGAATAATCTAGGTAGTGTAGAATGAAAAAGGAGCATCCCACCTGATGGAATCCTAATAAAGCTGTGCCCAGACCCAATAGTCTAACTTCCTTATGGGCCCCACTGAACAGCAGGCCCATTGCCCCTACCTACCCCTTCACACATAACCCCACTCAATATTTTAATTTCTTCATATGTGCCTCACTGACCACTAGAACAACAGATGTGTCCATGAACTCATATTTCTGACAGAACAGCAGGTGTGTCCATGTGATAGGATCCCAGATACTGCCTCTAGCTAGCCACTGCCCCCAGACCCATTCCTCATATTTCCCACAGATACAGCAGGTATGTCCATGAACTCAACCATAACCACATCCATTTTGACCAGACAAGACCACAATAGTTAGGCAACCAGAAGACAGCACCACCAGGATGTAGAGTAGGATGCTTGACCACCAAATAATAAAGGAGGCCCACTGTAAGATCTTACTGCAGTAATAGTTAAGAACTGACCTAGAGTGAATTTATGATGTAGAGAGGCTTATTATAATACCATTATCATACATATGGGTTTTTCTGTATGCATTGTGGGTAACTGCATTTGCAGTTTCACTGTGGTTAGAACCCCTCCCCTATTACCTAATCTCTTAACAAACCCCTCCTGATTTTTTAATATTCTTAATTTCTGTTATGTAATTACATCTTTACCCCATAAAAATTCATTTTGCTCTCTTTGAAGTTGCTGTTTCCTCTTGGAACTTAGCTCACTTCATGAGAGGTGTCAATCTCAATAAATGCCTATACCTGGATTAGGGGTGATCTGACTGAATTCTTTGAGACAGTTCTACCATAACACATCTTGAAACTGCAACAGTGTTTGGCATCCCTTGGTGGACAGAACCTAGACTGCAATACCACCTACTCACCAAAAGTTCCAGATCTATATTATGTATATTTCAGGGTTCTGAAAGAACTGGTGAATATGATCACTCTCAGTTATCTCAAAACATTGTGCAGAATGGAAAAGGTGGTACCTTAGGATTGGAGACAGGCACAGCTTCCATTTGTCAAAAATGAATTAGGAACTAAACTAAAGAACAGGTCTTCTTTCTTTCTTTGTTCCTGGAAAGGTTCTAGACTATATTAGCAAGTAGTTATCACTAAGAATCTGGATGACTTCCTCAAGTCTACGTACATTTCTTTCTTGATTTGGGTTGAATGCTATGGACATAGCATGCTTGAAGTCCACAAAGCACTCAGCTATATGTCTCATGTTATCCTTGCATAAAAAAGATGGAGAATTATGGGCTAGATAACAGTACAATTAATTGATTGAATAGCCAGATCCAGAGCTTGGTCATTAATGGATTGATAATGCAGGGAGGGAAGTCTTGAGGTGAGTGCCCAAGGGAGTCTATCCTTTATCCGCACTCACATAGATTCTGAAGTGCTATAGGCTCTCATCACCTTCACCTGGACTGTTACAACTGAGTTCTCATTGGTCTATCTGCATCAAGTCCCTCCCCCCTCCAGTCTTTCCTCCACTCAGTTGTCAAAGTGACTATCCTAAAATGCAAGTCTGACCATATCATCCTTTTCTTCAAAAAACCAGTGACTCCCCAATAACCTCAATAGTCTAACTGTTTTTACTTTTCCAATCTCATTAAACTTTACTGGCCTCTATATATACAAGGACCCATTGACTCTGGCCTTTGTGATGCTCCCTGAGTGTGATACCCCATCTCCCGATGACTCCATATCTTTTCACTAGCATGCTGTTCTCTCATGTCTAGAATTCTCACCTTCCTGGTCTCCAACTCTCAGTTTCTCTGGCTTCCTTCACTACTCAGCTCAAATTCCAGTTATGCAGGAGGCTTCTGTGAGTCCCCCCAACTTCTAATGCTTTCCCTCTGAGATCATCTGTCACTTACACTGTGTGTATCCTGTATGTATATTTGTGTGTGTGTGTGTGTGTGTGTGTGTGTGTGTGTGTGTGTGTGTGTGTTTCTTCCCCCCAATGGAATACGAGCTCCTTCAGGACAGGGACTGAAAAGGTTTCTTTCCCTTTAACGTCTCTCCTCTCTGGAAAGGAGAAGAAAAAGAAAGTTTCTAAAATTACTGCAAATACTTGCTTCTCCCTTGCCTTGCTACCCCTTGTGGCCACTCCCTTTTGGAGAAGTGCCGAAGTTCAACATTTCAGGTATTTGGGAAACCCAAAGTTTGCTGGGTTACCAGAGTCAACTTTCGCATCTGTCTCCATGGCAACACTTGCAGGGAGCCAAGAGAGGATTACATTATTATTATTATTATCATAATGTAAGTTACATTGTACCTTTAAGGACCTTTTCATATTGAGCAGTTTAGTGATGAAAATGACAGAAAAACCAATTTTGAATAAATGAAAATATTTATATCAATTTCAGATGATATGAGACACGAATGCTGTCACCAATGAACATTTTAATATGTAAAAAGAGTGAGAGAATAAGTTTGTTTTGACAAAACTCTAATATGTGTATATGAAAAAGCATAGCTCTCAGATGGAATATGAAATTTGGGACAGAAAATGAACTGTGCAGTGACTATAAAGACTCACTTGACCTTGCCAATGATATAGAGTGATTCCTTGCTTATGTGAGAATAACTTGATGGTGTAAAGAGGCAGAGAAAGATCTTTTATTTATTACAAAAAGGAAAAAAAATAAATGCAAAGAAGCATAATTTCAAGGATATTAGATGGAATATTATGATGGAGGGCTACTTCAGCTCATTTTCTTATAATTATTTTACATTTGATGATGCTAAAAATAACAAAATCGAAAATCATAAAAACATTTTGAGAGTGAGGAATGATTTTTAAAAGGATTATCAATTTGGTAGAGGAAATGAGGAAGCTATGGCTTTTTAAGTGAAAGATGAGTCACTGAGAGTTGAGACTTATTTTAGAGAAACTGGGTAAATGAGCCATATATGTGCATATAGATCAGTGGTTCCCAACCTTCCTAATGCCATGACCCTTTAATACTCGTATGTGGGCATATCTGCATGTGGGCGGACCTGCCTGGAGAGGGATAGAGAAGCAGTGTCTCGGTTCCTAAGACCATCAGAAATATGTGTTTTCTGATGGTCTTAGGCGACCCCTGTGACCCCTGTGAAAGGGTTATTTGACCCCCAAAGGGGTGACGACCCACATGTTGAGAACCGCTGATATAGATGTATGTATACACACACATGTATGCATATATACATACACACATGCACACACATACGTATGTGTGTATATAGGTAGGGAGTGAAGCTACACAAACACACAGACACACACATGTCTGACAGAGGAACCTGAAAGAGCTGGAGAGAGCAGATAGTTAAATTTTCAATGTACCTCAGAAATAAGCAACTACTACAAACCAGGACTTGTTTTGTTTATTGTCTAGACTTGAGAAGGTGATGGAAAAAGTGCTAATAATGCAGATTAAACTTGAAAGTGTGTTGTGAGCACATCATTTTCCCTGGAGAACTGGTTGTTAAACATTTACTAGCACATTCCTGGAGAGAAGACCCAAGTAGGAAGAAAGGCTTCCTTCAAAAGATGAAGCCTGAGTTGTATTGTAAAGAAAGAGAGATTCTCAGAGTTGGAGGGAAGTAGGGAGTGCATTCCACACTGGGATGGTCAGTTCCAAAGCATGGAGAAAGTCGAATGCTAGTTTTAATGCCAGTTTGAAAACGGAGCAGTTAATTTAAATCCTTTTTTTTATTTATCTAATAAGAATTCATGAAAAATCTATATTAGACTTGATGGCTACAGTTTCCAAAAACGTTATTAGTTTTTTGGTTAGTATAGGGGCAAACAATTTCATGTTTTAGTTTTAGTTTAGTTTTTTTTCAAAGAGAGATAGAGCTCTTTGGTACTCGACTTCTATGACATTTTTGTCAGGTCTGAACAAAGACACTGTGAGGTGTATGTTTGCTAATTAGACATTTTCTCATCCATTAAAATGCCATTGAACAAATTTTTGAATTATTTTTGTTAACTTAAAAACAATAAAAATCTGTAAACTGTAAATTTAGTATGTCAATGTCTCTAGTTCTCAAAATTCTTGTGTTTTTGATTTCATCATTGTATTTTTAAATATTTTATCTTGTATCAAACTTGTATACATCTTGCATCTTACTTATTTGTGTATAGCTCTCTGTTCCTCCTTAGAGAGTAAGTTCTTTGACATTGTGTATTTATCAATGACATCATTGTGTGTATCTTTGTTCTTCTACTGCCTAGTCCATCTTTCAAATGGTAGTGAGAAGAGTATATCTGTAGGAAAGTGAATCCCAGCTTTAGCAGATGAATGTTTTATTACCACTGATCCTGCTACGCCATTTCAGCAAATGCCTAAGCTAATTATGCCAACAATTAGCTGGTTATTAAAGGTAAATGCATCAGTAGGGGCTTATAAGCTATGGTTTTATGAGTCTAGACCTATAGAATGCCTTGAACCTGGGATAGTTATCTGTCCAGAGACCTAACCTGTTAGTGTGACCAGTCTATGTGTTGGATGGTATGGTGTGGTGGGTAATCTGGAGCTGGGAGAGTTAAGCAGGAAGGACCTATTAACTGTGTCATATTCACCATATTATAGATATTTTTTCTTTTTTATTTTTTTGGAGAGCAATTGGGATTAAGTGACTTGCCCAAGGTCACATGGCTAGTAAATGTTAAGTGTCTGAGGGCAGATTTGAACTCAGGTCCTCCTGACTTTACTGCTGGTGCTCTATTTACTGTGCCATCTAGGCATCCCCTAGATTTTTTTTTAATGCTTTCTCAGTATAGTGGACTTAAATTACTGGACCTGGAATCATAAAGGCCTGAGTTTGAACCCTGCTTTCCACACTTATTGGATGTGTGACCATGAGCAAGTGGCTTAACTTCTTTGAGCCTTAGTTCCTCTTCTGTAAAATTTGACACAATGTCTGTAATATCTACCCCCCAAGCAAAATGAAATGTCATTTATTATTATGTCTTTGTATATGCTTTGATATATATATCATA
The DNA here is from genome assembly GCA_028627135.1 of Pseudochirops cupreus. NCBI lineage: Eukaryota > Metazoa > Chordata > Mammalia > Diprotodontia > Pseudocheiridae > Pseudochirops > Pseudochirops cupreus. The sequence goes on from CM053581.1 coordinate 375,039,722, forward strand.
CATATTTAAAGTATATATATATATATATATATATATATATATATATATATATACACATATATATATGTATATACTTTAAGGTATGTGTTAGTATATATGTATATTTTTATTTTTCCTTTTTTTTTTCTTTTTGGAAGGCAATTGGGGTTAAGTGACTTGCCCAAAGTCACACGGCTAGTTAGTGTGTCAAATGTCTGAGGCCAGATTTGAACTCAGGTCCTCCTGACACCAGGACCGATGCTCTACTCACTGCACCACCTAGCCGCCCCTTTCCCTTTCTTTTTAAGGTAGCAGATTGTGAAGATTTCCTCTAGCTTCTGGTTTAAATGTGTAAGGGGTTGTTGTTGTTGTTGAGTCATGTTTGACTTCATGAATCTATTTGGGGTTTTCTTGGCAAAGATATGGAGTAGTCTGCCATTTTTTTCTCTAGCCCATTTTACAGATGAGAAAGTAAGGCAAACACCATTAAGTGACTGATCCGTGGTTATATAGCTAATCAGTGTCTGAGGTCAGATTTGAACTCAGGAAGATGAGTCTTCTGACAATGCTTTATTCACTAAGCCATCTAGCTACCCAAAAGGTTTTGTAAGGCTCCAAATAAAGAATCTGATGAAAGTTCTCACTAGTTGTTCATGAAACACTAGGAACTGTTAATCTACCAATCTCCTGTCCTTTGCCATAATGTTTATCTGAAAAAAAAACACTTTTAAGGGATGCAAGGCAGGCAGGCATTGTCTATGTCAGCTGACTTAATGGAATAAACCCACATTAATACCATCTGTTTGGTTGGATTGCATATCATTGCGTATCTAGATCACAGGGAGGGAACCTGTGACCTTGAGGCCATATGTGATGTAGATGAACAGGAAGAAGCAAATATTGGCATGATGAAAGGAAAAAATCCTTAATTATTAGAACTGTCCAAAAGTAGAATGAGCTGTTTTAGGAGGTAGTTGGATTTCCATCTATGGAGGTCTTTGAGAGAAGGCTGTATTATTCTTTGCCAAGGATGTTATAAAGGTGATTTTTGTTCAGGTGTGTATGAGTTACACTGGATGGCCTCTGAAGTCTGATCTAATTCACTAACTTTTTTGGTTTTTTTTGCATTGAGGGGTGGGGATGATTCTAGATTGAATAATTTCCAACTACTTCTCCTGCTGTGAATAGATCTAAGAGATATTCCCTGGAAGATCCTGTCTAAGGCTAGAATACAACCTTGAACAAGGGATCAATTTTCATCTGGGGAACTTGCTGCAAAGATATTTTTCTAGGTTAAATGTTTTCTTTCTAATTTGACCTTTGTTTGACTTTAAAAGGCCAAATTTTATGTAATCTAAATTGTTCATTTTATATCTATGATCTGCTATATTTCATTTTGAGTTACAAATTCTCCTTTCTCTAGAAATCTTCCCTTTCTCCCTATAGATATGGATAGGTAATTTCTCCCTCGTTCCTCTAATTGGTCTATGATGTTAACCTGTAGGTACAAAATCACATACCCATTTAGAGTTTATCTTTGGGTAAAATGTTGGTCAATACTTGGTGTAATAGTAATCAGTTTAGCAAGATACTTAGCACTTAGTGCTAAGTGTGGAAGGTGCAAACTCTGTCCCTCTGTTGAGAAGGCTTGAACTCCCCTGTTGATGTGGAAGAAGGGGATTGGCTGAGGTGTGTACATAAGCAAGAATTCCAGAAACAGACAGACAGAATTGGAATTTTGCTCCCCTTGAAGGAAAAATCCTGGAGACTGAAGCCAGCTGAGGCAGAGAGAGAGAGAGAGAGAGAGAGAGAGAGAG
>CM053581.1:375042017-375059572 GCA_028627135.1 Pseudochirops cupreus
TAGCCTGGGGGAGGGGGGAAATACTGGGATGGCTGTTTTGGGGTGGTGGGCGGGGGAAAGACGGGGAGAAAATATGTAACTCAAAAAAATTTAATAAAGAATCTCATATTTAAAAAAAAAAGAAAGTAAAGAAAGAAAAAAAATATGTTTACCTTTCATAGATAGCTAGAGGAATCAATTAACTCAAAGGAAACGTATTGAAATGGCATAGCATAAATAGTGGTTAAAAAAAACACTTCTCACAAAAACTCAGGGTATGATTCTCCCATGAATATGCACATGGGAAGAGTGAGCACATATATAGACTACCCAGCCAAGAGGCATACCCATCGGGACCACATGCGGCAAAGACAATTTACATCTTCAGCACCGTAGGACTTCCAATGTTTTTTTTCTCATGGTTTCCTTACTAGTTGCTTCCTCTTGCCACAGCAGCTCTGCTAGGCAGATTGTTTCTCTGGGTGCCCTGGGCTTAGTTCTCTCTACCACTCAGTACTACACCTGGATTCTGCTGGTCATAGCACCTTCAATTGGATGAACTGCTTTTGCTATATGGCTCCATTGCTAATGAGGAATAGGGCATAAGGAATTCCAAGATAAGAGAGAAATCCCCTTCCCTCTGCTGTTCTTTAGTAGAGATGTAATGGAAAAGGCAAAAAGTAAATCTCTCTCAAGAGCTGTGATCATTTTCCATAGGTGACAAATATAGTAAAAACATTAAAGCAGTCAAAATTGGAGGGCTATATGAAGACAAGAACACTAATGTATTTTTGGTGAACTTAAAAATCAGCCACATGGTTCTGGAAAACACCTAGGAATTTTGCAAAATAAAAGATAATATTCTGTTTATACCCTCTGACCTAGTGATCTTATTCCTGGGCATAACCCCGAAGAATTTAATGAGAAACAGAGAAAAACAAAGTTGGTGGGCATTGAATGAGGAATAGCCAAACAAATGTTGCTATATGAATGTAATGGAATATTATTGTTTCAGAAAAAAATGATGACTACAAGGAATTCAGAGAAACATGGGAAGACTTGCATGAAGATATGTAGAACAGAGAAAGCTGACCCAAGAAAACCACACATAATGATTTCAGCAATGCAAATGAAAACCCTCAAAGGCAACTTGAGTTGGATGAATTACAATGAACTATCTTAGTTGTAGAGAACAGAAGATTAAGCAAACATCCTCTCCTTGGTAGAGAGATGGAAGATGGGGTAGTATGGAATTTTGAATATACTGTCATATCTAACAACTTTTGTAATTTGACAATTCTCTTTCTTTGTTACAAGAGATTTATCAGGGTACAGGAGTATACAATGAAATGACTGTGATGAAAAAAAATCCAAAAAAGCAGAAAGAAAAAAGTGGGTGTTGGGGCAGTTACTAAACTTGCCTGAAAATTAACATCTGATTTTCTAATCTTTTATGTAGTCAGAGATTGCTGATTTTTTTCACTTGTGTTTATTATTGATTGATTTTGTCTATGGGTCATTGGCTTGTGTTAGATCAAAGTTCCCTTCTCCACTGTGTAAATCTTACTCTGACTATATCTATGTGACCTGATTTCTTATGACTACCTCATTATTTGGATGGAAATGGTCAGGTAGGAATGGTAGGAATTATCCTTTTCAATGGATGAAAAGTTGCTTTGGCTTTTATTTCATATATTTTTCAGCTACTCAGACTGGGACCATGCCCCAAGTTTGTACTCTTTTCCAGGAAAGTCCATTTATCCATGCAATTTCATACCTGGAAATAAAAGTAAATTTCATAACAAAGCGCTTCTCTTTTTGGAAAAACTGAATTCCATAGAATGACTAGTAAGAGCAGGATGGGGGTGGGGGTGGGTCAAGAGCCAGAATGTGATGGGCAAAATTATTTTGAATTTCTGCTTATGGAAGAGTAGGATGACTAGGAAATGACTGGAGGGAGATCTTACCACTGGTTATATTCCATCCATTTGTATCAGTAGAATATTTGTTCTATCCAAGTTTATCTATATTTGCAGGTGATTTAAATCTGTCATGATTTAACTAAACATATGTTCTTTTTATTTTTACAATATTGTTTTGTATTGTGAGCTTTAAAATGTCAACAAACATTGATATAAAATATCAACATATGAAGGTGTCCCAAAGTCTTAATGGCTAAGCCATTTAGTTGGTGACTTGGTGTCTAAGATTTTTGGAACACCTGTACATACATAGAAGCAAATTGAGACCTTTTTCTTAAAGAAAATATTACTACATAAATACTCCTCTAGTCTAAAGCCCTTTGTAGACAAATCTGAAAGCAGGAAGGCTTATTAGTACTTCTAGGAAAATAATCTCATTTACTAAATCATTTTTCCCTTCTCAAAATCTTTCTGTTAGGAACCTGGATAAAGGTTGAGAATGATCTTAAGGTGACAGAAAATGAATTAAGGGTGGTAATTAGTCTTAGAGAAGGAATTTTCATATTTCAGTCATTTTTTCAGTTGTCTTTTTTTCCCCCTTGAAATGTCATCCAGGTTTTTCTTTTTCTTTTTTCTTTTTGTAAACAGTATTGTATTGTTTTCCCATTAATGTGTAAAGACAGCTTTGAACATTCGTCTTTAAGTAAGATTCTGAGTTTCAATTTTTTTCTCTTTCCCTTCCCTGCTTTTCCCCTAAAATGGCAAGCAATCTAATATTTGTTATACTGGGTGAAATCATGTAAATATATTTCACATTAGTCATGTTGGGAAAGAAGAAACAGCAAAAGAGAAAGGCCGCAAAAAGTTTTAAAAAAAGAAAATAGTGTGCTTTGATCTTCATTCATACTCCATAGTTCTTTCTCTGAACATAGATTGCATTTTCTATCATGAGTCTTTTGGAATTGTCTTGGATTGTTGCATTGCTAAGAACAGTTAAGTCAATTGTAGTTGATCATTGCACAATGTTGCTGTTACTGTAAACAATGTTTTCCTGGTTCTGCTCACTTCACTCAACAGAATTTCATGTCTTTCCAGGTTTTTCTGAAATCTGACTGCTCATCATTATTATTTTTTTAATATTTCTTTTTTAAAATTTAGAATTTGTCCCCAGTTACATGTAAAAACAATTTTAATATTCATTTAAAAACTTTGAGTTCCAAACTCTCTCCCTTCCTTACTCCTTACTCCCCCTCATCAAGAAGGCAAGCAATTCAATATAGTTTATATATGTGTAGTCATGCAAAACATATCTGTAATAGTCATGTTGTGAAAGAAATTGTAGACAAAGAAAAGCTCAAGACAAATAAATAAAGAAAAAACATGCTTCAATCTGTATTCAGATACCATCCATTCTTTCTCTGGAGATGGATAGTATTTTTCATTATAAGTCCTTCAGAGTTGTCTGAATAGCTAAGTCATTCACAAGTGATCATCTTAGAATGTTGCTGTTACTTTGTACACAATATATTTCACTTTGCACTTTTGCACACTTGCACATGCAAGTCTCTCCAGGCTTTTCTGAAAATATCCTGCTCATAATTTCTTATTGCACAGTAGTATTCCATTACCTTAATAAACTACAACTTGTTCATCCATTCCCCAATTGATACGCATACTATCAACTTTCAGTTCTTTGTCAAATGTACCTATTTTGACCATATCTTGGTATAGGGTGTGATATTGGTCTATGCCTAGTTTCCGCCATATTATTTTCCAGTTTTCCCAGCAGTTTTTGTCAAAAAGTGAGCCCTTATCCCAGAATCTGGAGGCTTTGGATAGTACAGTAGAAAAGTATAGTACAGTATGGCATGGTATGGTATGGTATGGTATGGTATGAGAGATTACTATAATCATTTACTATTATGTGTTGTGTACCTAACTATTCCACTGATCCACCACCCTATTTCTTACCTAGTGCCAAATACTTTTGATGATTGCTGCTTTATAAGACAGTTTTAGATCTGGTATGGCTAGACCACCTTCCTTTGTATTTTTAAAAAAAATTAATTCCCTCGATATTGTTGACCTTTTGTTCTTCCAGATTAATTTTGTTATTTTTTCTAGCTCTATAAAATAATTTTTTGGTAGTTTGATTGGTATGGCACTGAACAAGTAAATTAGTTTAGTTACAGTTGTCCTTTTTTATTATATTGGCTCAGCCTAGCCATGAACAATTGATATTTTTCCAATTGTTTAAATCTGACCTTATTTGATTGGAAAGCATTTTAAATTGTGTTCATAGAGTTCTTGGATTTGTCTTGGCAAATAGACTCCCAAATATTTTGTATTATCTACAGTTATTTTAAATGGAATTTCTCTTTCTATCTCTTGCGTCTGGACTTTGTTGGTAATATATAGAAATACTGATGATTTGTGTGGGTTTATTTTATATCCTGTAACTTTGCTAACGTTGTTAATTATTTCAAGAAGCTTTTAAACTGCTTCTCCAAGATTCTCTAAGTATGCATCTGCAAAGAGTGATAGTTTTGTTTTTTCACTGCCTAGTCCAATTCCTCTTTCTAGATTCAATAGCCTCTTTCACAGAGACTGCACACAAATTCTTGAAGTAACAGTACAATCTATGGGCAGTCATCTCCCAAAAGCCCATTTTTCCAGTTTTTCAGGGTGATCCTGATGCTAGCACCCACTTAAGTCAGGTTTGATCTGGGGGTGAGGCACTCATAAGTTATTGAACAGTTAACAAAAGGAGATGTACTTAGCCCCAGCAGCGAGGTTATGCAACAACAATAAAGTTGTGCCCTTTTATAGACAGTGCCCCCGTGTATCCATATGGAAATGTGTTTTATCAACGGGGTCAGATGTGCTGACTCTTGCAACTTTCAGACATCAACTAAATTCAAAGGCCCCTCAATTCCACCTGAGTGGGACTTTTTTTCTCTTTAGGTAACTAAGAAGTTATGCCAAGGGTGGCAGGGACCCATCAGGTCCTGAGAACAGGTTTGTCATCTTTTAGGAAAAGATAATAGGGTTTCTTTTTGGAGGGGGAGAAGGAATGACCTTGGCATATACTAGTCCTATGATACCAGTCATGGCTAGGACCATAGAAATAAGATGAGGAGCATTTCTTTCTTTATAAAACTACTGTAACCATTACTGTGTGAAGAGAACAAGGAATGTTCTTGAGAAGAGACTTCATTTATTATCCTGAATGTACTCAATGGTGTGTGACTCTGTCCTCAGAGGTGAAGAAAAATAATTTATGGTTACAGTGAGAATTTAAGGTGATTCTGACTGTGATTATTCACAATGTGATCATTCTGTCTAAAATATTATAATGACCTATATCTGTTTTATTATTGATTTCATTTTAAATAAATTATAAGTTCAATAACTTTATTTTTAGTTCTAGGAGATTAGGGGATATAATATATAATAATATAATGTACTTATATACATATATACACATTATTAGGAAAGGAGACTTCTCCAGTTTCTTAAGTAATAAGATAAGGGCTCTAGGGCCAATATTTTATTAATAGAACTCTGAGCTTTGTTGATTAATGGGGAGACATTTTAAAATTTTAATAATTCATAAAAAAATAACCTCAGCACTGAATTACCTTAAAGTTCAAGATGATAAGATTAAATATGTAAAAGAATAAAGAAGCAGGCTGAGGCATGTTTACCCTCACTTGTGCCATATTAGTTATTGCAAAAATTACTTTCTTGGTTCTGTTCACTTCACTCTTCATCAGTCCACATGCATCTTCCCAGATTTTGCTGAATTTGTCCCTTATATCACAGTATAGAGCACAATCATCAAACAGCCTTTGGGCTGCATGTGGTTCCAAACATACATATATACATAGCATACATTACATTACATAACATAACATATGTAACACACACATATATATTTGTGTCTAATGGTAGCCATATGGTGAGGTGGAAGGGGGGAAGAAAAAAAAGAAAAATAATGAAATTTACATGACAATTTAGTTATATATTTAAAAGGAATAGCAAGTTGCTCATAATAGATTTGCAGTTTCATATGCAATCTTTCTATCATACTATGTTATGGAAATGCTTGTTTTATTTCATAAATTTTTTAAAGACTATGTGCCCCCACCACCAAAACAAAACCAAAACAACAACTTTACAGTCTAGTATTTTGTATTTTAGTAACTCTTAGTCAATAATGAGTTTAAATATTGGTTTTTCTTATCTTGTAATGGTGGATAAATCCTAGGGTTTATTATTTCATATTTAGTTTAGATAAAACACTTAGAGATTCCTTATGTTCATAACAAGTTTTTTTTAGAATTTTATGAATATCTGAAGTCTTTGAATTCTTTTTAAAAAATATTTATTTATTTTTAATTTTTAACTTTCACTTTTATAAGATTTTGTGTTCTAAATTTTTCCCCTTCCCCTTCTGCCCCCCAAGATGGTATACAATCTGATATAAGCTATACATGTACAATCATATTAAACATATTTCCACATTAGTTATATTGTGGGGGGAAAAATCAGAACAAAAGAGAAAAATCATGAGAAAGCAAAAACAAAGTAAAAATAGTATGCTTTGATCTGCATTCAGACTCCATAGTTCTTTCTCTGGATAGCATTTTCCATCATGAATCTTTTGGAATTGTCTTAGATTATTGCATAGCTGGAAAGGATTGAGTCAATCATAGTTGATCATGGCAGTGTTGCTATTACTGTGTACAGCGTTCTCATGGTTCTGCTCACTTCACTCAGGATCAATTCATGTAAGTCTTCTCAGGTTTTTCGGAAATCTGCCTGCTTGTCATTTCGAAGCCATTTCCCAATTGATGGGCATCCCTCAGTTTCCACATTAAACTAACTTGGAGAGAAAATAGCCTAACCTTAAAATGAGTCTAGTTCCAGACTGCCTCCCTTAGGGAGCCCAGTTCTAAACTGCAGTACACATGCATACATGCATGTGGAACACTCTGAGAGAAATAAAACAATGGATATAGCCTAATCCTATTTGTCTTTCTTAGACCAAACTCTGTGAGGTTGACAGAGTAAAGCTTTGTTCTAGATTTGATGGAAAATACAATGATTAAAGAAAGTGGTGCCTGACTTCAAGGAGTTTATAATCTGATAGTAATCTAGTAGTTTGAGGGCAAAACTTTTTTTATTCAACGCCATTAGACAATCGTAGATGACATCACGTAATTATTGCAATCCTGGAATGATGGGGTACAGGCTCTAGGAAACCCCTTGAACTCTGACTGAATCTTCCCACTTGATAATGCATTTGCCTGAGCCCATAAACCTTTCATTATTGCTAGGCCCAAATCTGTTGCTCTTGACCTAGCCTAGCCCTCCATTGTCCAGCTACATTCCTATCAAAATATCTATACCCAAATCTGTTACCCTTAGACTAGCCTAGTCCTCCATTGTCTGCCATCTCCAGGTAGCCTTCAGCTGTTTCCTGCCCATAATCCCATTCCTGGAGTCTGACCTCAGACCCATCAAAGATCTTCTTTAGACTCTTCCTCAAGACCCTCTCCAAACGCCTCCTCTAGATCACTCCTAAATCCTCCCAGTCTTTCTATATATAAGATCCATCTTGCCTCCATGAGGGGATTGAGATTGATCTAGTGCAGACTCACTCTGTGACAGATTATTCTGGCCTGCTTGTCCAATACAAACTTTAAAGATACTTAGGCTCCTTAAGAGTTTACCCATTATGGAAGATCTTTAATAAACTGTTTTACTTTGAGAGAAGACTTGAGTCAAATTCATTCAGCAGGATCTGGCGTGTTGATATTTTGGGGTCTTGAGCACCCTTAAACCCTAAACCTCAACATTTATAGTTCCCTAACTGGGAATTGAACCCAAGTCATAGCAGTGAAAGTGCCGAATCCTAGCTACTAGGTCCCACCAAGGGCCACCAGGGAACCATAAATGTTGATGTTTAAGGTATAGGGGTGCTTAAGACCCTAAAATACTAACAGGCTGGGTCCTGCCAAATGAGTTCAACTCAAGCCTTCTCTCAGCCAAAGTAAAGCTTACTAAATATTCACCATAATGGGTAGACTCTTAAGGAGCCTAAGTATTGGTGAAGCTTGGATTGACAAGCAGGCCAGAATAATGTGACACAGACTGAGCCTGAGCTAGACTGAATCTGACCCCTGAGGCAAGATGGATCTTATATATAGAAAGACAATGGGAGGATTTAGGGGTGGTCTACAGGAGGAGTTTGGGGAGGGTCTTGAGGAGGAGTCTAAGGAGGATCTTTGATGGAACTGAGGTCAGACTCCTGGAATGGGATTATGGGTGGGAAATAACTGAAGGCTATCTGGAGATGACAGACAAAGGAGGGCTGGGCTAGGTTAAGATTAATAGATTTGGGCCTAGCCATAATGAAAGATTTATGCCTCATCCAGTGGGAAGATTCAATCAGAGTACAAGGGCTTTCTCAGAGCCTGTACCCCGTAAGGAGGGGATATCAGAGAGGAAAATTAGACTGGAAAAGATATAAGGGAATGTAGAGAAAAGTGGGTGTGAGTTCAAGTCATGCCACTGGTTTTTCTTAGGTATTTGAAGCCTTCCTAAACACAAGCTCTTTCTTGGAAGTCATGGGTAAGATCAGAATTGTTTTGTTTTCATGTAAACTGTTTTGAATTGGCAGTGTGTTTCAAACTTTCCAAAATTGTCATGGTTCAGAGATTGTTTTTTAATTTACACTTCCATGAGAACATAAAAATTTGTGAATGGCCTAAGGCATAATTGCATAATCAATCTAGTTCATTACCTGTCTCTGACAGTGGTATGAAGGGGCACATTTTTGGAAGGAAGAGAATTCGCTACACCAGGGACTTGCCTGTTCTAGTTGAACCCGGGATTGTAGATATAAGAAGTAGGAGCTAGGAGCAGAAGTTGAAATGAGGGGATTTAAGTCTTGTCAACTTGAATTTAAATGAAAACAGCCAACATAGCAAAATTGAGATCTTCAATCAGGGTGGGTGAATTGCAGCTGGAGGCACCATATACAAGGGCTACTGTGCCGTAGGAGGGGGCTGGGAACAGCTTTTGTATAGGATGTGAAAGCAGAGAAAATTACTAAACTAGAGAAGGGAGGGGTCATGCATCTCATAGTTTCACAAGGTAAATTGCTTTGCATAACAAGCAAAAGTCCATAAAGAAAACTTGGGAATCTCTGGTTGGGAGAGTTTGGGAGACTTACAAAATAATCAGATTCCTAGTAAATCTGAGCTATTATATTGTCAATAGGAGCAGGCAGAGTTCCCAGTGATTCTGCAATTTTGTTGGGGTAAGATTGATACTTATGTACAAGAAAAGATTTTGAGAAGATCTAGACGGGATTAAAGAGTGGCAAGTAGGCTGGGGTGGGCCAGGGGTGCAGACAATGAAAGAAGTTAAGTGGTCTGGGCTGAGTTGGAAGAGCAAGGTGAAAGGGAAGTTAAAAGGATTATTAAGTATCTAGGTGGGCTAGGTTGGACCTGATGCCTCAGGGGAAAAGCCAGAGGCTGGGCTTTTTCAATGACATTATCTTTCCCTTTTAGGGGTTCATGTCCCCATGTCCCTATCATTTCCATCACATTTGGGGAGCTTTAACTTTCCAGGGAAGAATTTACTCTTCCAGTGCAGATAGTTCATTCCTTTGCCTTGAGCACTTTTAAGGAATGGCCTGGGGCTGCTGAATAATTGCAATTATGCCTTAGACAATTTACAAATTTTTATGTTCTCATGGAAGAGCAAATTTAAAACAAAGAGGTTAAATGATTTTCCCAGGCTCACTCAGTCAGCAAGTATTAGAGATGGGACTCTAACTCTGGTCTTCCTTGATTCTAAGGCTAGCCCTCTATCCCCTGTGTCATTGATGAGGGATAGGTTTTGGGGAATTTCTAATGAGAAATCCTTCCTAGGTTCAAGTCTGAAAAGAATTACAGTATTTTGGTATTGTATTTTGGTAGATTTACAAAAGTTTATTGATTCACAGGACAAAAGGGGTAGCCTGGCTAGGAAAAGCTCGCAACGGGCAAGGGGGGGAGTCAGAGAAAGTCTGGAAGTGTGATGCTCTGCAGTGGGCAGATGGCCTAGCAGAATGCCTACCTGATCTGCCAGAAAAGGCTAGAGCTACCAAGAGCCGGCTGCTGGGAAGTTCTAAGGGCCAGAGAGGCATTTTTAAAGATACAAAGCTATCAATCATAAGTTCATTAGACTAATGAGGTGTACAAAGGTGGAGTTAGGGAGGGACCAGGGAGTGGTTAATACTTAAAGGGACATGCACCCTTCACATCAACTGCACGTGTGTTTTACCCATAATACACTGGGACAAACAGCAGGAGGGAAGGGGCAGGGGGTGTGATTTGAGCCCTGAAATGTCATAAGGTTGACCAGGGGTCACAGATTTGAGGTCAGGTTAAATGAGATGCACTCATCCTGATTTCCTGATTTGCAAGTGGATGGGTTGGGTTTGCTAGGACAAAAGGAGGTAGTACCTTGAATGAAGAGTTAATAGTTTGAGAGGAAATACCTCTAGGCTGGGGCTGGGAAAGACACAGTACATCTGGGGGGAAGGGGAGAAACAGTTAAGAAATGTGGCTTTTACAACTTAACACAAAACTGAATTAATAAAATCATGAAGTTACCCCAAAATATATTACATAGGCCATTCAGCACCTCTTCATCATGCTACCTTCCACATATAGCCTTATATTGTTACTTTTTTATGTGTCCATTTAATCTCTGGGCTAGTAACATATTTCTTTATGTTCTCTATGTTTCCTAGCACAATACTTTGCTCATCATATCTAGATAATTAGATCCATTATCTCATTAATTTGAATTTTTCTCCATCAATGCAGAGCTCAACCACTCTACCTTCTCCTTCTGTACAATTGTCCATGTTTTTCTGTAATTCTTCCATACAGGATTTACTTAACATGTTGGAGGCCCTTCTTAGTTTTTTTTTATACATCAGGGAGCTTCATCTGTTGTCTCTCATTTTTCACTACACTCTTTTTCCAATCACGTATCCTTGATGTTCTTTGTGTCAATTCTCGAATGAAAATCATTATTCCTTATCAGCCATAACTTACTTACACCTATTATCTTTGGTGTTACTTCTAACGTTGATTTTCCTAATATTATCATGTCCCAGGATTTAAATACAGTATTACAGAGAGAATCTTGGTATTAAAGATGTTGATTTTTGTAGCAGTAAATAATTTGGAATCATTGAAAATACCATGCAATTTCCCAAATGGAACGATTCAATCTTCTCTTTCTATTTAATCCAGATTCTGATTGATATAGGCCATCAGCAAATGCATCAAGATGTACTTATAGATGGGCTAAGTGAGAAACTGATCTAGTCTGAGTGACAACCATTTTCATTGACATTGTTTCTCCAACGTGAATTGTTAGACCAATCTGGATTCTGTTGACGTAACTTGGCAGATTTCTGCAACGTCCCACATTTTTAGTTTGTGCACATGGAAAGTGCATAAGGACTAGTAAATATTTGTTGACTGATTGACAAATTAAGCATAAATAAATTCAATTTCATTCAACAAGTATTTTTAAAGTGTTTGCCATATTAACGGCACTATGCTAGGTTATTGGGGATAATGAACAAATTCTTCCCTGAAGGTACCCCCATTCTACTAGGGCAGTGGTTCTCAACCTTCTTAATGCCACAAGCCTTTAATACTCATATGTGGGTGTATCTGCATGTGGGCGGACCCACCTGGAGACAGATAGAGGAGCTGTGTCTCGGTTCCTAAGACCATCGGAAATATGTGTTTTCCGATGGTCTTAGGCAACCTCTGTGACCCCTGTGAAAGGGTCATTCAACCCCCAAAGGGGTTGTGACCCACAGGTTGAGAACTGCTGTACTAGTGGGTAGACAGGAATAGTATACATAGTTAAGAAAATGTAACACGTGTGCAAAATAGAGAGGAAGTCATTTCAGGGGTTGGGAGAATAGTAATTACTGGGAACATCAAGAAGACCTCTTTTAGATGGTGACATTTGACGTTAACCTAGACATTCTGAATAGAGGAGAGTAGGGAGAAAATTTCCACTCTGTGGTACAGTCTATACAAATACCCAGAAATGGGAAATAGAATTGATATGACTTGGGGTTGCTGGGAACCCCAAATGTCAGGGTACAGAGTGGCATCCACCTGGAATGAATTCACACACTCAGACCTTCTTGTAGTCAAACTACATGGTTTATTGTAATGCCAATAGGATAGGGCAGGGTACCTAGTGAACCTGCAACTTGGTGTGGGTGAGACTGATGCTTACTAAAAGGACAGTGCAAGGAACTGGATGGGATAAGGAGTGGTAAATCGTCTGGGGTGGGCCAAGAGCTTCAGTGAAAGGATCAAGTACCTAATTAGGTGAGCTGAGTGGGCTAGGGTGAGTCAATTGCCTTGGGCAGATCCCAGTGATCTGGGCTGCTGAAATGTATGGGAAAATTCAGGGACTAGGTTGCTTTCAAAGACATGGTTTTTTCCTTTTAGGGATCCAGGTGCCATCACCCATCATTAGGTCATGTAAGGAAAAAGCAGATAATCTAGTCTGTCTAAATCAAAGAGCTGACCGATAGGGAGGAATGTGGAATCAGTCTAGAAATATAGGTTGGAACCTGATTGTGAAGAGCTTTATATAGGAAATTTCTATATTATCCCTGAGGCAATACAGGAACCATTGAACAGGTGAGCAACAAGTTCAGATCTCTGCTTTAGGAAAATCAGTTTGGTAGCTTTTTGGAAAATGGATCTGAGATGAGTGGCTAGATACAAGGAAGCTGATTGGAATACTCGGCATCATCTAGTGGAATCCCTACCTTCTTTGAAAGTATAGCTTAAGTAACCACTTCTTACATGAGACCTTTGTTGATCATTTTGGTTTGAGGCACTCTCTATCTTGTAATTATCTTGTGTTATTTTGTGTTTATTTTTGTGGAAACCTAAGATCACCAAGATTTTGGATACTGATGCTATTGGCATCAGAGACTTTTGTTAAAAAATAGATCGGGAGTTGGAATACTTCTCTGAGGTCATCTTATCCAAGCCCTTTATTTTACAGATAAAGCAACTGATGCCCAGGAAATTAATGTGATTTGCCCAAAGTCAGATAGGTCATATCATAAATGAGGTTTGAACTCAAGTCTGCTGTCTCCAGAGCTACTGCTCCATTTACTGTGCTACATTTCCCTGAAGGATAGAGAATCTCTGGGTTAAACTGCCAATAGCTATTACCAGGGGAGTTGTTTGTTAAAGAGAGCTTGAGGATTCCAGAGGTGAGAGAAAGTAGCAGGCAGATGAGCATACAGACCAGGGTCAGAGGGGAGCTGACAGATGTGTAGCAGAAGAGTGAAATCATCCCAAAACAACACCTGTAACAACAATTGGGGCAGCTAGGTGGTTAGAGCACCAGGCCTGGAGTCAGGAAGACTCATCTTCCTGAGTTCAAATCTGGCCTCAGACACTTACTAGTTAAGTGACCTTGGGCAAGTCACTTAACCCTATTTGTCTTGGTTTCCTCATCTGTAAAATGGAGAAGGAAACAGCAAACCACTCCGGTATCTTTGCCAAGAAAACTCCAGATGGAGTCACAGAGAGTCAGTCAAAACAACTGAAAAACAATGATAACAGAGTGAAGGCTAATCAGCAACTCTGCTTTCCTTTCTTTTCCCAGAGGACACAGGCAACTGTCTATAAATTCTGGTACAATATAGCTGCCATACTTTGTGTAAAGGGTTTCTTGATACTGCTAACAAATTACATGGCCATCAAATAGTGCTTCTATATTTAGCGTTTCAGATTGAGAGAGGAGAAACCTAGTTTAAGAGAGGAGAGATTTTTGTCAATTTACTCTGGGGTCAGGGATAAACCAATAAAAGACAATTTTTGTAATTTTGTAAATTTCTGAGAATATTCCAGAATAAATCCACCAAATTGCCTTTGAACCATGTGAGAGAAAATGTGTGAGGTTTCAATAACAGGTTGAAAGGGGGGGTGTATGCTTGTCTCTTTTGGCAAAGTTCATAGACTAGCAACACAAGGTTTTCCTCTTACTTGTATACATGTGAGATGTCTCCTTAGGAGGCAAACTCCTTGAGGTCAAGGGTTATTTTTGTCTTTTTGTCCACAGCATCTTTTTGTTGAATTGAAGCAAATAAATTATTGGGGTTGGAGATTGCTTACCTAACTTTTTCTTAGTCTAACATCGATATGGGGACAACACAATATTGTCTTGCTACCCTCTCCTCTTTGAAGCACAGTTCCATCACCAAACTTGTCCACTTATTTGCATAGCAAAAATGACACCACAACTCAGTTGAATCTTAATGAATATGGTTTACAAAAGGGAAATAAAAGCAGAGGAGGTCAATTAGAGCCAATAGAATGATTTCAAAGGCAAGAAAAATGAGCACCTCTAAAAAAGCCATTATTTTGTTCCAGAATCTGAAAAAAGACATTTATCTAAAGCATGCACTACCTCTTATTGAAGCCTAAATAGATTTCCTTCTAATTCTTTGAATGTTAATTAGGGTTTCCTAATGGCTTACTACATTACCAGTCTTATGTTGGCTTAATGGAAATTAATATCATTCTTCTATGAGGAAAGCCTAGGTTATTTTTCTTCCACATTCATACAAACATTCTAACCTTGGACTGTTAAAACCCATAGAGTTAAGCAACCAGATTTGCCCCTGTGGGTTGTCTTTGTTTTTCTTTTCCTCTGAGTAGTTAGACTTTATCTGCTTTTTCTTGCATATAAATTCAAGTTTAGAACTCTGTCAAGGTTGATGGCATGTTTTATGCGTAGTAGTTTAAGTGAATTTGGAAATTTATAGTCTCTTAATCTATCCTGCTTTCAGCAACCAAAGTGCAGGCTGCAGATGACCTTGGTGGCTATACAGGAATTTCCCTATAGCTCAATTCCATCACTTGGAGATCCCTGGATCCTCAATTCATGTTTTAGGCCTTGAATTAAGAAATCCAAGGGCCACAAGGATGTGCCAGAATACACTCTTGTTTCCAGTCTTGAAAATAGACTATACAATCAGGACAGTCATAATTCCAGAGGACTGATATTGAAACATAAAACCTGACAGAGAGGTGATGGATTCAGTTTGCAGAATACTCTATATATTTTTGGGCATGGCCAAAGCAGGAATTTGTTTTGCTTGACTATGCATATTTATTACATTTATTTTTGTTTAATTATGCATATTTATTTCATTTATTATTTGCTTGATTATGCATATTTATTTCATTTATTATTTGCTTGACTAAGCATATGTTCTTTTTCTCTTTTTTTGGTTCAGGGAGAAAAGTAGAAGTGAGGAAAAATTGATTTCATTAACTGAAATAAATTTAATTTAATCTTTTTTAATTTGTGGAATAAAACAAATATTTCCATGACATAGTATAGTAAAAAAAAGATAATTGTCCATGAACTGCAAATCTACTTTGTACAACTTGCTATTCTTTTCAAATGTACAACAAAATCATGTAAATTTCTTTTTTTTTTACCTCCCCCCCACATACATAGGTGTATGTATGTATATAGGTGTTTGTATATGTATACACACATATATACATATATGTATACTTATTCTATACATGCTTCTACTAGTTCTTTCTCCAGATACAGATAGCATCTTTCTTCATACATCCTTTATAGCTAATTTGGGTATTTATAACAGACAAAATAACTTATTCGCTCAAAGTCATTCTTAAAATAATACTGCTGTTGCTGTACACAATGTTCTTTTGGTTCTGCTCGTTTCACTCTTCATTGTTTTTGTGCATTTTAATTTAAATCTGATTTCATTTGTATAAAAAGTTTTTTAAAAAATAATTTTGTTGTATAGTTCCTGGGTTTGTTTTGGCACATATACTCCCAGGTATATTATACTGTCTAGAGTTATTTTAAATAGGGAATTTTTTTGACTATCTCTTCTTGCAGAGTTTTGTTTGTAATATATATGAATGCTGATGATTTATACAGATTTGCTTTATATCCTGCTACTTTGCTAAAAAATTTTATTTCAAGTAACTTTTTAATTGAGTCTTTGGGGTTTTCCAAGAATATCATTATATCTTCTGCAAAAAGAGATAGTTTTATTACCTCATTCCCTATTCTGAATCCTTCAATTTGTTTTTCTTCTTTTACTGCTATTTCTAGGATTTCTGATACAATATTGAATAATACTGGGCATCCTTGTTTCATACCTGATCTTACTTGGAAGTCTTTTAGTTTATCCCCATTTCAAATAAAACTTGCTGATCTTTTAGATAAATACTTTTTTTTTTCAATTTAAGGACAAATCCATTTATACTAATACTTTCAAATGTTTTTTTTTAATAGAAATGAGTGTTGAACTTTATCAAAAGCTTTTTTTTGCATCTCTTGATATAATCATATATATATATTTACTTTTATTATTGATATAATCAATTATATTAATAGTTTTTCTTATGTTAAACCAACCTTGAATTTCTGGTATAAATCCCACTTAATCATAATAAATAATCTTCATAATATATTGTTGTAATCCTTTAGCTAGTATTTTATTTAGGATTTTTGCATCCATATTCATTAATGAAATTGGTCTATAATTTTCTTTTCTGATTTTACTCTTCCTGGTTTAAATATCAGTATCATATTTGATTCATAAAAGGAAGATGGTAGACTCCCTTCTCTACCTGTTATTCCAAATAATTTATTTAAATTTGGAGTTAGTTGATCTTTAAATGTTTGATAGAGTTCACTTGTAAATCTGTTCAGTCCTGGTGCTCATTTAGGCCTGTTCAATTTCTTTTTTTTTTAATAGGTCTATTTAAATATCTTACTTAAATTTAAGAAAATGCATTGTATAGGTCCACAGTACATTAGTCACATTCTCTGTCTGTCTCTTTCTCTCTGTATGTGTCTCTGTGTTTCTTTTCTCTGTGTCTGTCTCTCTCTGTTTCTGTCTCTTTTCTCTATGTCTCTGTGTTTCTCTCTGTCCTTGTCTCTCTGTCTCTGTCTTTGTTTCTCTCCCTTCCCTCTCTTTGTTTCTCTCCCTTCCCTCTCTTTCTTCTCTCTGTCTCTGTCTCTCTCTGTCTCTGTCTCTGTCTCTCTCTCTGTCTCTCTGTCTCTGTCTCTGTCTCTCTCTCCTTATTCTTCCTGGAAAAACAAAAACTTTCAGTCCCTCCACCCCTCTTGTTCTTCAAAGTTCATCTCCCCTGCTCTGACCTAATTTTCCTCCCTTCACAGACTTGACCTTATAGTTAGAGCTAGTTAAATTACATACTGTCCTTAAATCCTTGACTCTCTTGCCCCCTTGTCCTACTACAAATAATGACGAATAACCCTTAAATCCCGAATCACCCCTACCATTCATCTTCTTTACTTAATATAGCTGAAAAACACTGGAGGAAGTCATACACAAATTTATATTATTTAATCCCAACTGGGTCTGCATTGCCTCACAGCAACATTTTGATTCTTCTGTGGTTCTCTCTCTCTGTCTCTGTCTTTCTCTCTGTCTCTGCCTTTTTTTCTCTCTCCCTCCCTTCAAGGGCTGTTCCACTCATTTCTATCCTCAGTTCCTCTTATCCCTCC
>CM053581.1:375060072-375077495 GCA_028627135.1 Pseudochirops cupreus
GGGGGGGAAGGGAAAGTTAACAACCCCAAATGGAGAAGTTTTCACTTATCCCATACACCAGGAACTATATGAACACAATTCCAAAGCACTTTTCAAACAAATAAAGTCAGTTCTAAACAATTGGAAAAATATCAATTCCTCATGGGTAGGTTGAGCTAATATTAAAAAAAGATAATTCTACCCAAATTAATTTACTTATTTAGTGGCATAACAATCAAACTACCCAAAAATATTTTATAGAGCTAGAAAAAATAATACGATTCATCGGGAACAAGCAAAGGTCAAGAATATGAAGGGAATTAATGAAAAAAAATGCGAAGGAAGGTGGCCTAGGCATTCTGGATCTAAAACTGTATCATAAACAGCAACTGTCTGCACCATTTGGCGCTGTCTAAGAAACGGATCAGCGGATCAGCGGGATAGGTTAGGTACACAAGGCACAGTGGTCAGTGACTATAACAACCTACTGTTTGATAAACCCAAAGACTCCAGCTTCTGGGATAAGAGCTCACTATTTGACAAAAACTTCCGGGAAAACTGGAAAATAGCATGGCAGAAACTAAACATAGACTGACTTCACACTCTGTACTAAGATAAGGTCAAAATGGGTACGTGATTTTGACATCAAGGGTGACACCATAAGCAAATTGGTCAAGCAAGGAATATTTTACCTGTCAGATCTATGAAGAGGGAAGAATTTATGACCAAACAAGAGAACATTATAAAATGCAAAATGGATAATTTTGATCACATTAAATTTAAAAAGTTTTCACACAAACAAAACCAATGTAACCAAGATTAAAAGGAAAGCAGAGAGCTAGGAAACAATTTTTTTGCAGTAAATGTTTCTGATAAAGGCCTCATTTCTAAAATATATAGAGAACTCAGTCAATTTACCAGAATACAAGTCATTCCCCAGTTGATAAATGGTAAAGGATACAAACAGGCAGTTTTCAGAGGAAGAAATTAAAGCTATCTATAATCTTATGAAAAAATGCTCTAAATCACTCTTGATTAGAGAAAGGCAAATTAAAACAACTCTGAGGTGCCACCTCACACCTACTGGATTGGCTAATATGACAGAAAAGGAAAATGATAAATGTTGGAGAAGATGTGGGAAAATTGGGACATTAATGCAGTATTGGTGGGGTTGTAAACTGATCAACCATTCTGGAGAACAATTTGGAACTATGTCCAAAGGGCTATAGAATCGCACATACCCCTTTGATCCAGCAATAACACTATTAGGTCTGTATCCCAAAGAGATTATAAAAAAGGAAAAAGGACCCACATGTACAAAAATATTTATAGCAGGTCTTTTTGTGGTAGCAAAGAATTGGCAATTGAGGGGTGCCCATCAACTGGGGAATAATGGAAGAAATTGTGGCATATGAATGTAATGGAATACTATTGTGGTATAAGAAATGATGAGCAGGCAAATTTCAGAAAAAGCATGGAAAGATTTACATGAACTGATGCTGAGTGAAGTGAGCAGAACCAGGAGAACACTGTACACAGCAACAGCAACATTGCATGATGACTAACTGTGACAGACTTAGCTCTTTTCAGCAATACAATGATCCAAGACAATTCTAAAACACTCATGATGAAAAATGCTATGCATATCCAGAGAAAGAACTATGGACTCCGAATGCAGATAGAAGCATACGATTTTCGCTTTGTTTTTAATTTTTTCTTTCTCATGGTTTTTTCCTTTTGTTTTCATTCTTCTTTCACAACATGATTAATGTGGAAATGTTTAAAATGATTGTATATATATATAAAACCAAAAAAAAGGAAGAAAGGGATTCTTTGGGGCTTAAGTAAAGAGGGAGAGAATGGTCAATGCAGAGACACGGGGATGGGAAATAAGAGTGTTGAATGTGAAGAATAGGGAAAAGGCTAGTTTGACTAGATTGCACAGTGCTGGAAGTAATTCCAATGAGGGTGGAAAGACAGTTTGTAGTCACACTGTACAGAGTTTTAAAAACTAAATAGAGGAATTAATCATTGAACCTAAAGGCAATAGGAAACTGCTAGAGTTAATCACATGTAAAGGACACTGGATCTGGAGTCAGGAAGACCTGGGTTAAAATCCAACTTGAGACACTTAGTTGCTGTGTGACCCTGGGCAAGTCCCTTAACCTCTGTCTCCCTCAGTTTCCACATCCATAAAATGGGTATAAAAATAAAAGCATGTCCCTCTCAGAGTTGCTGTGAGAATAAAAGTGTTGCATTATTTTTTCTTTGCTTCTATTTTCATATCATACATGTAGTATAGATGTCTTATCTATACATAGTTTTGTTATTTATATGCTTTGAATATACATGGATGTTTATGCATGCTTTGTTATTCTGCATGCCTGCTGAGGTTATTATTGCTTTGCTTAGATTGTCAGGCCTATTTGTTAGTATTCTATGGATAGGCATGAACTGCAATTACATGGATGTGCGCTCTATCATACATGTAATTTAGACCTGCAGCTACTGCAGCAGCTTGGCAAGCAGTGTTTTACACTGTGGCAAGTTTATTTCATGTATGGTTCATGTACCTTTGCTGGGAAGGGAACCCTGAGATAGTTACCAGGGCCTCTAGGGAAGCTAGGTAGTACAGTGGATAGAGCTCTAGGCCTGTAGTCTAGGACTCGAGTTCAAATGTGGCCTCAGACACTTACTAGCTGTGTGAGCCTGGGCAAGTCACTTAACCCTGATTGCCTCAGTTTCCTCAATATTACTTCTGCACTCTGCAATCTGGTTAAATTAGCCTTTTCCCTGTTCATACAACACCCTATCTGCCATTTTCATGTCTTTGCAGTGGCCATCCTCTACCTCTTTATACAAGCCTCAGACAACCTCTCTCTTCCTTTAAGAAAGGCATCTAATTGTTGTTGGTCCCTTCCCCCAAATGGTAGTATGTTCTCTTCCAAACTCCCTTGTATTTAATGACTTTGTATGCATTTGTGTGTATGAACTTTATGTCTGTGGAGTGTATATTCTATACGTATTTTTTGTCTCCCTCACTATAAGTGAGAAAGGACTATTTTGTTCTTTGTACTTGCATCCCCAGTGCCTAGCACAGTGCCATAGAGGTGCTTAATAAATACTTGTTGATTGAATGAAATATTAACAAGAAAATAATAAAATAATAGTATATTTATAAAAGGCAATAAACATATCAAATGAACTGGAGAAGAAAATGGCAAACCATGCCAGTATCTGCCAAGGAAATCCCAAATGGGGTCACAAAGACTTGTACACCTCAACAAGATGTTTACATTGTGATATGAAATTACAGATGTCAAGCTAGCCCCTCTCATCACAAGGGATTCTGGGAAGGTCATCTGTGTAAGAGCAGAGGCTCCAAGAATGAAGAGTCAAAAAATCAAAGGAATTAGATCAGCCTGTATGAGAAAAAAGGAGGGAGAAAAAGAGGTAAAGAGCACACAACATGTGCTAGGAGAGCCTCAGTACCAGACTCCAGGACTGGCACACTGTGTGTGTGAGCTGTGGTTGTAGAATGTTGTGGTGAACTATGTCCCCCTTGGACTGTAAACCCATAAAGGGAGATTCCTACACTTTCTATCCCTTTGTCTCTGTCCTGAGACAGCATGCACTGATTTCTCAGAAATCATCTGTTTCTCAAAAACTTATTGCTTTTCCATTTCTTTTTCTCTTACATTAGTTATCAGTATAAAGTAATTGTTGTGTAGCTAGCCATGTGTGTTGATAGACAAATGCAGCAGAGAGAAAATAGAGGAGCATTCAGGAAAGGAGAGAAATAGATTTTACAACTAGCGTGTTTTTCCTAGAGCAGCTTTCTGGCTGGGTGCTATAGAAAGAATTATTGATTCAATTTCACAACTTTGGAGAAAGTCCAAGATGGACAGAGAGAGAGAGAGAGAGAGAAAGTTGAAAACAGAGACAGAAAAACAGAGATAGAAAGAGAGACAAGAGAAAGACAGAAAGAAGACATACAAGGATTTTTTTCTCTTGGCAGTGAGTTAGCAGTTTGGTTGGGAAAGGCTATAACTAACTGATTGGCATTCAGAAGTGGGAGTTGTAACTTTTTGTCCTGTTGTTTCCCACGGCCAATTTGAAAAGAAAATCATTCTTTCATAGGGGAGGAGCAAAGGAAGTAGCTAAAAAGGAGTAATCTAGATCTCATAAGGGGAGATGAATAAGACAGATAGCTTTTTGATAACCATGTTTACCCATACAACCTAGGAGCACATAACCACTGGACCACTACCAAACTTGGATTATAAGGTGTCATGGGTCATTGGAAGAAAATGAATGACCACACAGGAAATATCTTAGGATTGTTTGAAAAGAATCAGCCATACCTTGTGCTGCTAAAGATAAAACATCAAGTTATTGGTCAAATCCAATAGTGCATCTCTCCCTCTCTCTCTCTCTCTCTCTCTCTCTCTGTCTCTCTCTCTTGCCCCCCCTCTGTCTCTGTCTCTCTCTTGTGTCTTTTTCTCCCCACCCCCACCCTCTGTCATTACCAATTGGTGACCTTGTGAACTTCAAAGTTTGAAATATTTTATGTATCATCATTGTATCCATTAGAACCCATAGCAGTATCCCAAGAGCAAAGATGGCTAATGTTAGCATCAGCATCAGGAGGACAAGGGACACACAAAGACAAATTTGATATGCCAAGGAAAGGTAGATTCAGAACTGTATATGGTACCTGAACCTCAGAGTTCATCCAAGGGTTTAATAAGGACTTGCTGAAGAGGGAAAAGTCCGTCCAATAACCAGAAGCTCTGAATTTACCCTCTTCTCAAAGTCAGTGTCTATAATCTTCAAAGATCTTATGTGCTCAAGGGGATAATGCATCCCTAGGTTGGGGGAGATGTTTCTGTAACAACTATCCAACTGTCCTCACTGCCTGCTTAATAGATACTCTTTCTAAACACTATTTAGCCCTGACTGATAATCAATGAGAATTGCACATACCAGTGGGAGATCATGAGTAACAAATATTAGAAATCTCAGCTCTGTAGAGTTACCTTTAGAATCTCAAGTAGAGGAATAGCCTTCTGGGTACCTGGGCTGCTAATGCAGAGGGAACTGGATAAATTTCCCAGGGTGGGTGCTACATAAGGGAGGTGCTTTGTTAAAACCCTTAAGGTACTCTAAAAATGTAATTTATAAAGGCTGAATGGTATGGTAAGTAGTGGACTGGACTTGGGAATCAGGAAGACTGGGTCCAAACATGCCTTAGATACTTTCCATTTGTTTGACCTTAGGCAAATTACTTGACTCCTGTAAACAGTTTCCTACTCTATAAAATAGGGCTCATCAATGCATCTATAGCATGCAACTATCAAGATCAAATGAGATAAAATAAATGAGACCTTAAAGTATCATATTACAAATAAATAATATAAAGTATCATATAAAAGAATAATAAATATTATCTTTATTGTTATATTACTTCTGAGTGCATTTTTGAACATTAAGTAATAACCTGGATCAGTCTCCAGACAAAACAGACAGCAATGCCAACCAGGGGTGCCAGGCAGTAGGTATAAACACACAGGGAAAAAAAATTAGATTAATGAAGTTAAATACAAACCTACATGGGCAGGTTGAGAATGCTTCTGTTTTGCCTATTTCCAGTTTTAAAGGTTTATTTCCCTTTGACACAGGGACATTATTACTGGTTTCAGTGAGTTGTCCAAGAGAATCAAGGGTAAATGGAATAATGTCCCCTTTGTTTTACCAACCATTGACCCAGTGTCCCAGAATGCATGTCCACATGCACAGTACTAAGGGACAAATGGAAAAAATCATTCTCAATGGAAAAAAACCAGATAATTAGAGCTAATAATAATAAAAATAATAATATTTTATGAACTGCTTTCCTTATGACAAGAGTTTTTAGAGAGTTACTAGCTTTGCCCAGTTTGACCTTAGAGGACAGGATGAAGAATAGGTATAATTTTCTTGGCAAAGGTAACCAAAAAAGGGAATGTCAAAGCCAGAGCAGCTCTACAAAGTCAGGAATATTAATGCATTATTGGTGTAGCTGTCAATTGGTTTAACCATTTAGAAAGGAGTTTTAAATTCTTCTAGGAACATATCTAAGATGTTGATATCCTCAGACTTAAAAATGTTATTATTAGACATATTCCTCAAGGAAATCAAAGATGGAAGGGTTGAAATGTTGTCATTGTGTCCACTAGAGTCCATAGCAGTTCACCAAAAAATATTTATAGCAGCACTTCTTATAGAGACAAGAAATGAGAACAAAATAGATGTTCATTGACAGGGAAACCAAGTGTTCTACAAGTATAATAGAATGTTATTGTGCTGTAAGAAATGATGAATATGAAGAAGACAGAGAAACCAGGGAAGACTTCTATGATCTGATGAAAAGTGAATTAAGCAGAACTAGGGAAATTATATACATGACAATAATATAAATGGAAAAAGGAACAATGAAATTAAATACTACATAATTATATTGATCCAATTTGTTCTAGAGGAAGTGACAAGAAAATTTATCTTCCTTTTTTCTTGAAGTGATGGGGGACTACAGGGGTGAAACATTGTGTGTGCAGTTAGACTCAGTTAATGTGTCAGTTAGTTTTGCTGACCCAGTTTTTTTCTTGTTGAGAAGATCAAAGAAGACAATATGTGTAAAGTGTTTAGCACACTGACCAGCACACAGAAGGTATTTAATAAATGCTTTTTTCCATCCTCTTCCTCTCTCTCTGTTCTCCTTCTCTCTCTATTTATCTCTCTCTTCCTGTCTCTGTCTGTCCCTCTGTCTCTCTGTCTCTCTGTCTCTCTCTCTCTGTCTCTCTCTCTCTCTCTCTCTCTCTGTCTCTCTCTCTCTCTCTCTCTCTCTTGTCTCTTTGTCTGGCTGTCTTTGTCTATCTCTGTCTCTGTCTCTCTCTCATTCTTCATTACAGGAGATGACTTTCAGGAGGAAGAGAATATATTTTAAAATGCAGGTGATATAAAAACAAAACATAGCAATAAAAGTTCATTTTAAGTGGCAGATTTGGGATTTATAGAAGGAAAAAAAAACTGTGAATAATGAAAGCAACTTCAACAGGGAATGGACTGTCCCCAGGAGGAAATTAATTCCTACTTACTAGGTGAAAACTAGACATCAGATCAGGAAGGATTTTGAATGGCAGACATGCTTACTGTCTGGCTGACTATTCAGGTATGGGTTGAACTAGATTGCCTTTGTGAATCTTTCTAACTCTGCAGGTGAGATGATCATGGACTTTCCTTTTGCTGACTTGGTACTATGTGTTATGAAGTGAATGGGAGTGAGTATGCCTTGTTTCCTGATTTGTACCAATGATTTCATTAGAGTTATGGTATGAAAACTCCCTCTGCTCATTCAGCTCAATATTTTACCTATAACACAGATTTTTAAAAAAAATATTAAATTTATTGTTCATTTGACATTCTTTTCTTTAAAATGTTGAGTTGCAAATTCTCTTCCTCCCTCCCACATCCTCCCACACCCATTGGGAAGACAAGAAATATGATATCAATTATACATGTGAAATCATGCAAAACATATTTCCCTATTAGCCATATTTCCAAAGGAAAAAAAAAAGCAAGAAAAATTAAGAAAATGAATTAGGTCCATTCCACCAGACAGCACCTTTCCCTCTCCCTGAACTATTCTGTGCTGTGTATATCTCTGCTTCCTGACATCATAGCCTGTTCTCTTTCTGCCTCGCGGTACTATTTACTTACTTAAAACAGGTACAGATTTTTTTTAATGAATATTTTCTGTATAGCCTCACACACACACACACACACACACACACTCAAATGACTAATGTAGTAAATACTTTTTAGAATGAAGATGAAGCAGTTATCAAGGTTGAAAAGAAGGTTGTCATTCTCTGCATTGGTCTACCCATACTCAGATATTCTTGTTGTCAAGTCCAATTCATTCCATGAGATAGTACTTTTCCCTCCCTCCCTCCTGAACTATTCTGTGCTGTATAAACCACTGCTTTATATAAGTTCTTTTTCAAGAAAGTGAATTCAGATGTTATGGTTTGGTAAATGTCTATGATCATGGATAGGAATAAAATGGATTATTTGAGAGCTTTCATTAAAGAAAAAAAAAGTAGGTTGTCCTCCTACCCATTTGAATTATCCTACATCCACTGCTTTGTTGCCCGGGACTTGAACCTTTGAGAAAAAATAGCTGTGTCCCCACATTAAACCATTTAGTATCTCAGGATGTATACATTGGCCTATTACTAACTGTATGCCCTCACAGTAGCTTCAAATCAAATCTAAGCATAATTTCCTAAGTTAATGTTGGAAATTTGCTCTATTTGCTAGTATGAAAGGGAATGAAAGGACTAAGCCGAGTGAAATATTTCTGATGACCAGCTCCTTTCCTTACTTGGGACCTGTTTCCTCACCTCTAGAGCACCTTCAGTTTTGTTAATTAATTAACAAGCCCTCATTGGGCACCCTGCTGGGTGCTGCTACACCCAGAATATAAAGAATCCAAAGACGAAAGTGAAAACAGCTCTCCCTTGTAAGTGTTTACAATCTAATTATGGGAGTGTGGGAGAGCAGAGAGGGGGAAGTGTCTATGTACATAGATGGGTGTCCTTGAAGCAGCCACTTGGCATGGTGGATAGACCCCTGGGTCAGGAAGACCTGAGTTCAAATCCAGAAACTTACCAGCTGTATGACCCTGGGCAAATAAGTCACTTAACCCCTGTTTACCTCAGTTTCCTTATCTGTTAAATGGAGATTAAAAATTATACCTACTTTGCTGGGTTGTTGTGAGGATCAAATGAGATGACAATTGTAACATACTTACATCGTCTGGTGCAAAGTAAGAGGTATATAAATGTTACTTGTTGCTATTATACAAAATAAATACAAGGTAATTTTGAAGGGAAGGCACTAGCAAGAGGGAGAATCTAGAAATCTGTTTTTAGAGCAGAAAACATTCCCAGATCTATTGAATTTTCTAGTACTCACAGAATAGAATGGATTAAGATATTGAGAAAGAGTTGACTCTATTTTTAATAAAGTCGTAAACTCACATATCTCATCATTCAAACCCTTGATTTTATACATTCATAATAAAAACTTCCCATGGCCCATTTAAGGTGACAAGAAGATTAATGTTTTCCTTCTAAGAAGCAATTAAATTGTAGAAACATTCCTTTGTAGCACCTATTTTTTAATACAGTACTACAAGCTAATGTGCCTAAGAATATGAAACAACTAACACAACTTTGTTGTTATAAAATATTATTATTCACCATAGAATCCCTATCTTAGGTGTACAAAATATTAGGCATACATATCAAGTTGTACAAGACTTTGTACAGGTGTACAAAATAGTAGTCCTAGGTTGCTATTGTTTTCAAAGAGGACCAATAACATTACAGGTGATATCTTGACTTGCTCATGAATTGGACTTTAGCAAGGCAATGCTGCACAAAGTTATCAGCCTCACTCTCACTTCCAGAAACATCAAAGGCCAGGGGCAAGATAAAAGTCGGGATGACTGGTGATGACGCAGGAGGCACTGGCTGACCTTGGCATCTTCATGTCTGACAAGCTCAAAGTGTTTACAAGAGTGCTATCACAAGGTGGTCCCTAGAAGCGTGAAAACTGTAGGATTAAAGATTAAGCTCTCACCTGTTTATATATAGCAGTACACACATCATCCCACCTTGATTTTCACTCAACACTTTTGTGGGGCCAAATGGGTTACAAATAATCCACCACAGCAGAGGAAATAAACCAGGTAACATTAAGGAATCTTACAGCATCCCTCTGATAAAACTGACTTTGCACACGACTGACATGGACAAGAGCAGGCTGAGAAGGTAGGGTTTCTTTCACCTCAGCATCCTAAAACCCTCAAATGATGAGACATTCCAGCAGAGAAGGAGCATTCCTTTAAATCCCAAACAGAACAGATGACACCTCCTTGGGCAACTCAACCTGGGAAGGAGCATGGAATGGGGGGCCATCTCTCACACGGTTCCAATTACCACCATACCTTGGATGAAAGGGCTGGATTTGGAGTTTAACCTTGGTTCTCTCACTTACTGTGTGACCTTGGGCAAATCATCTTATTTTTCTGGGATTTAATTTCTTCAATTGAAAAATAAAGGGGTTGGACTATGCAAACTTGCAACTCTAAATCCATGACTCTTTAATCCTACGATTTTCCAAACAGGAATTTGAAAACCGTAAACTTGTGGGGTCCATATTCATTTCTATCTAGGTAAATAGAATAACAATAATGATGATGATGATGATGATAAATACAGTTTGCAGACAACAAGTCATTATTACTATTACTGTTACTAAAGTAGACATTTATTTAGTGTTTTAATTTTTATACAGTTTTAAAATTATTTTTTTCCATTAACAAGCATTTATTTTCTCTCTCTTCCACCCATTAGAAAAAGAAAAAACAAAATCCTCATAACAAATATTCATAGTCAAGCAAAATAAATTCCCACATTGTCCATGTCTCCAAATGTGTGTGTGTCCTTTTGCATCTGTGTCCATCAGCAGGAGATAGACACAGCCAGGCAGGCCTGTGACTGGTTAGTTCATTAGATTCTCACAATAACCCTGTTGGATAAGAACCATAGATATTATTATATCTGTTTTACGAATGAGCAAACTAACTCAGAGAGGTGCAAGTGGTTTGTCCACAATTACACACATAGGTAGAATTCAAACCTGGGCCACTCTAGATATCAGCTCCAGCACTCTATTTGCTATTTGGTGGAGTAGAGAGAATGCCAGATGTAGAGAGTCAAGGAAGACTTGGCTTCAAATCTGGTCTCAGATACTTACTGGCAATGTGACCCTGGACTAGTCACTTAAACCGTTGCCTCAGTTTCCTCATCTGTAAAATGAAGATAATAATAACACCTGCCTCCTGGGGTTGTTGTGAAGACCAAAGAGATAATATCTGTAAAGTGTTTTGTAAATTTTAAAGTGCTTTATAAATGCTTGTGGTAGTAGTGGTAGTAGTAGTAGTAGTAGTGGTGGTGGTGGTAGTTGTAATAATAGTAGTGGTGGTGGTGGTGGTGGTGGTAATGGTAGTAGTAATGGTAATAGTAGTAGTAATAGTAGTAGTAGTAGTAGTAGTAGTAGTAGTAGTGGTGGTAGTGGTAGTAGTAGTAGTAGAAGTAGTAGTGGTGGTGGTGATGGTGGTGGTGGTGGTGATGATGGTAGTGGTAATGGTAGTAGTAATGGTAGTAGTAGTAGTTGTTGTAGTAGTAGAAGTAGTAGTAATAGTAGTAGTAGTAGTAGTAGTAGTAGTAGTAGTAGTAGTAGTGGTAGTGGTAGTGGTAGTAGTGGTATTTATGTAATGCTTACTTTGTGTCGGGCACTGTGCTAAGTGCTTTATAAATATCACATTTGATTCTCATTATTATTGTTGTTATACCACACTCAAAACCAGGGCAAATGTTTCAAAGATATTCACATGTAATATAAACAAAAACATGTCAGAGATAGCTTTTTTCATTTTCAAAGAGATCATTTAAAAAATTTTCCTACCTTCTTTTCAAACTCTGCTTCATATCCAATGTAAATTTCACAGACTGTTACAAGAAAAGGCTGTTGAAAGCAAAATTCTTTTCCTACTAATTAATAAACACTTCTGTGCTTTAAAAATGTTGCTATGCATGCAACAAATGCTGTAGCTCACTGGTGAGGCAAGTGTACACATACATAATCCTTGTTGCTCCAACATACATTAGAGATCACATCAAACAAGCCAAGTCATTGAAAGAGCTGGCTAAAACTAGAAGAGAGCACAGATAGAGTTGATGAATAACTCAGTCCTTGTTTGCTGGACAGTGCTGGACAGCTTTCTGAAGCAAAGCTTTCCTAAATCCTTGAATGTGAATGCTTACATATCCACAACTCTCCTTGAGTAAGTCACTCACTCAACCATGAGTTCGTTATTTGGATATTCCAAACTGGAAGGCAATTTGCATAGTGAATTAGTCACTTATTGACATAGAAACTGACCTCTTCCGTTGGCACTTAATACGCCTCAGCTGATGTCTTGTCAGATTAGAAGAAGCTTGGGGTGAGAAGATAGAACCCGAGCAAGCAGTCAGGACCACATGGATTCAAGTCCCACACATGCTGGTTGTGTGGGGCCCTGAGAAACTCACTTTACTTCTCAGTAATGCTGGGCAATATTCTAAGACAGCGGTTCTCAAACTGTGGGTCGTGACCCCTCTGGCAGTCAAACAAGCCTTTCACAGGGGTTACAGGAGTTGCCTAAGACCATCGGAAAACATATTTCCGATAGTCTTAGGAACCAAGACCCTGCTCCTCTATCTGTCTCCAGGCGAGTCCACCCACGTGCAGATACGCCCACATACCGGTATTAAATGGTTGCGGCATTAGGAAGATTGAGAACTGCAGCTCTAAGACTTTGTAAATCACAGAACAGCTGCACAACTGCCTTAGCAAAGAGAGTGTTCCCATTAAGAGCTCCCTAGGTGTATAAAATCACAATTCCAGAACAACAACCACAAGAGTGCATGTTATTTATCTCAGAGTGAAAACAACAAAATGTGTGCAAAGGGAGGCACTTATTATGCAGTAGAGTAAAAAAGAAAAAATTGTGATTTTATTAAAAAAATTCTTTATGAATTTATTTTCTGAGAGAAAACTTAATTGCATTAGTTTTTCTCTCCAAACAATTCTTATGTATAACAAAAGTGGAGGGACAAGGAAATCACAGAATCTTATCATTAGAAGGTACATGAGGGGTCGTCTAATCCATGCCTAGTAAGATTTTCCTCTACAGTATTTCCAAAAAGTAGCCATCCAATTTCTGTTTAAAGATCTCAAGAGATAGGGAACTCACTACTTACTGAGCCAGAATATCCTGTGTTGGAGAAGGAAAATAAAATCTGGACATAGTCTGGGATGCACTCTAGATTTGAGATTAATAGATTTCAGAAGGTTCAGAGAAAAGCAGGAACTCACAGATTAAATTCCATTCAATAAGATAGCCCAGAAAAGATGGGAAATTTTTAAGGGTGAAAATTCAGACATTTCAGAAGATGAAAAATTTTAATGAAGATAAAAAAGTGGAATTGTCTAAAGAAAATGATGGATATACAAAGGCAATATACTTATCAAGTTGTTGTTCTTGTTTGTCCTTCAGTCTGGGAGAGGACTATGACATCAGAGAGGGTGATGTCATGACATGAAAGTGCATTGGATTTAAGTGAGGCAGGGCTGTGCAAAGTCACTAACCTCACCTTCTCCTCTGGAACCATCTGGGTCCAGTGGCAAGATACAGATCAGGACAACTGAAGATGGCCCTAGATGCAGTGGGAAACCTTGGCCTTTTTAAGCTAAGGTCTTTCCCTGGTCTCAGTTTGAATGAGGCAGCACCCATTCAGTGATTAAGGCTAGGCAAGAAATGAGGCAGAGAATGGCCTCTTTACCTAGAAAAAAAAATCCATTTGGGAGAAGAAAACCCTCAGGGTTTCTGGCCAAAACAGAAACAATTACTATTTATATTCACCCTGAGTCAATCAGAGCCTAAACAATGACCAAGGAGGGGTATAGCCTGTGATCCATTGTTGACTAGTTTAGGAGAATACATACAGAAGATGGAAACAAGGGTTACTAATGAGATACTTTTAAAAATATGGTGGTCCTATAAGAATAATGCTAAAACATAGAATGAACTGAGACTAATGGGAAAAGTAAGGAAAAACAAACAAAAATGTTAATCTATATTGGGGGAAAGTGAGGCAGAGAATTTATAGAAATTTCATTTACATTGGATGGGACAATGATTATAGATGATGGAGAGAAGACAGACCTATTCAACTTTCATTTTGCTTCTATTTTTTTTTCTGGCCAAGGAGAATAAGCTTTGGACTAAAAGGACAAAAAAATGAATAACATAATTATATAGATATCAGCAGAGAGATAGTAAGAAAGTAATTACCTGTCCTTACTAAAAATTCAAGCCACCATTCACAAATGAAATGCATTCTGGAGTATCGTAAGCCCTGGTAAACTGGTGCTGATCCACTGTCATCAGTCTTTGAAAGATCATAAGAGGTCAAATGACATAACTTTCAAAAGAGAAAAAGAATGGTGTCTACAAAGCAGACTGATTTCTGGGAAAATTCTAGAATGTATTGAAAGATGGTTAGTGGAAGTCAAGAAAAGGAAGGGAAGGTTATGGACTTCATCAAGAACAATTCTAACCATATTTCCACTTTTGACATGGTTAACGAGCATTGCAAAGATCGCTTACTCGATTCTAGCAAAGCATTCAGCAAAGTTTCTCATGTAATTTTAGAAAAAATAGAGAAATACACTGTATATTTAGGTGATATTACAGTTATGTGATTTTGGAATTGGTAGGCCTGAAGATAGCTATTAATGACTCTATCTCGTCTTTGAAGGAGACCTCCAGTGGAGTACCCTAGGAATTTGTGTTTGTCTATGTGTTGGGTTTTTTTTAAGCAATAGTATTTCTTATAAAATCCAAAGATAACACAAAATTGGGAAGGGCATTAACATGGTAGGTGACTGATTAGCATAAAATAAAAGTCTTGATAAATTAGAATGGTTGGGAAAAAATCTAATAAAATAGAATTTAAGAGGGATAAATGTCTTACACTTGGGTTAAAAAATCAACCTCATTTAGCAATACCAGATCTTAAACTACATTATAAAGAACTAATGGTGTCTGAATACAGATTGAAACATACTTTTTTTTAACTTTATTTTTGTTGAGGATTTTTCACAACATGACTATTATGGATATGTTTTGCATGACTATACATGTATAATGGATATCAAACTGCTTGCCTTCTCAATGGAAGGTGTGGGGAGTGAGAAAGGAAGAGAATTTGGAACTCAAAGTTTTAAAAATGAATGTTAAAAATTGTTTTTACATGTAACTGGGGGAAATTTTTTTAAATACATAAAAAGAATAAATTGCTTTCAAAAAATTATATTAAAAGGTAGTAATTATTCAACTATCTGGTACTGGCTAAGAACTAGAAAGGTAGGTTAATGGAACAAAGTAGACATGTAATTTGCAGCAGCAAATATAATAACTTTATGTTTGACAAGTACAGAGATTTAGGATTTGGGGATAAGAATTCATTATTTGGTAAAAATTGTTGGGAAACTGGAAAGCAGTATGTCAGGAAGTAGGCATAGACCAATATCTTACACCATTTACCAAGATAAGGTCAAAATGGATACATGACCTACATAGGAAGAGAGAGATTACAAGAAAATTAGAACATGGAACATATTGCTTATCTGACTTATGGATAGGTGAACAATTTATGAATAAATAAGAGATAGAAAGGAAAATTAGGTACAAAATGGATAATTTTGATTACATTAAATTAAAAAGTATTTACATAAATAAAATAAGTGTGGCCAATATCAGAAGGAAAGTAGAAAATTGGAGGGGGGGGACTTTTATAGGCAGTTTCTCAGATAAGGGTCTCATATCCTATATATATAAAGAACTCTGTCAAGTCTATAAAAATATGAGTCATTTTCTAATTAATAAATGGTCAAAGGATGAGAACAGGCAGTTTTCCAATGAAGAGATCAAAACAATTTGTAGTCATATGAAAAAATGCTCTTAATCATTATCATCTGGAGAATACAAATTAAAACAACCTTAATATATGATGTTATACCTATTAGGTTGGCTAAAATGATTGAAGGAGGAAGTGACCAATGTTGTAAGGGATGTGAGAAAACTGGGACACTAATTCACTCTTGGTGAAACTGTGAATTGATACAACCATTTTGGAGAGCAGTCTGGAATTATGTATGCCCAAAGAATTATTAAACTGTTAAGACCCTTTGACCCAGCAATAGCATTACTAGGTCTATTTCCAAAGATGATTAAGGGAAAAGGAAAACAGCCTGTATGTCCTAAAATGTTTATAGCAACTCTCTTTGTGGTGGCAAAGAACTGGAAATTGCAGGGATGCCCATCAGTTGGGAAATGCCTTAACAAGTTGTGGTATATAATTGAGATGGAATACTACTGTGCTATAAGAAATGATGAGTGCGATGATCTTAGAAAAATATGGAAAGACTTGTATGAAATAATAAAGAGTGAAATGAGCAGAACCAAGAGAACATTGTATATAGCAACAGCAATATTGTTTAAGAATGACTTTGAGTGAATAAGTAATTTTGACCATTATAAATATTCAAATTACACATAAAGGACATATGAAGAAAGACGCTGTCTGCATCTGGAGAAAGAACCAATAAATAGAAGTATGTATAGAATGATTTTACGTATACGTACCTATTTGTGTCTAATGGTAGCCATCTCTAAGGTGGAGAGGGGAGCAAAAAGGAGGGGGTAAGGAAATTTATGTGATAACTTTCTTGTGTATTTAAAAGGAATTATAATTTGTACAGTCAATTTGCAGTCTCATGTGCAATCATCTTTTTTATTATACTATGTTATGGAAATGTTTGTTTTATTCCATAAAAATAAACAAATAAATAAATTGAAATTGAAAAATCAACTTCATAAATAGAGGAATAGGAAGTTATGATCTAGATACTATTTCATTTGAAAAAGATAAAGGTTTTGAAATTTATTATAAGCTCAGTATTAACCAACTGCAGTATGACAGCCAACAAAGTGAAAATTATCATATATGCTGCATAATTTCCAGGACAAAGAGAGTATGATATCCTGTTCTCTTTATTGTGCCATATCTGGACTGCTGTGTTCAGTTCTGGCTGCCACATTTTAGAAAGGATATTGATAATTTGGAGAGTATCTGGGAAAAGGGCAATCATGATAGCGAAGACCCTTGAGATATCATCTAAAAATCATTTGAAGAATCACCTACCCAGCAAAATTGAGTATAATGTTCCAGGGGAAAATATGGTCTTTCAGTGAGGTGGAGGACTTTCAAAAATTCTTACTGAAAAAACCAGAACTGAAAAGAAAGTTTGACACTCAAATCCAAGAAGCATGAGAAGATAAACATGGAAAAGAAATCATAAGGAATTTATCAAAGTTGAACTATTCATATGCCAACATGGAAAAGTGATAATTGTAACTTATGAAACCTTTCTCAGTATGAGGATGGATGAAGGGAATACAAATGTATATATACATATACATACACATATGTCTATATAGGAGGGTTTATATATGTGTATGAACACATATCTGAGTATGTGCATATATGAATACATAGAGGGCACAAGATCAATTGAATAGGAAGGGACAATACTCTAAAAGGTGAAATTCTGAGGTGGGAGAGGATTAGAATTAGAGGAGACAGGGAGAGACAGAATAGGGTTAATCATCTCATAGAAAAGGCAAAGGATAATTGTTACAATGGAGGGGAAGAACAGGAAGGCAA
>CM053581.1:375077995-375099113 GCA_028627135.1 Pseudochirops cupreus
GGCTGTTTTGGGGTGGTGGGCGGGGGAAAGACGGGGAGAAAATATGTAACTCAAAAAAAATTTAATAAAATAAATTTTAAAAAAAGTAAATCTTAATTTCTTATTTTAAGATAAAAAATAAATAGAAGTTTTTTTTTCTTATAGCCAAATGGGTAATCTTATATATCCCCTGGGGCATATGAAACTCTCTTTGGAGACCTTTATTCTAGTGAGATGAGATTGCTTGATGTAACTTGGTCCTTTGAAAAGGAAGGAGACAATTTCCTTCTTTTTATCCTATTGGAGAGCAGTCAGTGAGTTACTTACATAGTGCCAACCCAATAAGAAGAGATCTCTTTAGTAAGCTCCAAAGCATAATTTACAGGGGAGGCAAGGGTATCTAAACCACAGGATGGTAGTACAAGTCTTAGGGAGACTTTGTAGGACTCTGTGGGCAAGAGTTTCTTGTTGAAATGACAGAAGGTTGCCCTGATAGTAATCCCAAATTCAGTTCCCTGTCTGGTGATTGGGATGGAAAGGGGAGTTATGGTCTATTTGAGTCCTCTATCCTGTTATTTATTCATGGACTCCTATGAATCCTTAGTTTCTTAGGCATTTTCTGTGTAGTATAATAAAGGCAGTTCTGTGGATAGCGACTGGACTGGACTCAATTCCATTGGCATAGGAAAATCATGGATGAGGAAACTTTTTTCCAATACAAGCTCATACCATCTATGTAATTTATAGTTTTAGAATATTGCCTATCATCTCATACCTATTAGATTGGCTAAAATGATGTGGGAATGACAAGTGTTAGAAGGGAGAGGGAAAAGCTGGGACACTAATACACTGTTGGTGGAACTGTGAATTGATCCAACTATTTTGGAGAGCAATATGGAATTATGCCAAAGATTTATGAAACTGTATATTATTTGACCCAGTAGTACCAATACTAGGTCTGTTTCCCGATATGATCAGGGAAAAAGGAAAAGAACCTAAAACATTTAGGTTCTAAATATTTGAAACCTAAAATATTTATAGTAACTCTCTTTGTGGTGGCAAAGAACTGGAAACTGAGGGGATGTTCATCAGTTGGGGAACTAAACAAGTTGTGGTATATGATTATGATAGAGTACTATTGTGCTATAAGAGATGATGAGCAGGTTGATTTTAGAAAAACAGAAAGACTTGCATGAAATAATAAAGAGAAATGAGCAGAACCAAGAGAATATTGTATACAGTAACAGTAATATTGTTCAAAGAATAAGTGAAAGATTAAGTTATCCTAGTATTATAAATATTCAAATAAACTACAAAGGACTTATGAGAGAAGATCCTATCCATCTCTACAGAAAGAACTGATAAATAGAAGTGTGCATAGTATGGTTTTACATACACATACATATAAGCAGGTATATATGTGTATGTGTGTCTGTGTATGTATATATAGAGAGAGAGACAGAGAGAGAGAGAGGGAGAGAGAGAGAGAAAGACAGAGAGAAAGAGAGAGACAGAGAGAGAGAAAGAGAGAAGGAGAGAAAGACAGAGACAGAGAGAAAGAGAGGAGAGAAAGACAGAGAGAGAGAGAGAGAAGGAGAGAAAGACAGAGACAGAGACAGAGAGAAAGAGAGGAGAGAGAGAGAGAGAGAGAGAGAGAGAGAGAGAGAGAGAGAGAGAGAGAGAACTGCTAATACCAAATGTTAACTTGCCAATTCCTTAATGATACTAGTAATGTCAGAATTTCATTAATGTCTTTATACTCCTTCACATCAGTAATTTACCTCACGGTTTGGGGCAGATAACTAAACCTCCAATCTGAAATGTTCCTCTAAAATATACCTTCCATCTAGATTTTTTTAATTAAGGAATCAAAATAAAAAATCTTTAAGAATCTCAGGATAAAGCAGCCAGTAACAATTTTTTTTAACAATTAAAAAAACGTTTCTGTTGGTAATTCACTCTTATCCATGGGGAACTAAAAACTACAGAAGGCTTTTCGTGGGACTTTTTCATCCATTTCTCACTTCCTCTTGTCCGCTAATGCTGCTTTCTCCTACCTTTCAGCCCCTGACACCAAACCCTTTTTTTTTTAAATGAAACAAAAAGCCTTGCTTTTTATTGATGGAGAGGCACAGTGAAAGATTTTTTTTTAAATGCTGTTTGAAACAACAGCTCTTTCATTTGTGGTATTTTAGTGAATGTTTTAATGTTGCACTCATGCCTTCCTCAAAGAAACCACATTTTGGAAACAGAGTAAATAAGCAACTTAACTTTCCTTGCTTATGTTGAAAGAACAATTTTTTTCTTATACTTGTTTATACTCTGAAACCTCCAGGCATATGCCAAGAGACATTTCTTGTTAAAATGATCTAATTTAATCAATGATGAATATGGAGCTTTATGGCTTTCAGATATAAAAGGTGTTGTAAGGTGATTTTTTTTTCCCCATTGCAATTGCCTGGTTGAAAGATATCCTCAAGCATGTGTTAGACCAGAACAGGAGGTGGGTGGCTCAGACAGTGAGACTGAGAGAGACAAAGATAGATGATCTGAGCTCTGTATTGATAGCTGTGAAATATTAAGTAAAGGAGCCAAATAAGGGCTTCCAGGGCACTGGATGGATCCTCTGGTGAGGATTTATGGGAAGAAGTGGAGAAGAATCGCATAGGCTGAAAATGCATAAAGGAGTTTTGATCTGCTCTGTTGGATGGAATATTCATGCTGATGAAATGATATTCAAAATAACCGATATTTGCATTGGTGAAGCAAGATGCCAAGCCATTGAAATTATAGGTCTGTAAAGTATTAAAAGTCAATAACCAATATCTGATGAACAAAACATAGATGTTGTTATGCAGTTCCTTTCCTGTGTATCAGGACCTGGCTTCTTCAGCCCTCTGTATGAATCGGAAAACCTGTGTCCTAAAAGCATGGAAGATTCTAAACTTAGGGCTTTATAGTTGAACAATTTGATGACTTTCCTTCAATCATCTTGATGGCTTTTCTTTGAAGGATACTTTTCATGGTACATATATCACAGCCTCTTGTCAAGAGGACACAGAGAACTCCTTTGGTTGGTCCCCAGCACCTGGGGCTTCCCCCTGATGTCAACCAATGCTGACTGAGAATCAGGGGCACAGACACTTGTCCAGAGCCTTTGACATAAGAATGAAGTATGAAATGACTTACCATGTTTTTTCCTTCCCATGATTTTTGTCCTGCTAGGATAGAGCACAGGAAGGAGAGTGGAAGAATTTCTTCTCTTAGGCACTCAGGAGCAGAAAATGATGGCATATACAAGAAGCACATGGCAAGCGGCCTGGACTTGATAAGACAAGCCTGAAAGGAGAGATTTTGTATTTTTAGTTCCGGGCTTTCTTCTGCCTTTTTCACTCTCCTTTCCAAACTACAGGTTAGAGATAAATGACTCCCAAAATTGATGTTTCCATTCTGGTGGGTAGGATGGGAAAGGAAACTAATGCTCTATTTGAGTCTTCTATCCTGATATTTATTCATAGACTCCTCTGAATCCTTAGTTTCATATGCATTTTCTGTGTAGTATAACAAAGACAGTTCTGTGCATAGAGACTGGACTGGACCAAATTCCATTGGCATAGGAAAATCACATGGGTAATATTGAGTTTAAGAATTCTTGAGTTTTCAGGAAAACACTGAACACAGTAACAGCAACATTGTGATGATCAACCATGAATGAATTAGCTCTTCTCAGCAATACAACATCCAAGATAATTATAAGGGACTCATGATGGAAAATGATATTTATGCACAGAGAAAGAACTGGTGGACTCTGAGTGTAGATCACAGCACTATTTTCACTTTTCCCCCCATTTTTCCCCCTTTTGGTCTGTTTCTTCTTTTACAACTGTGACTGTTATGGAATTTTTGTTTTACATGATTGTACATATGAGACCTATATTGAATTGCTTGTCATTTTAGGAAGAAGGAAGGGGAAGGAGGGAGAAAAATTTGGAACTTAAAATTTTGTAAAAATGAATGCCAAAAATTAACTTTACATATAATTAGAAAAAAAATATTAAAAAGTAATTCCTGAGTTTCAGTGTTAGGCACTAGACCTCTAAAGGGAGATTTCTCTTACCATGTATTTTCTTAATAGCCAAAAGGTTAAAGCTATGCTACAAGAGCATAGGAAACTTGAATCTTTCCAACAGTCCATGATATTGTTGTGAATTAGAAAGTTCAGGTCAAAGTTAAATAGGAAATGTTTGTTCAACATTCCAATAAAAGATCTTTGACTTCTTGGACAGTATCATAGATCTAATTGCTTATCTAGGTTTTTATGTTTCTATACTTATTTATAGTAACTTTGTTATTCTTTTTGCATCATGAATTTCCTGTCATGGGTGAAATAAAAGTTATCCTAAGAGTGCCTATGTATGAGGCTATTATATACATTTGATATCTCTAAGGTAACTAAGACAAAAGCCATATTTAAAGTGTATTTTAAAGTTAGCACTGGAAAAACCTGAGTGGGCTTATAATAAGCCAAAGAGAGCCTTTTTGGGTTACTACACCAGGATGAAATCCAGTGGGTGTAAACCTAGGTGGGACACATAGTTAAGTAAGGTTTAACAACAGTGTTTCATGGAGTCTTAGAATTCTCTTAGACTACATTGCTTTCCCAATAGCTTTTTTTTTCTTGGAGGGGGGAAGGCAAGACAGTTGGGGTTAAGTGACTTGCCCAAGATCACACACCTAGTAAGTGTTAAGTTTCTGAGGTCGTATTTGACCTCTGGTCCTCCTGACTCCAGGGCCGGTGCTCTATTCACTGTACCACCTAGCTGCCCTCTGACCCCCCACAATGGCTTTTATCTAATACAAAAATAAAATTTATGATTTTGGTATAGGTATTCTCTCCAGTGATGCAGATTACAACCCATCCATCTTTGCTCATCCTCTGTGAATCCTGTCCATATCATT
Organism: Pseudochirops cupreus; assembly: GCA_028627135.1. NCBI lineage: Eukaryota > Metazoa > Chordata > Mammalia > Diprotodontia > Pseudocheiridae > Pseudochirops > Pseudochirops cupreus. Next base: position 375,082,934 of record CM053581.1, read on the forward strand.
TTACCTTCACATCCACCACAGAGCTCCACCCAAGATTCTGGGAACCTTCCTCTCATATTCTTAAGAGTTTGAGCATAGCAATGAAGCAAAAGGCTCCTTGTTCTGGTTATGTGATTGGTCCATCTTCTTGTCCTTTTGTATATTTCTTTGATGACATCTTTTATGCAACTTTTGCTGCTCAATTCCTTTTTTATAATATGTCACAACCTACTTATGGTCATCATTTTTTGGAGATTGTAGGATGCCATGGTGCCCAACCATACAACACAACTGGAAGAACATTGGTGAAAGATGGTCAATTTAGATCAATTGGCTAATCAATCAACATTTCTTAAGCTCCAGCTCTGTGCCATACACTGTGCTAAGTGTGGAGATACAAAAAGAGGCAAAAGACAGTCACTGCCCTCCAGGGGTTTACAATCTAATGCATTACATGAAATTAAAAAGGTTTTTTTTTTTTAACCAAAAAAAAATAAAGAACACAATTAGAGGAGAAACAGTCAAGTGGGAAAAGATCTTTGGTGAGTTTCTCTTGTAAAGATTTTATGTATCTATGGAATAAATACAATTATATAAGAAAAAGAACCATTTTCCAATAACTAAATGTCAAAGGATATGAATTAGCAGTTCTCAAAAGAACAAATGTAAAGTACTCACAACCTTATGAAAAAATGTTCTAAATCACTTATGATAATAGAAACAAAAATGAAAAAACTCTGAGGCTTTACTTAATACCAATCAGATTGATAGAGATGACAAAAAAGAAAAGTGACTATTTTTGGAGGTCCTGTGGATAAACAGCCACATTAATGCACTATTGAAGCTGTGAATTAATTGATCTAATTATTCGGGAAGGCAATTTGGAACAATATCTCAAGAGTCACTACCCCAACCATATCATAAGCAAATACCTTAAATTAACCAAATGAAGAAGAAAAAGATCCACATGTACAAAAGTATTTGTTTAATGTCCCCTTGAAGACGCACCATAGAGAGGACCTCCCTCTCACTTATCTTCCATTTTAGAAAAGGTACAGTTATCTTCTGATGGTTTATTTTAATTACAATATTACTTTTAATTGACTGTTAAGCCAGAACTCCCTGCATATGTGATAGGGATGATCCCTAACCTTCTAGCCTTTTCCTCCAGCTGGCCTTGAAGTATAAGAACAGTGGTTCTCAACCTGTGGGTCGTGACCCCTTTGGAGGTCAAGCTACCCTTTCACAGGTGTCACAGGGGTTGCCTAAGACCATCAGAAAATACATATTTCTGATGGTTTTAGGAACCGAGGCACCACTCCTCTATCTGTCTCCAGGTGGGTCCACCCACATGCAGATACACTCACATACAAGTATTAAAGGGTTATGGCGTTAGGAAGGTTGAGAACCATTGTATAAGAACTTCCTGAGATATGTACATTACAGTGGATGGAAATATTTCTCTTTCCTTGGTTTTAAGTCATGAGCTTACAGCCTCCTAAGTAAGCCAAAGCCAGGAATGGGACTGTCTCTTGTTTCTAATTTCTTTTCTTTGGCACAGGGGCTTGTGAAATCTCAAAAAGCATCTGATAACTTCCCCTTCTCAGGTACCTGTGAAGTATGGCGGTAGCTACTGGCAATAGCAACAGGAGCAGAAGCAGTCTGGACAAGAGAAGAGCTGCCCACACAGAGTGCTATCACATGGGAAAAAAGTGCCCATTTGGTGTAGAAAAGGTTGTACTCAGTCAAAGCGAAATGCAAAATAGCTAATAAGTAGCTCTTATTTGTAAACAAAAGAATTGTTTACAAACATCCTCAAAAGGCTTGAACATTAACCTCTCAATGGATTATAATTATTCTCTGATGCTTTGCTTTGTATTTTTTGTGTCTGGGAATAAAACTGCCTGTTACATCCCTAATTCATATTTGTACTTTGGATATCTTTGTATTTCCTCCCTTCTCTTTTGCTGCGGAGGACCCCTTAACCTAGATCCGAAAATGGGGTTGCTTCTCAGTAATATGAGGTGGGGAAAGAATGGAAGGACCAGGGAGCCTAGTTGAGGTGACAGGGAACCCCAGAACTATGCACTCAAGCCTGCTAAATCATATTGGAACACACAAAACAATAAACAAGGATTATAATGAACACAAAAAGAGCTTTAGTTTTTAATAGTATGATGTATTTTTGCCGGCAGGAAATTTAAAGGTGTTTAGAAAATTAAGGAGTCTTCCCAATCCTTATCATCACACGATATTACCCGGTGAAAGAATATGTCCACTACATTTGCAGTGCAATTACTGACTTTTTGACAATGCTCTTCACATTCTCTGTATTCACGCAGAAGTGAGATGTTTATTAAGAGCTTCTAGATCGCCTTAGACACATGTCTTTCTACAAAGTTTGCATGATGCTGAATCGAATAAAGGAATTCACAGGGTTATTCTGCTGGGGACATTATTAGAATTCAAAAATCAGGGTTTATGAAGTGGTAAAATTGCATAGAGGTAGGAAAAAAAGATCAAACTAGCAATAAGGATGAGGATAAGGGCGATATTCATCTTCCTAGCATTGACTTTTTCCTGGAGGAAAAGAAATTATTGTGCAGATATGGATGTCTACAAGTTTTAAAATGTCAGATGCTGACCTTTATTATTCCTATTTCTTTATTATTTTTTCTGTCCCTTGCTTATTTCAGTGGCAAAATGCATGGAAAAGCGGAGGCAATGATAGAGATAATACAAGCATGCTGCTTGAGAATAAGAGGAAGGAAAAAGAACTCTGTCTTGCACTGTTATCTGGACTCTCAGATGACTGCTGGGAACATTTCCACCAACCCCCACCAGCCAGGTTCTAGGTGGTCCCTGATGGATTATAGGGTCCTCTTCTAATACTATTAACTCAAACCTCCATTCTACTTTGTTCTCTCATTTTACTCATTTACTTTGTTCTAGCATTATTAAAATTGTTTTCATTACTAAGTTAGTTTGCAAGAAAGGCTGGGGCTGAGTTGTATATGATTAGATGATTCTAAAAAGCAGAATTGGTCAGGAAAGGGTTAAAAGGAGAAATTACCTTACAAAAACAGGGTGTGAAAGGAAAAACTGATATAGAGAAAGTAGGTTGGGGTGGAGGGCTGGTAATATTGGAACCTTACTCTCATCTGGGTTGAAGAGGAAACAATGTGTGTGTGAGTGTGTGTGTGTGAGTGTGTGTGTGTGTGTGTGTTTGTGTAAATGTATATGTATACACACACATATATATCTGAAAAGGTTTAGAAGTCTTCTAAACTTCTAGAGAGATGAGAAAAATGCAGGACAGGAGTAGAGGAGAGACTTTTTACATATACATATATACATATACACATATAGACATGATTACACATGTATAATTGGCATCATATTGCATACCTTCTCAATGGACAGAGGAAGGTTGGGAGGGAAGGAGAGAATTTGGAACTCAATTTTAAAAGAATAGTAAAACTAAATAATTTTTTAAAAGAAAAAACTTTAAGGTTGTGTTTCAGGGGACCTAAATATAGAATAACTCTGATGCTCCGTAGCCCACATGGGGATTGCATCAGTGGTACATGCTCAAAAGGCTTAGTCAGTCCCATATTGTATGTCTATAATAATAACAGCAAAAATTTAAGTGGTAATCTCACTAGCTCCTATTGGGTCAATTATCACCTCTGTGTAGATGATTCCCAATTCTACATATTTAGTCCTGATCTCTTGCATTTGGGACATTTGGAATGAGATATCCCATAGGTATCTCAAACTCAACATGTCCAAGACATCTCATTACTTTTCCCTAAAAATCTTCTGCACTTCTGAATTTCCCTAAAACCATAGAGCTGATATGTCAAACACATGGTCCACGGCAGCACGCAGCCCATAATGCTCCCAAGTGCAGCCTGACCCAGATTTCATTATGATTTGGAAATATTTAACAAAATAAATAGAAATACAATACAACATAGATAATGTTAATATATGATCCAAGTCAATGTACAGTCTGCAAGGATCATTATATATGATTTAGTTCATCCTATTTTTATTTGTTTGACACTATAGAGGACACCACTCTTGTCCCAGTCACATAGGCTCACAATTTTATTGTCCTCTTCTTTCTTACCCACTCTATATATCTAATGCTTTGCCAAATCTTATGTTTTGACTTTCAAAACATCTCATGTATGTACACCTTTTCTTTTTCTATTTTCCCTTTTTTGGAAGGGAGAAGACAGGGCAATTAGGGTTAAGTGACTTGCCCAAGGTCACACAGCTAGTAAGTGTGTCAAGTCTCTGAGGCCGAATTTGAACACAGGCCCTCCTGATTCCAGTGCTGGTGCTCTGGAGGGGCACCTACCTGCCCCTCCCTGTATAGGACCTCAGGGGTATAGGGTATGCAGGAAAGACTAGCCCTTCTTGTGTGAGAGCTGCCAAGCATTTTTTTCAGGGCTGCTCATCTACCTTTGGGGTCCTCCTGTCACCCAATTCTCAGCTGTGACTCCACGAAGCTATAGCATGTGTAGTGACCAAACCTCAGTAAAACTGTCTTGGCAGATGGACTAAACTAGGTTGAGGACAGCCAATGGAACTCAAAACTGTTGGTGCATTAGGGGGATGTCTACAACAAACACATGAAGATTTCCACCTGCAGAATGGGTGAATAAAAAGAATTTGTTCCAGTGGCCGTGGAGGCAGCTATAGAAGGTGCTGTGGAGCAATAAGAGCCTGGTCAGACATTGAAGATGCCACAATCATCTGCTGCATCTTGGACCATTACCAGTCATCCTGCCTTTTGTTCTGCCACTGGAGTTCAATCACTTTGGAAGAGAGAGTAAAGCTGATGACTCATGTGACTCTGCCTCAACTTAAATCTAATTCAGTCAAGACATCACCCCATGATATCATTGTTTCTCCTTGAAAACAAAGGACAAAAACAATAGGCCTTCATCATCTCTCACTCTACAACATCCCCAAATTATTCTTATCCAATATTCCAGTCTCACTCAGACTATTGCAATAGTTTTCTAACTGGTCTTCTTGCCTCAAGTCTCTCCCTGCTCTATTTAGCTGCCAAAGTGATTTTCCTAAAATGTAGCTCTGCCCATGTCACCTCTTACTCAGTAAACTTAAGTATCTCTCCTCTCATTATCTCCAGGATCACATAGAAAGTCTTCTCTTTGGTATTTAAATATCTTCACAATCTGGTGCCTTCCTGCTTGTCTGATCTCACACTTTACTCCCTTACATGCGCCCTGTAATCCAACGCACACTTATTATTCTGATGGCTAATTGTGTATTTCTCTCCATCATATCCTCAATTTTTTTCTTTTCTTTGTCCCTTGCCCACCTCTTTATATGAAAAAGAAGGTGGTGAAAGAAAAAGAATATGATCAGCACTAGTAATCTATAATTGAACTGATCTGTTCCAACTCCTCTCTTTACCTTACTCAGAACTCTGTCACTGGCTCTTATACTTTCTCATCTCTACATGTCTACAACAAACACATGAAGACTTCCACCTGCAGAATGGATGGATAAGAAGAATTTGTTTAATGTTCCTCACACAGAAAACCACATCTCCCTTTTCCTTATCTTTGCACTGTCTTCCTTGGCTGGAATGTTTTTCTTCCTCATCCTGGCTTCTCGCCTTCCTTAGCTTCATTCAAGACTTCATTCAAGATCCAAGTTTTGCTGGAGGCCTTTCCTGGGCCCTCCAACTACTATGCCTTTTCCTTGGAGGTTACCTTCCATCAGCTTTGTATAAATCCCATATATACCTAGACATTTACATTTCCTCTCCCATAAGAAGGTGAACTACTTACTTAAGGGCAGGGACTTCTTGCCTTTCATTTGATGCTCACAATAATCCCATGAGGTAGGTACTATTATTATCCACATTTTACAAAGGAATAAACAAAGGATTAGATATTGAGTTGCCCAGGGTCACGCAGTCATTCGGTGTCAGAATCAGGATTTGAACTCAGTTCTTTTTATATATTGTAATTCTGTATTTGATTAGAGCATTCCAAATCAAAAAATATATATTTTAAAAAACAACACTAAATAAAGGTCATAATTTAAGTTTTCCCAAAAGCTTTGTCTCTCATTGACTGGAACTATGATGTAAAAAAGAATAATTAAATGGCTTTCATCCAAGTGATATCTTTAAAGAACCTTTTAGTAACCCTAATCCTCCTTTTTGGATTTCTACTAAGAAAAATGATAATACTTTGTACTGAAACATTATGCTTTCCTTGATGGCATGTGGAAATATTCATAAATAATAGGTTATTAAGCCACACAGTAGTCCGTGAGAGTGGCAATTATTATCAAATTGAAGAAATAAATTCAATTGACTTTTCTCTGGTTACACAAAAAGTAAAAAAAAGAAAAGGACAGTTCGTTCATTCATTCAATTGGTCAGCATTTATTAAGCATCAGGCAGTATGCTAGCGATACAAAGTAAATAAGAAAATAGATACTGCCTTCAAGAAGCTTACATTCTTCGGGGGAAGGGAGAGAGGTGAGCAACAATATATCCACAGATAAATTAAATATAAACTTAAATAAATACAAAATAAATCTCTCTGGTCTCTAGGGGAGCACCAACAACTGGGTCAATTAGGAAAGGTTTGTGTTTGGCCATGATTTGTCCTGGGACTGAGGTATAAAAATTCTTGTACAGCCAATCAGAATGATCAGCAGGATCTTCATAGAAACTTGGAGAGGAACTTCATGAAATACCCTTTTGACTTTCACAGAAGGCAGTAGTTACAAGCAAAAGAAATGTAAATAATATGATTAAGAGACAAGAAAGTGTAAGAGCCAGTGGCGGAGTTCTGAGCTAGATAAAGAGAGAAGTTGGAACAGATTAGTTCAACTATAGATTACTAATGTTGATCATTTTCTTTCTCTTTAACCACCTTCTTTTTCTTATAAAGAGGTGGATGGGGGACAAAGAAAAGAAAAAAATTAAGGATATGATGGAGAAAAATATACAATTAGTCATCAAAATAATGAGTGTGCTTTGGATAAACTTACCCATAAAACTGAAGAGGGTGGTAGAACAGAATAGAAAGCAGAGTCAAACAAGTTTTATAAGAAACACACTTGAAACATAAATATTTATATAGAGTTGGAATGGGAGATTGAAAGAAAATTGATTATGATTCAGGTGGATTCAAGAAAGCAGAGGTTAGGATGGCAACTATGATCTTGGGCAAGTCAACAGTAAAAACATATATGATTAAAAGAAAAAAGTAGGGAAACTACATGGTACCAAAAAGCCCTATAGATTATGAACTAATGACAATGAGACATCTTAAATATATGCTGAAGAAAGCAGAAGGAAGTTCAAAAAGGGGCACAGAAGAGTAGAGAAGTATGAATACTATTGTGTTAAATTACCATAAAGACTTAAAATTTAATACACAATCCTTTTTTGCTGTTCTTCTTTGTATATAGAAGCTATTCATCTTTGTTGATGTTTGTCAAAGTCATGACTGAAAAAAAAGGAAAAATCAAAACAGTAACCTGAAAAGAAGTAGGTATTTTGGTGGACTACAAGGTCAATGTGAGCCAACTCTGAGATATGGCAACCAAAAATGCTAACTCAAAAAGATAAAAAATTTAGCAATGGAAGGGACATTAGAAGTCACTTACTTCAATCCTTTCATTTTATAGACAAAGAAATTGAGGACCAGGGTGCTTAAACTACTTTCCCAAGGTCATTCAGGTAGAAAATGGCAGAGTCATGATTTAAACCCAGGTCCTTTAGCTCCAAAGCTACTACTTAGGCTATATTGAGACACCTAATACAGAAGTAAGGGCGTGGTCTTGTTCTCTACTCCAGACAGACTTATTTGAAATATTACGTTCCATTTTGGACATTAGATTTTAGGGAACACAAGATCTAGATGGAGATCACACAGAGAAAGGCAAATAGGATAGCGAGGGGCCTTAAGATGATATCATGTCAGTTGAAGGAATGGGGTTATTACTGTGGAGAAAAGAATATTTAGGTAGGAAATACAGCTATATTCAAATATTTATGGATGATGATTTATATTTTGTTCTGTTTATCCCCAAAGGGCAGAATAAGGAGCAAGGGATAGAAGTTTCAGAGATGTAGATTTTGGCCAATTGAAAGAAACCACTTCTTAACAATTAGAAATATACAAAAATATAATGGTTTATTTTGGGAAGTAGTGAAGACTTACAGAAAGTCTTCAACTGAAAGCTAAATGACCACTCATCAGGGATGTTGAAGAGGAAATTCTTCTCTTGGTTGGGCCAAGTTGGAACTAGATGAATCATAGGCTTATAGAATGAAACTGGAAAAGACCTCAGAGTCAACAGGAATGGTTTTTTTGTTGTTGTTTGCCCTTCATTCTCAGAGAGGATCAATGACATCAGGAGGGTGATGTCTTGACTTGCAAGTTAATTGTATTTAAGTGAAGAAAAGCCGTGCAAAGTCATCAGCCTCACTCTCTCCTCCAGAGTCATAAGAGTCCAGTGGCAAGACATAGACCAAGACAACTGGTGATGGCCCTGGTTGCAGTGGGACTTTATTAAATGCCTCTTATTTATCAGGCACTCTTCTAAGTACTAGGGACACAAAGAAAAGCAAAAGTACCTTTCATTGTACACAAGAAGAAATTAAGTAACTGGTCAAGTAATCAGTCCAGGGTTCCCCAAATAAGGTGGCAGAACCAGAATTCAAGCACATATTCTTCTGTCCTCACATCCAGTCCTATGAGAGGCCCCTTCAACTCTGATATTCTATGATTCTGGAGGAGACATGGTGGTAGAAGTTTGTTGAGTGACAGCTTAGAGGCAGAGAAATCTATATGGAAGTCATTATAATAGCTCAATTAAGAGGTCATGGTGATCTGAATTAGTGCCAAATTGCAAAATTGTGGGGATAGATGTAAAAGATGCTGTGCAGGGAGAATCAGTGGGATTTTGCAAGTGATTGCACATGGCATGTAAAGGAGAGAAGGAAAAGTCAAATGTGACTTTTAAGGATGTGAACCTTGGGCGACTGGAAGGATGCTGATCCCTCAACAGAAACATGAAAGTCTAGCAAATGACTGAATTTAGGAAGAAATATGGTGAGTCCCATTCTTTGCATATTCATTTGGAGAAAAAAATAGGGAATGCTTCATGGATGTGCTGTCATCCTTGTGCAGAGTTTCTGGAAAGACCTTGTACATTTATTTACATGTAGATAGCTCAAGATAGAGATGAGACAGCTTATTTAATAAGAGGGCTACTTCTGAGGCACTGGCCAAGTCCTTCTCTGTGCCTCAGTGTGTTCATCTTTAAAGTGAAAGGGTGGTCTCCATGACCTTTAGTCCCCTCCAGTTCTAAAACTATGATCCTTTGAAAATCTTCCTCTTCTCATCCTGGGATAAAAGTGAAAATTCATTCTAACTTGGCCCCTTTCCATCTCTAAGTGTATGATTCTGTTTTTCTTCTTCTTCCTGTTCCCCAGAGTTTATGTATTAGCACTTGAAGATATTTGCTTGTTGCGTTTTCACTGTTAATGTGTTAGTATTAATAAGTTAAAATATAAAAATCTTTTTTTCTTAGACTGATGTTTCAAAATTACTGTTGAAAAGATAAGAAATGGATAGAATCAGAAAAGTACAGAATGTAGAGCTAGAAGGAACCTTAGATTTCAGTTCATTCAAATAAAATAATGGATACAAAGGCAAGAACAAAACATTCCATTACCTTAGGAAGTTTCCATTCTAATAGTGGTGGGAGGTGCCACAAATGTACATAGTAAGTAGGAACTACATATATGCAACTTTCAGAAATGAGAGAGCACAAACAACAGGGAGGATTAGAAAAGGTAACAGATTTCATGTAGGAGATCACATCTGAATTGGGCTTTGAAGAAAACAAAAGATTTTTAGGGGGGAGAGGTGAAGAGGGATGACATTTCCAGGTATAGGGGACCAGCCATATAAACTTACAGAGGTAGGAGATAGAGCACCATACATAGGACATTTGATTTTTACTAGAATGAGGAAGAGAAATGGTCTAAAACAAGACTGAAAAGGTTAGGCAGAAAAGGCATAGGGAAGAGTTTTAAATACCAGGTTGTCCTAGAGGAAAGAGGGAGTCAGTGAAGATTTTTTGATAGGAGAGTGACATGGTCACCTCAATGTTTTAGGAATACCAATTTGACAACTGTATGGAGGGTCATCTATTTGAACTCTCTTATTTATAGCAAAGAAAATGTGGCCAGAGAAGTTAAATTGCCAAGCTCTCTGTCTCTGTCTCTGTCTGTCTCTCTCTCTGTCTCTCAACAAACAAATCAGTAGACACAGTCTGGAACCTAAATTCACTGATTTCTAACTATTTTTTCTGTTGCATGATATACTTCTGAATCTGTATTTATTTTACTTACTACAATTTGTTTGCATATAAACATTTTTGACGTCGTATATAGAATGTTATAACTTTCAACACTGAATACGCAGTTACAGAACGTCATTACGGTAAAAATAACGTAAGTTTCTACAGTCTTTAAATCTTTCCGCATTTTGGAAAATGGAAATATTTCAATGTTCATTATAATGTTCATGTTTGTCAATGGTTCAAGGCTCCTCCTGTGGGTAGCACTCTTGGCAAGACTTCCTTAAAAGGGATTCGTCAGGCGCAAGAAGACGGCTGAGTCTGGAAGGAACTCTTTCATCACTGACATTTTCCCTGTAGTGATACGGTGCTCACTGCTGCTCTGATCCTTTCCATACCCTGGATTGATACAACCAGTGCAACTCCCAGAAAGGCAATGGGCTGGATACGTAGAAATAGTTGCCTCCCTGCTGATGAGTCCCATGGTAAGCATTTTCTGGGAAATAACCTCCTCTGGGAGAGAATTCCCAGTAAATGTTCTTTCTACGACATAGCGCCTTGATGATGTTAACTCTCCTCCTATGCCATACCACTCTACACGAAGGAATTTTGATCCTGCAAGCATTGGGAAATCATGGGGTGGGAACCAACACAAATATGAGCCCTTTTAGACCTTAAGCAATAAATCTTAGTGAGATCCATGAAGGACATGGAAGTTCAATGACATACTCAGGATCACATGGCAAGGAGAGGTCAAATTTGAACCCAGACATCCCTGACTCTAAGATAAGCACTTTGTTTACCATATAATGCTCTTCTTATACACCCAACACTATAACAATTTGGAAAAAGGGAATTTTCAGACCATCATTCTACAGTTGTGGAAATGATGAAGCATCATTTGTTCAATGTGCTCAAAAATATTCTTTACAGGTTATTTCTCTAAAGCATTAATTCAGCTCAGCATAATAGAAAATCATTCATTAAAATCTACTTGCAAGTGACCTGGGCTGGCTCTAGAGGGACCAATTCATATTGTCCCAATCCTTGGTTAGGGAAAAATGAAGTAGAACCTTATAGCTGAAAGGAACTTTAGATAACCTAGTTTAACCCTCTTGGTATGCATTCATAACATCCTGAAAGGTGTGATCCATACCAGACTAGAACACTTTCAGGGATAGGAAACTCATAAGCCTCCAATTGCTAAGAAGTTGTATATACTGAATGGAAATCTGTCTCTCTAGAACTTCTTCCCTTAGTGTTAGTTCTGTCTTTCTTGAGTTTCAGAAAATAAGCCAATATTCTTCCCAGGAAAACCAAAAATTGTTTTTAAAAAACCTGTGATCAAGGTTTCTCTAAAAATTTTCTTTTCCATGCTAAATATTCCCAATCCCAGTTCATTCAGTGGTTTAAAGTTAAAAGTCTTTTCAGTATCCTGGATACCTGTATTACTATCTGCCTTTTTGACTTTTGGTATCCAAAAAGTGATTATGATATTCTCTAGACATTCTAAAAACTAGTCTCTCTTGCACATCAACATGAATTTATTAATCATTTGATATGTGCCAAGCATTGTGCTAAGTGCCGTTCTAAGCATAATGTTCAGCATGACTTATTTTCCTTTTTCTGGACACTTTGGAAACAGGTTTTTGGTTTGGCTTCCTGTCTGAGATACTCCCCCAGTTTGCACTCATTCATGGTGTGGAGTCCCCAGAGAGCAGATGATACTTGTTCTCATGGTTCTAGGGATTATCCTGAGTCATTGTGCTTCTAGCATTGTTATTCCTGAGCTCCAACAGTGTGTTCCAATGAACAATCAACCAGGTGACTCAATTAGTTTTTGGCAAAGGCATTACTAAAATGGCATAATAAGAAAAGTTGGTATAAAACGTTGACCCCTAAATCCTGGAATGTACTCTCCAAAAAACACAAATACACAAGTACAGGTGTACCTTGAGGCCACACATGGCCTTCCATGTCCTTGGGTGCAGCTTTTTGACTGAGTCCAAGTGTTAACAGAACAAATCCTTTTATTAAGGGGATTTGTTCTGTGAAGTTTGGATTCAATCAAAGGGCCATACTTGAGGACCTAGAGGGCCACATGTGGCCTCAAGGTTGCTGTTTCCTGCTGCAGAAGTCCATGGGAAGACTGAATTCAGACTTGAAAGTACAGAGGCACACTTATAGGATACACAAGTACAAAAGAGATAATTCATAGTTCTTGGTGCTTTGTGACTTATAAGTCCTTTCTTGAGTCAATAGCCTACATTCCCTTCTGGTTCAAAGGGTCATGCTTGAAGCTGACTCTGTCTCTTTGGGTTACAGTCATTCTTCATCCATATGTTCTTGGCACGTTACTATGCTCCCAGATGGATGTCTTCTCTCCTATTTTTCAGGTTCTCTGGTTCCAACTGGATATACTGCATGCTCCTGGTATTGTCTCTCTTGTGACATGGTCAATGGGGGAGAGAGAGGAGAAAGTTAGAAAAACTCTCTTCTCTTCCAAAGAGCAATTCCCTCTATTTCTGGAAACTTCAGCTCTCAAACTTGGAATCTTCTATCTTTGGACTGGCCTACCACTTAACAGGCTTATTTTTATATTTAGACTAGAGCTATGTTTGATTTTTTCAGCCAGCCCCAAAATGTGTCCTATGTGGTTTCATCTACCTTCATCTAATGATGATAAGATCAAATCCTCTCAACTTGATTAATTTCTTATTTGTATGTTATGGTGGGATTGTAGGAAAATTCCTTAATACCTAGTTTATGCTGTTGATTTATCAGTTCAATTGAGGCATCAGGGTCTTCTATGATTACATTAATTGAGGTGAAGGTAGATTCCCCACCCTATCCTCAGGACTGTGGAAACTTTCAGATCCCTGGTTGGATATGGCCATGTGTATCTGATGAAATGATCAGTTGCTATTAAAATATGACATTTTTCCAAGGATGGAATTTTATTTTTATAAATGAAACAAAATGTTGCAGTGGCATTGGGGGTAGTTATATCACATTGTTGACTCATATTAAGCTTGCTGTCAATCAAAATCTATAAGCCATTTTCATATATACTGATGAATAGTCACATTGAGGAGGCTAGTTAGTGCAGTGGGCTACATATGTAGAGCTCTGGGACTAAAGTCAAGATGACCTGAGTTCAAGTCCAGCTTCAGTCACTTACTAGCTGTGTGACATTGGGCAAGTCACTTAAACTCTGTTTGCCTCAGTTTCCTCAATTGTAAACTGCTCAATGTTGTTGTGAGGAGCAATTTGAAATTTTATTTTAAAGTTCTTAGCACATGGATGCTAGTAAGTATTATATAAATGCTAGGTATTTTTACATGTTTATCTTTTATTTATGTCATCCATCTTTTAAAAATTAAGTATGCAGTTTTATATTTATTCCTATTATCTTTTATCCAATTAGATTTGGCCCTTCATTCTATCCTATTGAAATCTTTTTTTTTTGGATTGTGATTCTGTCATTTGATGTATTAGCTATCCCTCCCAGCTTTGAGCAAACAACACATTTGATAAGCAAGCTTTCTGTTTTCCTCTAAATCATAGATAAAAGGTTGGGCAGGACAGGGCTAAGCTCAGTAGCATGATACCAGAAACCTCTCTCCAAGTTGACATCTGTCCATTTATTTATCCAATATTGCATTAATTCAGCTGTAGTCATGGAAAACAATGAACTGGAAAGTTGCAGGAGGTCTCTAGACTGCAGGATCTTCAGAACAAATTGGAAATAGAGCTGACTACACATGGCTGGGCATAAAAACATGTATGTGCCCACAGAACAATTGGATTTATCACACTGGCATAATGTTACATAGCTTGACACTTTTTTATTTGCTTGTTATAAAACTATTACAGCTTGGACCTCATACTTTATATCTTATTAACTCTCTTGAGCATGACTGCTGGTTTTAATTGCTTCTACTTCAGATACCGCCTACTGTCTCTGGCCCTGCCAGCTTGGTTATTCAGCATTATTCTGACTTCTAAGCCATAATTCCTTTCCCCTGTCTCATCCTCCCATCACTTTGTGCTCCTGAAACAAGAGAAGGTCTAATAAGCAACATGGATCCCACTGATTTGTAGTGTGTAGTCAGCCTCAGCCCTGGGCAGAGTGGTGGGAAATTGTGTATTAGTCAACATTCAGTAAGTATTTTCCTCCCACTGGACCACAGAATCACCTTAGTCTATTACTCATCATCATCATTATCATCCTTATCCTCATCCTCATCCTCCTCATCATCACCATCAGTAATCATTTATTAAGCCCTTACTATGTGGCAGACTCTGGGCTAAGCACTGGGGATACAAAGAGATTACATTTGTCTTCAAAGAGCTTGTATTCTAATGTGGAAGACAGCATTTGAACAGCTGCACACACACACACACACACACAAATATTCAGTAGAAACATATACAGTGCATAAAACATATATATATATATATATATACAGTATGAATACATAAAGCACACAAAAATATGTATACATATAGTGATATATATGTGTGTATGTTCATATATAGATATGTGTATATATACATATATGCAATATAAATACATACAGCATACAAAACGTATGTGTATGTTTTACATTTACATATGCACATGCAAATATATACAGTGGTACCTTGACTTATGAGTTTGATTTGTTCTGTTACTGAGCTCCTAACTCAATTTGCTCATATATCAAAACAATTTTCCTCATTGAAATTAACTGAAATTGGGGCGGAGCCAATATGGCGGCATAGGAGCAGCAAAGTATCACAGCTCCCACATAGCCACTTCAAAATACCCATAAAATATGACTCTAAACAAATTCTAGAACTCTAAAACACACGCAAATATACTTTCCACTAAAGGCAGCTCAGCTAGGAGGCACCATCTCAGGGCTGGAAGCTGAAATCAGCCCAGCCTGAAATGGCACCTTGGCCCTGGGGGCAGCCAGATGATCTGAGCTGCAGCTGGAGCAACCGGAAGAGTGGATCTGGGGCAGCGGTGGCAGTCTCCAGAATTATCAAGCCATAAAGAACAAAAAAAAAAAGGACTAAAAGGTTAGTGGAACTCAGAATTGGGGGAGAAAAGCGAGTCTGGCTAATCCACCTCCAGGGCAAGGAAGCAGCACAAGCAGAGGTCCTGCACCTGCCTCCACATTGCCACTTCGGAGCTCCCGGCCTGCAGACTGCAGGGGGGCCAAGCGATTGTTCAGAGGCCAAGCGCTCTCGAGTTGAGCGGCCTGGATCCGGATCGTGGTCTTGGGTGGTGGTTTTGGGTGGTGGTCCTGGGATCTCTTTTCAGTGAGCTGGAGTGGGGGAGGGCCCCAGCAGCCTCCTAAAAGCTCTAGCAGCTGGGAAAACCCCAGCAATTTGGGACAGAGCTTTCCCCTCTGGAAGCAGAGTTCCACAGAGCTAAAAAATCTCTGATTGGCTAGCCATGGATAAGCATAGGAAGCAATGTAAGAACAGCAACCAAACCTTAGATTCCTTCTTTGGGGAAAAGAAGGATCAAAGCAGGGAATGGGAAGAAGACAGAACTCCCACCCCAAAAGCTTCCAAGAAACATGAAGATTGCCTAAAAGCTAGAGATCAGCTGAAAAAGGATTTTGAAAACCAAATGAGAGAAGTGGAAGAAAAATTGGGAAGAGAAATAAGAATGATGCAAGAAAATCATGAAAAGAGAGTCAACAACCTGACTGAAGAAAATAACACCTTAAAAAATAGATTAACTCAAATGGCAAAAGAAGCCCAAAAAGTCAATGAGGAGAAGAATGCCTTAAAAAGTCGACTTTGCCAGATGGAAAAAGAA
>CM053581.1:375099613-375121101 GCA_028627135.1 Pseudochirops cupreus
TATATATATATATATATACACACACAATTATTATTATTATTATCATTATTATTATTATCATTCCAACTGGAACTGGAGATACACAGGCACGGTGGTAGGGAGATCCATCCTGCCCTACCAGAAAGTCAGAGGGGTGATGGGGGAGGACATAGGAGAGAATAGATTGGGGGAGGGGTTATACAAGGAGATGGTCGTTTTGAGGGGGGGGTAGGGGAAAGATGGGGAGAAAATTTGTAACTCAAAATCTCCTGGAAATGAATAATGTAAACTAAAATAAATAAAAGTTTAAATATTTAAAAAATTAATTAATTAATTAAAAAAAGAAATTAACTGAAATGCCATTAATCCGTTCTAGACCCCAAAATGCCACCCCAGTATTTTTTTTTGTTATGTGTTTTAAACAAGAAAAAGTATTTATAAATAACAAATATGGTATGAAAACGTAATAAAAGAGAATGTAAAGAAATAAACAGGTTTTATAAAGTGTATATTTGCCTTGGATGACTTGAGCTAACAGAAGATACTGGTGGAGGTGGAGGGTGGAGGAGATAAATGGAGGAGGTTAGAGGAGTTTTGCTTCGTGCTCTTTGAGTCACTTTCATTCACTTACTCACTATACTCTTAATGCTACACTTTATTCCTGAACTTAATTTACAATATCTTTTTTACTTTCGCTTAACTTAATTTTCTTCACTGGCGAGGTAAACACATGGACTGAATGAGTGAGGCGCAGGATGCTGGGTGAGCGTTGGGTTGTGGTGTTCGCTGCGCCAACTAGCGGCAGCTTATGCCTCAAATTTTGGCTCACAATTCAAAGCAAAAAATCAACCGGGTGACAACTAGTATCTCCAAAATCTCGTAAGTTGGTGCACGCCTATGCCAAGGTAGCACTGTACAATATAACTACACAAAGTATATAAAATATTACATGTATACATATGTAGATATATATGTATATGTACAGAGAGAGAGAAAGACAGAGAGAGAGAGAGAGAGAGAGAGAGAGAGAGAGAGAGAGAGAGAGAGAGAGAGAGAGAGATTTGGTGTATAAATGAGATAGGGGAGACGGGGAGAGGATTTTGAATAGTTTCTCATAGAAGATAGGATACAAGTTGAGTCTTAAAGGAAGCCAGGAGGGGGAGATGAGGAGAGAGGACATTCCAGGCAGGGGGAACAAGTCATTGAAAAAATATGGAGTCAGGAAATGGAGTATTAACTTTGAAGATTATTAAAGAGATTGGTGTCACTCGATTACAGAGTATGCAGAAGGAAGTCAAATGTAGAAAGACTGGGAAGATAGGAAGGGTCTAGGTTGTGAAAAGTCTTTAGCAGCCAAACAGACAATTTTGTATTTGAAATAGGAGGGTATAGAGTTTATGGAGCTGGAGAGAACCACTAGAGTTTATTGAGTTGGTGGGGGACATGCTCAGAATTGAGCTTTAGGAATTTCTGCATCTTGTCCACAAGCTTGTTCTTAGAGGCTTTGTTGAAGATTTTTGCTGAAATCCAGATGCATTGTCAGGTCATACTCAGCTCCTTTGCTGAAGGGCTCTTGGAAACAGACAAACACTTTTTAAAAAACCCAACCCAGATAATAGCTACTGAGAACTGGCCTCAGATGAGTCTGGCCATACGTCTGTCTGAAAGTGTGACTGCTGAGATTCACCTGCCTCTGGTAGCTGGTGAGAGGCTTGAGGGAAGGCTCACTACCCTGCCTTTGTCATGGGTGAGTTCCTGTGAACAAACCCCAGCTGGTTCTGTTAAGGTTCATTACCTTTTGTCAGAATATAAGTTTCCCTCTAGTGGCTTTTTGCCATCTCACTCCAGCCTGTATGATAGATGGAGCATTCAAGTGCTTGAATGGGTTATCTGGAACTAAAATCTACTGTTAGTGTCTCTAGTGCTCAGGACTCCTCAGGACCCCAGAGAAAGCAGCTAAAAACCCTTGTGGGTAGAGCCAACAATCATGAGTGCTAGGGATTCTGCCCTTCCTGTGAGCAGAACCTGCCCCCTCAAGTCTCACTCATGTCTGGCAAACTTCTCTGCCTCAGCTTTGTGACATGACCTGATGTCCTGGTGATAATTTGGGACTTTGATCAAAATGTAGTCATTAGATGGGACCACAGAGCCTAAAGGATATCTCTCTTGCACATGTTCTTGCTTCCCTTATGCTGCTCTAGGATTAGAAACTTCAGGCATTGGTTTAGAATGATACCATCCACGAGAGAAGGAGGCAGGCAGAGGGTGTGGCAGGGTAGAGACAGCACTGGAAGATGGGCAACATGGCAAGAAGATCCATGGGATGTCAGCCCTGGGATAGACAAGGGGACAGGAGAAGTCACACACAGACCACAGGGCTAGTGGAACCAGAGAAGTGTCATGAGCTCATGCATTCTTAGGGCAGCTAGACAGCTCAGTGGATAGAGCACTGGGTCAAGAGTCAGGAAGAACTGAGTCCAAATCTGGCCTTAGACACTTACTAGCTATGTGACCCTGAGCAAATCACTTAACCCTGCTTGCCTCAGTTTCCTCATTTGTACAATGAGCTGGAGAAGGAAACGGCAACCCACTCCAGTATCTTTGCTAAGAAAACTCCAAATGGGATCACAAAGATTTGTACATAATTGAAATTACAAAATAGGGGGTGCAATGGATAGAGTACAGGAGTCAGGAAGAGTAATCTTGAGTCCAAATCTAGCCACTAGCTGTGTGACCCATGGCAAGTCAGTTAACCCTGTTTGCCTCAGTTTCCCCATCTGTAAAATGAGCTGGAGAAAGAAATGGCAACCCACTCCATTATCTTTGACAAAAACAAAATAAAACAGAAACAAAAAAACTCCAAATGGGGTCACAAAGAGTTAGACACAACTAAAACAATTAAAAGCAATATGCCTTGGTTGTTCCCCCCCTAGTTATGGCTCTAATTGTCAAGTCAAAGCAATCTTTCTATGGTGCTCCCAATTCATACTGGGTATTTTAAAGTCCATAAATGTACATATGAGCCCACTTTGCCATCAGGTAGTATACCCAGAGTAATATAATGACAAAATGGCTTGTCTAGAGTAAAGCCTCAATGAATGTATCTTAATCATGGTGATGCAATGAATCATTTTTCCTACTCGTCCAGCACATCAACCCCAGAAAAGTGACCTTTTTAAAAAAAAATTATTCACTAGGCTCCATTAGTAAAAGACTCTTTATAGCAAGGTTATCAGATTTAATGCAGAATATTACCAACAAAAATGAGAAAGGATTTTGGAGATCAACATAGTCCAGTTTTACAAATGAGAAAATTGGGGCCCAGAAGCTGAAATGGCTTACTCAAAAATCCCAAATTTCAGTTGATTTAACTGTAAAATAAAGGAAATAGTTACCTTACCTTTATCCAGATTCCTGGAGCCCAACATGGTCTTTAACTTAAGATAACATAAGAAGGAATGGGTATTGGCACACGCTACCTCTCTGTCAACAAGTATCAGAACTGGAATGTGAGCCCCATGACTAGCCCTGATGAGAAATCCTGTTCTCTTTTCATCACACAACATTTAGGGCTAAAATTGGGGTGCTTCCATCAGAAGCTAACAAGCTCCCTGAAAATTCAATTTTTATGTCCAAATGTAAGTGATAGACTCTGATTTTGTAACCCAGAAGCATCTTCATGTTTTAAGATTCTCGTGCCCTCTATGCCTTTACTGGAAGAGCATCAATTTCTGATAAATTAAAGGAGGGTAACTCTATGAAATGAGAACAGTGTATTCCTTATTTTTGTGTAAGGCATAGATTAGTGAAATACATTATCTAAAGTTAATAAAAATAGTCATTTGAGTTGATTTTGCAGGCTATTAGATTTGTAATCACTGTAAGTACTTTTAGTTCCATAGGACAAAAAAATGTTTATTTATCCTGATGAATATTGGCTTTAAAATGAACGAGGTCTAGACATTCTGTTTGGGGAGGAGCTACTAGAACATTCATCAACCACTAAAACATAAAGAAAATGAAAACTCTGGTAATTCTGCAAGCTTTACTTTTAATGGAATGGAAAAGGTTTTTTTCAGGGCTTACTATGCACTAAGCACTGTGTTGACCATTGGGGATACAGATAAAAAAAGAGGCAGTCCCTGCCTTCCAGAAGCTCACATTCTAATTGAGTATAAATAAATAATAAATAAAGGAGAGTTTAGCTTTATGACAGGTACAAAGGCCAT
Organism: Pseudochirops cupreus; assembly: GCA_028627135.1. Lineage (NCBI taxonomy): Eukaryota > Metazoa > Chordata > Mammalia > Diprotodontia > Pseudocheiridae > Pseudochirops > Pseudochirops cupreus. The sequence continues at coordinate 375,103,822 of CM053581.1, forward strand.
ATGATGTGTGGCCTAAGCAGCAAAGCATATGGCAAGGTGTAGTATGTCTTAGAGAACAATGGCCAAGCAGATCATCTCCATCTGATGATTGATCTAGGTCTGTGATTTCATTGGTTATGAGGAAATCCTAGTGAAGAAAATCTTATCTAAAATTTATCTTAAAGTCTTAGTTCTTAGGACACCAAGAAGGGGAAGTTACCTGCCAATTATGATAGCCAACATACGTTAAAGAAAGTCTTGAACTCTCATTTTAATACCAAGACTGGCCCTGAATATATTGTTCCCCTTACTTTTACCATTTTCATGAAATTTCTTAATTTTTTAAAATAAAGATAAGAAAATCCTTTCAAACAACCTGAAATTCTAGAACTTGGAAAAATATACTAATGAAAATTGCTAAATCATCATGAAAAAAAAGCAAGAATAGTAGTAGAAAATGTATTCTGATTAAAGCAGTTAATCAAAACAAATTCACCGAGCCATTTGGTATCCTGATGAAAAATGTATGAGTATACTTATCTGATGTCTCAGGTCAATCAAGCATAACTCTTAAAACACTCAAGAGAAAATGAGCTTCACCCACGGACTATCCTGGTTTCCAATGGCTGATTTTTTTTTATTAAATTTCTTGTATTAAAGCAATTTGGATTACCAGATGTTTCATATTTCTAGCATTATTAACACATAGATAGAACCTCCCAGAAGAAGATATAATGGGATTTTTATTCAACAAATTAGCAATATTAATAGTTAGGTAACAGTGGGGTAGTAAAGAAAGTGCTAGATTTTGTTAGACAGTTGGGGTTGAGATTCAGTTTCACCGTTTACTAGATTATGACCTTGACAAATTCACTTACCCAGTTCATATTTCAGTCTCCTCATTTGTAAATTATGGGAAATAGCAAACCTACCTGTTCTCAGGTTCTTGGGTACCAACATGATATTAAATTTAAGAAGGAAGGGATGTTGGTTTCCTCTACCTTTCTGTCAGTAAAAAACCATGAATAGAGAACTTTTGATCCTATAATACACCTTCCTCTACCATGACAACCAATTTTCATGTGTGTCTGGCCAAATCAGTCAATAAACATTAATTAAGCACCTAATATATACAAGGATGTGCTAAGTACTTGGGATACAAAGGAAGGCAAAAGACAATCCCTGCCCTCAATGAGTTCACAGCCTAATAGGGGAGAAAACATGTAAAGAACTATGTACAAACAAGCTATAGACAGGAAAAATTGGAGGTAATCAACAGAGGGAAGGCAATAGCATTAAGGAAAAGCTTCCTATAGAAGCTGAGTTTTTAGCTGGCACTTGAAGAAATTCAGAAAATGGTGAGGAAGGAGAGTGTTCTAGGCGTGGGGGATAGCCAGTGGAAATGCTTGGACTTTGGAGATGGATTATTTTGTTCAAGGAAGAGCAAGGAGGCCAGTGTCACAAAATTATAGACTACTTTAGAGTAGAAGAGTAACAAGGAAGAAGACTAGAAGGTTGGTATGGAGAGGGAAGGATATGAAGGCCTGTGAATACCAAACAGAGAATTTTCCATTTCATCCTGGAGTGGATAGGAAGTCATTGGGGTTTACTGAATGGGGAAAGAAGGTGGATATGGTCAGGTCTGTGCTTTAGGAAGATCACTTTGACAGCTGAGTGGAGGATGTACTGGAGCAAAGAGAGACTTTCCGTGGGGAGACAAACCAGCAGGCTATTGTGGTGGTCCAGGGATAAGGTGATGAGTACCTGCATCAATATGGTGGCAGTATCACAGAAGAGAAGGGTTGTGAAGGGATATTTATATGACCTTTTATAGTATTCAAGTAGTGGATATTGCATGCAAATTCATGTCCAGGTACTGGTCGGTCAACATGATCTATAAGGTCCCTTCCAGACCTGAGATTGTACAAATCTATGATTTTATAGATGAAGAAACTAAGACCCAAAGTCCCACAGGGAGTGAGGGATGGAGCAGTCACTAAATTCTTCTGGTATTCACTTTAGACTACAGTATTCTATTTTTTCATTTTCAAAAAAATTTGATTTATGGAATAAAACAAGCATTTCCATAACCTAATCTAATAAAAAAGATTGCACTTGAAACTACAAAGCCATTATGTACAATATTATTCCTTTTAAATATATAATAAAGTTACCATGTAAATTTCTTTTCCTCCCTTTTTCCTTTTCTCCCCCTCCCACCCTAGATATGGCTACCATTAGAAACAAACATGTGTGTATGTATACACACACACACACACACACACACACACACAGAATTGTTATCCCCATGTCTTGGTCATGATCCTATTTGGGAAATGGAAGGAAATGCTTTATTTTCTTTTTACCTGCCATGTTTATTGACTTTCATTTTCTCCTCTTCTCCCTGGCACCTTTACCTTATGTTACATATTTAAAGATCTGTTGAGCAAAAACCCTGGGCAACGTATGCAAAAACTTACAAATATTTCATAACTGTTAATTAATAGGACAAGTCAAAGAAAAGAAAGCTCTCTGAAGTCACTCTGATGAAATGACAAATTTGTAAGTCAGTTCACCACACTTCTCTACTGAAGTCTATGGGAGGAAATGGAAGTTATCCAGCAAAGAGCACTGGATTTGGAATCATATCATCAAGGGCTTAATTCCCAGCTCTCCCTACTTCTATTATCTACCACCTGTGTAACCCCACTTTGCCTGGAAGAATCTCAGTAAATAACAAAATTGAATCAATAAAATTGAAATTCCTAGTAACAACTGACATTTACATAGCACTTTAAGAATATCTCATTTGAGTCTAAAAACAGGTCTGCACTATAGGTATTATCTCTATACTATAGGTATTATCTATCATAATGAAATTGAGCCTCAGAGATTAAATGCCTTGCCTATGAATGTAAAAGTAGTAGGCACAACAGGTGGCATTTTGTTGTTTTGTTTTGTTTTTTGCTTTGTGCTGAAACATTTATTGGAAATTTGTAAAATCAAAAGTGAACATAAACCCAGTGCAAACATACTTGCAGACATGTCTACATAACATGTCTTCCTGGCTCCAAGTTTAGCATGCTCTCTCCAACAATATGTTGGTTATCGATAAGGCTCTGAAATACCATCAGTATTAGTGCTTGATCTACATAAGGCCTGGTCCCTCCATAACTATAGTAAATAGATAATTTCATGAGTTGTCTCAGAAACAAAAATTCATGAACTGGTGAATAATCCTCCAGTAATAAGCCTATTGAAACTTGGTGAAATTAGACTTTGGACTCACTCTTCTAGAGCAAGGCTGGCTGTTTGCCACCACTACCAATACTCTCAGTACTATAGAAAGGGTGCCTCTGAAGAGGTGGAGAGATTCCTCTCTAATGAAATCAGTTCGAGTCCCCAATGCATTGTGATCTTGCCGTTTTAATTGCCAGTGATTAGTGCCCCAGTTCTATTAACCATTTAATATCAATTATCTTTTGGAGAAGGATATTTAATAAAAAAAATACAGGAAGAATGGAATTATAAATGTTTTCTGCCAATATCTAGAGGCATACACCCCCTTATAGCACCTCATCTCTAGGGAGAATAAGTCCAAACTTAATATGGCTTCAACAAAGCATTAGTCCCACCAAATATAGTTCCAAAAATAGCAGTCACTGGGTGAGTTCTCTTCTGTGCCATTTGTGGGCTGGGTCTCTTAAGTCATTCCTCTAGTCTTCCCTGTTGGTCTGGGCCTGGAAGATCATTCCTCATGGCCCCAATTTGAGGCGACTGGCTGTAAAACCCATCATGAACTCCAGCTCCCAGACCTCTGCTGGCTTACTTACTGTCTGAAGTTCATGTAATTGTGACTGTCTCCAATACTCCTTCATCTAAAAGCAAAAATAATAGATTCAACAGAGAAAGAAGCAACAGGGCTATGTACTTACAGGCCACATTACAGCGCTCTGAGTGATAAGAGACAAAGGCCTGAGACTTAGAGGCTTATAGAATATCTTGCTGCCGTAATCTACTGCCACCAGTCAGGAAAGAGGCAGACTAAAGAAGCTGACTCTGGTTGCTTAATGTCTTTAGAATGCACCCCAGTTCTGGCTCCACAGTCAGTCATAAAGGGCCTTCTTCACCTTGTGGTTAGCACACTAGAACCAGTTATAGAATGTCTCTGTTCTCCAAAGTCCATGTGGAGATTACATCAGCCAAGCAAGCTGTGCATGCTCATAAGGATGGAGCTCATTGACCAGTCCCCTTCTTCACTGTTCTTGCCTAACAGTCAATTGTCCAAACCATACTTGAAGCTTTTCATGCTTGGTAGGATTCGCTAGCATTTGCACTCCACTGCCACAGCTTTCAAGTCCAGCGTAACCTCCACTCTGTAAGGAAGCTGAAAGTGGGACCTCCGTGGAGGAGTGCCAACATACACACTGATATTCATAATATAAATTGAGTGGTGCTTACTCTTCAGTAATGAGTCCTTTCTACTCAATGTTTTGGGCTGTTGTTTTTTAGTTTTAATGAATTGATTGGTGGATATTTCCTGAGTGATAGCAAGAGGAAAATTCTGAAGCTGATTGATGAAGGGAATTACAAACCCCTCTTTATTCAAGAATAAGGGCGGTAAATTAAAACAACTCTGATGTATTACCTCACAGTTATTAGATTGACTAATGTGGCAGAAGAAAATGATAAATGTTGAAGAAGATGTGGGGAAAATGAGATACTAATGCATTATTGGTAGAGTTGTGAACAGATCCAGCCATTCTAGACAGCAATTTGGAACTATGTCTAAAGGGCAAGCAAACTGTAGCAACAATACCACTGACTAGGTCTGTATCCCAAAGAGATGATAGAAAAGGGGAAAGGACTTACAAGCACAAAAAATATTTACAGCAGCTCTTTTTGTGGTGACAAAGAATTGGAAATTGAGGGAATACCCATCAATTGGGGAATGGTTGAATATACTGTGGTATATGAATATAATGAAGTACTATTGTGCCATGAGAAATGATGAGCAGGAAGATTTCAGAAAAACATGGAAGGACTTAAATGAAGTCATACTTAATGAAGTGACCAGTACTGGGAGACCATTGTATACAGTTCAGCAACATTGTGTGATGATCAATTATGATTGACTTAGCTCTTCCCAGCAATACAATGATCCAAGACAGTTCCAAAAGACTCATGTTAGAAAATGCTAACCACATCCAGAGAAAGAACTATGGAGTCTGAATGCAGATCGAAGCATACTATTTTCACTTTGATGGGAGTATTTTTGGTGGTTTGTTTTTTTTGGTTCTGTTTCTTCTTTCACAACATGACTAATGTGAAAAGATGTTTAACATGACTGCACATATATAATCTATATCAGATTGCTTGCCATCTTGGGGAGGTGGAGGAGATGGAGACAAAAAAATTTGGAATTTAAAAATCTTGTAAAAAATGGATGCTTAAAATTATCTTTACATGGAATTTGAAAAAAAAAATGAAATATTATTTACATAAAAAAGAATAAGAGCAACAACCTGTAGAGGAAAGAGCACAAGGCTACCTCATCTGGCTTTGGCTCAAACCAGTCTCATGACTAGAATAGGTCATTTCTACTTTGAGGACCTCAGTTTCCCCATTTGTAAAATGAGAGAGTTATACTGTATTACCTCAAAACTCTCTTCTAAAATTCTGGTTCTTATGATCTCCAGAAATAAATTACATGGTGAAATCATCTGCACAGTTAGATCTTCTCTACAACTAATTTGCAGATAGAGAAAATTTCTCTGATGGCATTCCCAGCCATTAGGCAATTTGTAAAACCAGCAGGCTATGGCTGATCTCAGATATCACTATTTTTTCTCTAAAATTTTTAATACACATGGGAAGATGGTTGGCTAGAAGAGAGTAATACAATCTTTCTTTCCTGCCTAAAAGATATTAGTAGAGCAGACCTAGAGGAAGAAAGTCTATATGTGATTCAGAAATGGCACCCAAGGCAATAGGGGTAGTGGGAAAAACTCAGAATTTAGCATCAGAAGAAAGCAGGGTTCTAATGCTTGCAAACTGTTGGAATGTGGGTAAGTCACTTAACCTTACTGAGTCTTAATTTCCTCATCCACAAAATAGAGAAAGCAATAGTTGGAATGAATACCTGAGAGTTCTATGGAAAATGCTTTACTAGCCATGAAGGACTATATAATTACAAGTATACAAAAAAATATTGTCAAGACTCAAGTTTCACCATAGTGTTTCCTTCTCTGAACATCCCTATTTTTTGCCCTTTTTCCCTTTTCTTCAAAGTGATACAGCCCAGCCCCTTCATAACTTATACATGGAATTCATTTCTTCAAAAGAGCCATAATTTTGCCAAAGGTGGGTGGATACTCACTCTCCTGGAGCCAATTAAAACATCTCCATTTTCTAGCAGACTCTTGAGAACTGCTTTGGTCAAAAAGAATTCCTACTTGGTGCCCAATCAAAACCACAGAATCTCCAAGTCTGAAGAATCTCATAGTCCTCATGGTACTGATCCTTGCCAAACTGACTTAGGTTGGTGCTCAGACGAGAGTCTCCCGATTCATTGCTGGGTCTGTACTTTATAAAAGCAACAAACATTTCTATCATACTAAAGATCTGCAAAAACTTTACAATATCATCTCATTTTATGCTCATAACAATGCTGGGAAATAGGGGCTATTATAATCCTCGTTTTTTTTTGTAGATGAGGTTAATGACTTGCCCATGATCACACAGTCAGTATGTGTCTGAAGGCAGATTCCTGACTCCAGGTACAGTACTCTTTCCACTGCACTACCTAGCTGCCTCTATTTTTGAAGTCTTTTTAACTTAGTAGGACCCACCAGAGCATGACTTGCACTAACACAACTTTGAAAGCACAGGATCATTTCCACATTACAATGAGGCATCAAAGGAAGACTTAAAAGAGGAAGGAAGGCATCTGCACAGGATATCCTCAGAATGCAGAAGGCACCTAATTATACAAGACGTCTCATTGGATCAAAGTCTTGCAAATTGCTTCAACAGTTTTATAGAGAAACCAGTGATTTAGGATTAAATTCCCTGGAGAATTTTCTTCTTGTAAGTAATGATGTTTTTCTTGTTGTTGTTGCATCTTTGTAGTCATGTCTAACTCTTCATGACCCCATTTGGGGTTTTCTTGGCAAAGATACAAAAGTAGTTTGCCATTTCCTTCTCTAGCTCATTTTACAGATGAGGAAACTGATGCAAACAGGGTTAAGTGACTTGCCCACACAGCTAGTAAGTGACTGAGGCTGAATTTGGACTCATGAAGATGAGATTTCCTGATTCAAAGTTCTATCCACTGTTCAGCTTAGTAGCACCTATTTTATACACAGACACACATATATTTATAATATATATAATATCTATTATATACTGTGTATACTACTATATATCTATATAATAGCAAACATTTCTATATTATATACCATGTATACTATTATATAATATGTGATATATTATAATAACTAAATTTATATATTATGTATACTATTACATATAATAAATATCTCATATATATTATAATAATAGCTGACATTTGTCTGTTACTTACTATGTTCCTGGCACTATTATTATCTCATTTGATCTCCATAACTCTGGGAGGTAGGTGCTATTATGATTTCCATTTTACAGATGAAGAAACTTTAACAAACAGAATGACTTTCCCAGGGCATGAACCCTGAGAAAGGGAAGGATCTGATGTTGAATTTGAACTCAGATCTTCCTGACTCTGGATACAGTTCTCTATCCACTTCACCTAGCTGACTTAGCTGCCTCAAACTAGCTGTATGGGATGACTTTAAAGGGAACTTATTTCCCCTCAAAACTGATTCATTTTCTCTTCCCTTCTTGTTTTGATGTACTCTGAGGTTTACCTTATGTCTGCACTTGTACATTGCCGCTTGTGACTTAAGAAGAGCCCATCATTTCCCCAGTGTCAAATCTGCTTCTGTTTGTTCTGTACTCACTATGAGGGCAATGGGCTCTAATTTATTTTGTTCCATTTCTAATATATGATGGTTTGAACTCCATCCACATTTAATGGGATGTTGTTGTCGTTATCCTAATGTTCTAATTTGCTTTCTATAATGCCTGTTTTCCTTTGTGGCATAATGAAGTTTGTAATAAAATCACAATTTAGAATCTAATGAAAGGGCAGGTCCCCATTCCATTATTTCTTGTTAAAAATAGATTGGATTCTCTGTAATTTTGTTACCGAATTTTGACTCCAAGCTCTATGACACAGTGCCCGAATGGCCATTTACCTTGGAGTGTTTTGGTTGCTGTAATTGCATATGGACTTGGAATCAAAAGCCCGGAGCCCTGGACCTAGCTCCTCATTTGAGAGCTATGTCACTTAAAATTATATGTAATTTCTTCCATTTCCTCATCTTTGAAACAAGAATAATAACACTTTACCCTGAAATTACTTTTACCTTGAATTACCTTGAATGGAAATATGACATAGACGAAGAAACACTGGACTAGGAGATTTGGGTTCAAATCTCAGCTGATATTTCCTAGTTCTCCAAGTCTCAGTTTTCCCCTATGTAAAGTAGAACTGCCTATCTTTATTGGAACTGCCTGTCTCACAGAGGTGAGGTGAGGAAAGCATTCCCCCACCAAAAAAAAATATTAAAAGTATAAATGATGGTGATAATGGTGAACATATCTATAGAACTTTAAGGCTTATCACCTTCACCTATAATATCTCATTTTATTCTCATGAAAACCTTGTGTCTTAGCTACCATAGCTATGTTGTTGTTCAGTCATTGCAGTCGGACTCTTTGTGACCCCATTCGAGGTTTTCTTTGCAAAGAGATTGGAGTGGTTTGCCATTTCCTTCTCCAGCTCATTTTACAGATGAGGAAATTGAGGCAAACAGTACTCTGTCTACTGTGCCATAGATAGCTACCGAAAATCATTAATACCTTATGTAGCCAAAATCTGTGGGCAGCTAGGTGGCTCAGTGGATAGAGTACCAGATCTGGAGTCAGGAAGACTTATTTTTCAGAGTTCAAATATGACCTCATACACTTAATAGCTGTGTGACCCTTTGCAAGTCACTTAACCCTGTTTACCGCAGTTTCCTCATCTGTATAATGAGCTGGAGAAGGAAATGGCAAAACACTCCAATATCTTTGCCACCCAAATGGGGTCATGTAGAGTTGGAGACGATGGAGAAAAAGAATGACTGGAGCCCATAAGAATCTAGAGATAAAATAAAACTTCATGAAAATAAGCTGGTGTTGAATCTTTAAATACATACAAACACACACACATGTATACCCCACTTCCAGGGTCTGGCCTAGAGTTAGTCTGTGTTCAACTCAGTTTCCTATCCTTGAATAGCAACGTACTGTGAAAACTCATGTTCAGGGTGATTGCTCTGAAAGACTTCTTACATGCCCAATCACACAGGTCAGTGATGTTTAGCAGACTCATTTATGGCATAAAAGCAGATGATTCTTGCTCTGCACTATCATTCACATGGCACTACTACCTTCCCATTGCCTAATTCAATTTTTTAATTTTGAGGATATATTTCAATGTCATTGGTTTCATCTGTAATTTTCAGATTGTATATATTTAAAAACTTTCTTCTGAGAAGGGGTCCATAGGATTCACTAGAATTATAAAGGGGCCTACAACACAAAAAAATTTAAGAACTCTGGCTCTTGCCTGCTCTCTCTCCAAGTTGCCTTTCACACTGTTGCCTGTAAAGTACTCTGAATACATGATTGTTGGGCTCCAAAACATTGATTGACTTCCCATTGCCTGTTATATAAAACACAGACTTTTGATCCTGGCATTCAAGGTCCATAGCAATCTTACTCTCAGTGATCTTTCCACCCCTTATTACACTACTCTCCCTCTACTTACTCTATACAGGTAACGAGCATTTATTAAGCACTTACTATGTACAAAGCTCTGTGCTAAGCCCTGGAGATACAAGTATAAGCAAAAGTCCTTGCCTTCGAAGGAGCTTATATTCTTAGGCACAGTATGGGGGTGGGAGCAGGGAGACAACACATAAAAAGGAGCTGAGAAGCTGGAAAGGGAGACGGTGGCAAAGTCCAAAGAGACAAAAGCCTAATAGGGAGAAAATTAATTATGACTGGTCTGGGCCCATACACAAATGGAGAAAGAACTCAGCATTAGGAGAAGATGCTGGCATGGTGGAGGGATGTCCAGGGAGAGAAGGCACTAAAGCAACTGAAGTACTTTCCTTTTCCTAGTTTTCATTTTGTTATCTTTCAACTTTCACTTTTGATCACAGATGAGTCCATAACTAGAATGGACCTGTCCCCATTTCTACCTGTTGAAATCCCTCTCTCTCTCTCTTCCTTCCTTTCTTCTTTCCTCCCTCCCCCTCCCTCTCTCCTTTCCTCTTCCCCTTCTTCCTTCCTTCTTCCTTTCTTCCTTCCATCCTCTCTCCCTCCCTTCTTCCTTCCTTCTGTCCTTTCTTCCTCTCCTCTTTCTTCCCTCCCCCTCCCTCTCTCCCTTTCTCCCTTCCTTTTCCCCTTCTTCCTTCCTTCCTTCCTTTCTTCCTTCCTTTCTTCCTTCCTTCTTTCCTTCCTTCCTTCCTTCCTTCTTTCTTCCTTCCTTCCTTCCATCTTCTCTCCCTCCCTTCTTCCCTCCTTCTGTCCTTCCTTTCTCTCCTCTTTCCTCCCTCCCCCTCCCTCCTTTCCCTCCCTTCCTTCCTCCCTCTTTCCTTCCTTCCTCCCTCCTTCCTGCCTCCCTTCCTTCTTTTCAAGGTCTAAGCCAGGAGTCATCACGTCCATAAAACCTTGGGGATACCACAACCCATCTGAAGTAGCCAGTTGGCACAGTGGACAGAATGTTACATTTGAAGTTAGAAAAATCTAAGTTCTGTTGCTGTCTCAGACACTCCCTAACTGGGTGATCCTAGGGAAGCTGCATAGCCTTTCTCAGACTCACCATGTTAAATTGGATAATAGAGCAAACAGGGGAAATAATAATATAATATTGCTATGAGAATCCAGCAGGACACTGTGTAATTCTCTTTGCAAAACTTAAAGTGCTACATAAACACTAGCTATTATTATTATTCCAGGGGAAAGTGAGCTTTCCTGGCTCAAATTTTTCATAGCAATTTTCTCCACACTTCTCATATTATCACTTGCATGGATATTGTATTCCTTTAGCAAAAGCTCCCTAAGGGTAGGAACTAAATTTTATTTTATCCTTGGTTCCCTCGCATCTACCAAAGTCTCTTAATAAAGTGTTCTTAATAATAATTCAAGAGGAATTGAATTGAATTTTAGAAAGATTTTAAACTGAATACTTCAGTCAAACATAAAGGTGAATTGCTTAGCACAGCCTACATGTGCCTGAACATTTCAGTTAATCAAGGACTTTCTGTGCATCACAAACCTTGACATCAAGGATATGGCATGGGGATGACAGGTTTGAACAAAATCTTAATCACCAACTGTGATGAAACCTCTTTCTTTGTCCAACACTCATTTGGCACAAATATTTACTGGGTGCCTGTGAAAGATGCTGTTTTCTAATCAAAATCTAATATTCTGAAGTGAAAAAGATACAAGATAATTCTGGTGCAAGCCAAGACAACTGTAACCATAAGCTCCATATTAGAAAGCAGTTTGTATCTGGAACAAAATTTTGAATCAGATTGATTGTTAAAGGAATCATTGTCTCTAAAGTTCAGTTTCTGCAGAAGATAAAAACTAAAAGATCAGAAGGATTTCACTCTTTTTCCCCAAAAGTTAATAGTTAAGGAAACTATTGCTTGAAAGTGGGTCATATGGAATCATAAGATACACCACCATCTTCCCAGTCCCTCAAATTCACAACCTAGGGGTCATCCTGGACTCCTCACCATCTCTTACCATCCACCCATATCCAAGCCTTTGCCAAAGCCTATCAGTTTTATCTTTGCCACAACATCTCCCAGGTAGCACTGGACTTGGAACCAAGAAGGCCTAAACTCAATTCTAACCTCACACATTTACTAGCTGTATGACCCTGGGCAAGCTACTTAATCTCTGTCTGCCTCAGTTTCACCAAGTGTAAATGGGAATAATTTAGCACTTAGTTCCCAGTGTTATTGTGAGGGACAAATGAGATGAATTTGTAAAAGCAATTACCCCAGTGACTGAGTTTCTTTCCAATGCCATGGATGGGGAGAAGAGGAAAAAGAAGATATGGATGTGCCCCATCACTGAAGATTTTCTCTATATCTTGCCATTTTAGGGGCAGCTGTGAAAGACAGCAAAAGTCTAAAATTCTGCAGGGGATATTTAGGACCATTAGAAACTAGCCTTAGGGATGGTTTATGTCTGCCATGTTTTAGGAGATCATTTAAAGCAGTGGTTCTCAACCTTCCTAATGCCCCAACCCTTTAATACGCGTATGTGGACATATCTACATGTGGATGGACCCTCCCGGAGACTGATAGAGAAGCAGTGTCCCGATTCCTAAGACCATCGGAAATATGTGTTTTCCAAAGAGGTTGCAACCCACAGGTTGAGAACCACTGATCTAAAGCTATGAGAACAACTAAAGTAAGAATCTGTTCTGGGAGGATTTAGCTGAGATTAGGGAATGAAAGAGACAGTTCAGGTGAATATAAGAATGTGATGTGTTCAGTATGTGAACATGATGAGAGCATAAGTGATTCTGGTATATTTGGGAAGTGCCTTGAAAGAGGAAGCAGTGTGAATATAGTGATATGAGGATAGTGAGTAGTGTGAGTATAGTGTGAGTATTCGGGTTAGAAACTGGTTGCTAAGTACCAATCCTACCATTGTACTGTATCCCAACAGAGGATAAAAAATACTGAGAGACTGTGAGGTCAGATTCTCTCATATGGCATTTGAGTTCTTCCTGGTTTCTGTTTATAAATCAATCATATTAGCTTTTTTTGGTGGAGACAAAGTACTAAGACTAAGGAGGTATCTATCAATTGAGGAATGACTGAACAAATCGTGGAATATGAATGTAATGGAATATTGTTATGTCATAACAAATGATGAAATGCATAGTTTCTGAGAAATGCACAAAGACTTATATGAACTGATGCAGAGGGAAGTAAGCAGAAGAATCAAGACAATAATTAATTCAATAACAACAATGATGTAAAGAGATCCACTTGAAAGACTTAAGAACTTTGATCAATACAATGACCAACCATGATGCCAGAGGACTAATATTGAAGTTTTCTAACCCCTTCTTAATTGAGAAGTAATGAACTCAGGCTATAGAATAAGACATATTTTGGGGATATGGTCAGCATGGGGAATCGCTTTGCTTTATTATGCATATTTGTTATTAGGGTTTTCTTTTTCTTGCACAATGTTTGGGGAGAGAGCTAGGTGGGAAAGAAAATGGATTTTTGTCAATTAAAAATGTATTAAAAACCAACCAACCAATCAGCAAACATTTCTTAAGCATTTACTACATGCCAGATGTTGTGCTAAGCACAGGGGATACAAAGAAGGAAAGCACCATAGGAATAGCATTGAGGAATGACCACATAGGATCCATCTTGCTTCCTTCCACAAATGTGAAACAAAGAGACAGTTAATCAATAAGCATTTATGAAACATCTGCTATGTGCCAGGTATTGTTCTAAGTACTGTGATAAATGATTAATTGGACCACTATGTTATTGGACTTCTATTTTATTCCAATCAGTATTAATGAGTTTGATATGATTCCACAGGGGTAGCGATTATAAGGTCTGATAGTAAACCTCAGAGCTGTGAACTATGGATTGTAAATTAACTTACTTAATTAAAGGAAGCTAACCAGAGGGCTTCCATCGTAGTTTTTCCTTCTTACAGTGACCAAGCCCACCATGGCAGAGGTGATGCCATTATGTGGAAAGCCCTTCAAGTATTTTCATTGTCTTTCCATGCCTCTATTGCCCAACAAGGGGAGGTGACCACGAGCACTTGACCAATGAGTGATATTGATTGTCAGACTGCAGCCTGCCCTTCTACTGGCCCATCAGTTCATGTAGATGTTTTGACATCCACTTATCAGCCTAACTCCATAAGCTAGAGAAACTACAAGTCAAAGATGAGGAAGGAGACCATGGGGAACAGCCAGTTCAAAAGCAGGGAGATGGGAGACAGAGTAAGAAGCAGTCCAAGTAGGTCAATGTAGATGAATCATAGAGTTGGTGGAGAGGAGTACAATAAAGTGCAAGAAGACTGAGAAGATAGGAAGAAGCCAAGTTGTGAAGGCTTTTAGATGCCAAATAGAGGAATTTATAGTTAAGTAATCCTGGAGATAATAGGGAGCCACTGAAGTTTACTGAATAGGGGTTTGGGCAGTAACATGGGTAGATCCGAGCTCTTAGAATGGCACTTGGATAGCTGAGGGGAGGATAGATCCGAATGGGGAGAAAGCTGAGGTAGGAAAACTAATAGGAAAGCCATCTGATCAATCAATTAACAAGTATTTATTAAACCCCTACTATATGCTAGACACTGCTTGCTACTAGAGATAAAAGTACAAAGAATGAAACAATTACTACTCATAAGGAGCTTATAGTCTTCTTTTTTTGCTTTTTGGAGGAGGGAGGGCAGCACCAATTGTGGTTAATTGACTTGCCCAAGGTCACACAGCTAGTACATGTTAAGAGTCTGAGGCCGGATTTGAACTCAGGTCCTCCTGACTCCAGGACCGGTGCTCTATTCACTGTGCCACCTAGTCACCCTGGAGCTTATATTCTAATTAGAGAGACAACAAGTGCATATTTCAAATATGCACATACTAAATGTAAAGTTAACAAACATAAACATATACAAAATGATTAAATACAAAGTAATTTGGGGAGGCAGGCATGAAAAGTTGGAGGGATAAGGAAAAGTTTCAAACAAAAGATGTTGCTTGAATTGCATATTAAAATAAGAGAGGAAGTCCATGAAAAAGAAGTAAGAAGGGAGTACATTAAAGGCATATAGGATTGTCAGTGCAAATGGAGAGATGGAAAATGGCACGTTTTGTATGAAGATCAGAGTGTAGGAGGGATAGTAATGTCCAGTAGCAGGGTGGGATCAGGGTGTGGTGGTGAGTAATAGATTGGGGTCAGGCTGTCTAGAGCTTTAAAAGATAAACAAAAGAGTTTATATTTTATCCTAGAGGTAGTAGGAAGACATTCTACTTGATTAAATAGGGGTTAATTAATGAATTAAATCAGACGAAATAAGGTCAGATCTGTACTTATGGAAAATTACTTTGGCAATAATGTAGAGAATAGACAAAAGTGGGGAAAGACCTGAAGGCAGAGAGACCAATTAGGAAGCTGTTATAATAATCTAGATGGCAGGTGAAGAGGGTCAGAATTAAGGTGGTAGTTGTTGGAGTAGAAAGAAGGAATCAGATAGGAGAGATGTTGTGAAGGCAGAAATAGCAAGATTTAGCAACTATCTGGGGTAAGGGAAAGGGAACAGTGGAAGATAAAGCTGAGATTATGAATCTGGGAAATTAGAAGTATAGTGACAGCCGTGGTAGAAATATGGAAGTTTGGAAGAGGGGAAGATTCTCAACTTTCATCCTTCTTGACCTCTCTACAGCATTTGACAACATTGATAACCTTAGAAGAACCATAATAATAATAACTGAATTTTATATAGCACTTTAAAGTTTGAAAAAAATTCTTATATTTGTTATTTCATTTGAGTTTCATGACAATTTTATTAAAATGAAAACTAATCATTTTAACAACCAAAAAAGAAAGATTAAATTACTTCACAGATATCCAATCTATACTGCTAAGAAAAGCCAGTAGCAATACTACTCAACTTAATTTATAGAATTATTGCAATCAGAATCTAAGTGACAAAGAGCTTCATAAGATTATATAAAGTGATGACAAAATTTATATGGAGAAATATAGACAAAATCCTACTTTAACTATGCTCCTTCCAAATTATCCCAATAACTTTTATTAAATCACAAATCCCTTCCCAAATATTTTTTAATTTGTGATTTCTTCAGTTCTAATACTAAAATATTAATTTTTAATTTTTTTGAATTCTTAGTATTTTATTTTCCCCCAATTATATATAAAAACACTTTTAAACATTCATTTTTAAAACTTTGAGTTCCAAATTCTCTCCCTCCCTCCCTCCCCATACTTTGTCATTGAGAAGGCAAGCAATTCAACATAGGTTATACATGTGTAGACATCCAAAACATATTTCCATATTAGTCATGTTGTGAAAAAAAACAAAGACCAAACCCAACCCCCCCAAAAAAACCCTAACATAAATGGAAAGAACAACAATAACAAAGGTTGAATGTAACACTGTGAAGTTATAATGACCAAACTAGGCCCCAAAGAAGAAAGAGGAGAATTCATTTCCCTCATTTCATTTCAAAGTTGTAGGACCATAGGAGTAGAACACTGCAGATGGTGTCAAATTTGCTTAGCATGTTGGTTAGTTTTGCTGAACTATTTTTTTTGTCCTTTTTCTTCATTGTTATTAAGAATGAATTTCTCAAAGGGATTATGGAGAGGGATTTATATTTGAAAGTCAAGATGATATAGAATCTGAAGGTATCAATAGCATTTAAAATATGTATAATGTACTACATTCACACAGATTGTTAAATTATATGTACTTTCTGAATAGCCATGCAATTTCCTCACTGAGAATCTCAATATCTGCCTGTCTTTTGTCATATTAAGTATTTTTGTGCCTCTTAAGGATTATGATTTTCTTAATTGAGACACCCTTTTCACTGATGCAGATCATGAATTCTTCCATGCCTAGTATAGCTCTTCTTAAACTGTGGGTTGTGACTGCTTATGGGGTTGTGTAACTGAATGTGAGGATCACAGAAAATTTGACAACAGTAAAAGGTTTCTGAACATGCAATGACCAAAAACAAATTCAAAATCAAATGTGTAAAGAATTTGAGGTGTTTTTGGCAGCACTTGCCCATGTTGCAATGAGCAACTTTACTGCAACCTTGGTGTTGAACACAAAGCATGCTCACTTTGCACTGTACATGCCCTCACACCACACAATGCCAACAAACACTGCCAGAAACCCCTTGGCTCAGATTTGAGACTATTGTATGTTATGAATTGTAGTGTCTTTACTGTACACATAAAGTTTTCTGCTCTTACAGAAATATAACAGTTTTGTTATGGAAAATAAAGACTTTTAATATTTTCTTACCATCATTCCTCAGCATGTAAGTGCCAAATTAGTGTGTGTTTGGATTGTATCATGTTAGAATATTTTATTTTATTTTATTTT